>VDFB02256132.1:212843247-212910734 GCA_007258455.2 Sequoia sempervirens | reverse complement strand
AATTCCAAAAATTTGTCCGTTTGAAGACTTAAACCAGCATTCTAAAAATAGAAAGTTGCTCAAGACTTGTCTGAACATAGGCGAGTTTACAGTCATTCTTCAAGGTTTTCAATATGGAGTACATTCCCCTCGAGTTTAAGAGCAAATCAGCACTATGTTAAAACTTCATCATCTCAGCTGAAGAACGAGAGAAGGTGTGATATGAGAAAGAGGAAAGGTATCGGAAAAGAGTGTTGCAATACTCTTCTGATGGAAATCAAGAGAGGTGTCAGAAGCATAAAGTTGCAGAGCCGCCAAGTTATCATTTAGTGAGTCATCTTTTTGGGCAGCGATGTTTTGCAAGAATAGAACTCATAAAACAGTTGAAGAAGTGAAAGATTCTCTAAGGGTGAAGAGATCTTAAAGAATCAGAATATTGCTTTAGTTGGCATAGATGCACCGAACCAGGACACAATTTCCAATTTTCTAGCGGATGAGATCGAGCTTTAAAGTAGCTTTCTTCTAGAAGCTTTCCCGCTTTCTTTCTATTCTTGGAATGATCCTTATCCATTCTTTGAGGATAAAAAGAAGATAAGATGTAATAGTTGGCGTTTCCTGCTTTTTCTGCTTTCTAGGGTTTTAGATGTTATCTTCTTTCTAGATTTAGTAATAAAGCTTGCTTGCTGAGCAAGCCCTAGATTGTGAAAGCAAGGATATTTTAGGGTTCCCTACTCCTCTGCTTCTCTATAAATAAGAGCCTTTGCTCATTTAGTTTCTTTAACGGTTATTGCGATAACAAACTGCTGAGTCTCTTTTAGCCAGTAAGTTGTTATTCAGTGTCAGTTCACTTTATGTTGGAACGGTTATTGTGTTAGCAAATTGCGAGCCTGTATTGCAGCAAGTTGTTATTCAGTTTCAGTTCACTTGTGTTGTGATAGCAAATTGTTGAGCCTCTTTAGCCAACAAGGAGTTAGTGTGATTGCTATTTCTATTGTGTAAGAGCAAGATTGCAAGCCTCTTTAGCTGCAATTTCTTGTTCAAGGCATGTTAGAAGTGAGCTTTGTTCTAGAAGTTTGAGTAATAAAATCATGAGCCTCCTTTGCCTTGGTCCAAAATCTCAGATTTCCGTTATTTGTGTTATGCTTTTATGATCTCGATTTCAGCTTATATTGAAGTGTGTAGATGTTTGTTGGAAAAGAGTTTATTGAAGCACTTTGTCAGAGAATCATCCTTGTCCATTTCTAATTTCTCTTGCTCTGCGTGTTACTTGAGAAGTTAGAAACGTCTCTAGCTTAAGTTAGTCGTAGTTGAAATTCTTAACTCAGAAAATCTCAGCTGCGGCGTTTGTGTTTTATAAACCTTGTGCTCTAAGCTAATAAAAAAGATAGGCAACTTAGTTTTAGTTTACTTTCTTGAATACCATCAGCAAGAGGGAGCTTCCCCTCCTAATTTGAAGAGCAGTTTATCTGTGCATAGCTGTCCGTTTCAAATACGCATTCCAGAGGTGCGAATTTAAACGCCAACAGTTTTCTGGCGCCCACCGTGGGGCCCGAGGCATAAAACAACAAAGAAAGCTTAGGCTTTATGTCACGGTATGACTATCTGGCACCCTATTGCTTGATTCAGCAGAAGCAATGGGTGATAACAACAATAATGCTGGAAGGAACATGAGACGTCCACCCCCATTACCTTGGGGTAACATCATTGGACCTTTGGCTTTGCAGGAACATCATGAATTGCCTAAGGGGTCGAGGAAGCACTTTCCACGGTTTCATGGCGATGGAACCCAACATCCTGATGATCATCTTTCAGCCTTCTCAACGGCCTGCGCCATCTTGCACGTGGAACATGAAGACATCGCAGTGCGTCTCTTTGTGGAGACTCTTGTTGGGAATGCTGCTGATTGGTTCAATCACTTGGAGCCAGGCACTATCACAAATTGGGTGACTATGATCGAGAAATTCTTGGCGAGATTCAAGCCCGCTGAAGACAGTCATTTGTTGTTTGCCCAACTTGCAAATTCAAAGATGGAGAGCAACGAGCCCATGAGGGAGTTTGTAGCAAGATTTAATCGTCTTGTTATGCGGATTTCTTTTACACTTAATCCATCACCGGAGATTCTGATGAGCTGCTTCATAAATGCTCTTCCATCAGAGATAGCCTTCTTCTTGAAGACGGCAAAAGAAACAGAATTGACGGATGCACAAAGACACGCCATTGAGCTAGAAGATAATATGATCATTTCTGGCATAATGAAGAAGGATTCAATCAGACCTTTGGTTCAGAGTTCTGCAGATCCACTGCTACAGAAGGTAGCCAATGAGATGCTTGCACTACCACCACCACAATATCAACTTCAACAACAGTATCAAATTCAGCAGCCGTATCAACCAAGGAGAAATGATTTTCAGCCTTACAACAGTTATAGGCCACGGTTGCTAGCACCTCCACCAAGACAAATAGTTGAAGCTGCACCACACGCAGTATTTTGTTCCTTTCATGATACCGATGAGCATGCCGGTTCTACATGTCCTGAGAACTTAAGAATGAATCAGATTATGGGATATGTTGATACTGCACCCAGTTCCAGTTTCGTCCCAACACCAAGTTCGAATGTTGTCTCACCACAGACGGACAACTTCGATGGCGACTCCGCAGCGGGATATTTTGAACCCATTATTGAAGAAAAAGAATACCTCCGCCACCGTTCTCTTGCAGCAAATCACGGAAGACACTCTTTTCCTACAGGTGCTTTGCACTTGCAAGCGCAGAAGGAAGAAGAGAGACTGCAAGCGCAAAAAGAAGAAGAGAGGAGGAGAGCTAGAGAACAAGAGAATGCTAAAGTGGTTGCTCAAGACCCATCTCCAACCAAGTTTGACATTGTAGATGCCTTGATAAAGAACACGGTGCAGATTTCTCAGTTGGAATATCTTCGTGATCATCCTGAGCAGCTGGACAGAATAATACAACATGCGAAGAAAGAAGCTTCAATTCAACCTACATTGCTCGAGTCATCTGTACCAATGAAAGAAAAGCCTAAACCTTTCTATATATCTCTGTATATAGGAGGATTTAAATTGAGCAATTGTATCATTGATTCAGGAACCTCAGACAACATAATGCCTCTGCAAGTAATGAAGGCATTGGGACTCTCATGCACAGAAACTCAGAACGAGTGCTATTCACTTCAATCTGAGTCAGTACCGTTGGTTGGACAAATGAAGAATACTCAAGTAAGGTTGGTGGCATGTCCAGAGAAAAGAATTGTGATGACTATCCTAGTGGCTGACATTCCACCCAGCTACGGGATGTTGTTGAGCCGGAGCTTCTGCAAAGATCTTGGTGGTGCAATGCAGTTAGATTGGTCGTCTGCAACCATTCCTGTTGAGGAAGGTAGAATCAAGATAGAACCTGAACCCAAATCCCAGTTCATGGTGGTGAAAATCCCAAACCCCCCACCCCAAACCCTTCATCAAGCAGCATGTCTCGGTAATTATGTGACGTTGTTAGAGACAGAAAGTGAAGACCAGAATGTTGCTAGTCCAGAAAAGAGACCGACAGAGGATGCAAATTTATGGACAATACAGTTTGATGAGGGTTGTTCTAATACAAAATCAGGAGCAGGGGAAGTGATCATCTCTCCTAAAGAACAATTGTACCCATTGTCATATGGCCTGCAATTGGAGTTTACTGAAGCTGAAAAAGAGGCGCTTTTATTAGGCCTCAAAAATGCCAAAGATATGGGAATTGAACTCCTATGTGTTAAAGGTGATGTAAAGTTGATCGATGAGCCAATCAAAGGATATTTCCAGGTCAGAAAGGATCATCTACGACATTATAGAAATCGGGTGTGGAATGCGATCGATTGGTTTGAAGAGTTCGACGATAGAGACATCCTAGAGTTCAATGGTAGAAACATCCCAAAGATTGACAACAGAGAGATCCCGAAGATGAATGACAACAAAGTTGGTGACTCAGTGGTACCTGCCTCCTTCCTTACACCATATGCTGACTTTTGTCAAGGTGCGTTTGGCTGGACATATGAAGATATGAGAATCTTCATCCCTGAAGATTTGTCTCCTGCGATACCAAAGAGAAGAGAAGTAAAGCCTTTCAGGCAGAAAGGACATCTTTCAGAGGTGGAGTAAATCTTTGTAAATTATTTTTCCTTGTTTTTTGTGATGTGTTTCCCCTTTCCGTGATGTTTTCGTTATGTTGTATTTCCCCTTTCCGTAACAGTCCTGTTCTGTTTTAGGTGATTGGGAAGTCCAACTATTAGGTTCTTTTAGGAAGTCCGGTTATAGGTGATTAAGAAATGTCTTGCAAAATAGGTCATTAGGAAATGATGCTGACTCCAATACCCAATGGACAAGGCACTGGTCTAAGCTTAAAACTCCAGAGATTCTATGGTTCTCCTATGCCGAAAGTATCCGCCATGGTCCCCAAACAGAGCCAATGTTGTACCCCAAAATTAAAATTTTTGTTACACTTAGACATTTTGAAGAAATAAGTAAAAGTCTTGTCAAAACAGTCAAAAAGGTCAAAATTTGGGTGTGCATATCTTGCATGAGGGTTCAAAACACAAAATTTTCAATTTCTGACGATCTGGGTCTGCTAAGAGCAGCTTAACCTACAAAACCCAGATCTCAGTTTTTCATCCCTAAAATTTAGGAAAACTGCTATTTTTAGAAATTTTCTCGAAATTGTAACGTTTTCTGGGTTTTTCTGGGTTTCTTTCGAAACGGATACTGGCAGAATTTTCTAAAAATAGAAAATTTCTAAAAATAGAAAGTTGGTCCGACAGGGTCCAAACTGATTTTGATTGGCTCAAAATACTTCCATATCAGGCTGGTGCAGTCAGAATCTCAAAATAATCAGTTTTTCCCTACTGGGTCTAATCTGCTTTTTCAAAAGCGTATTTGGAGCTCCGAGGTCATCAATGGAGGTCATTCGGCTGCCAGGCGTCAAAATCAACACTTAGGCGTTCAACAGAAGATGAAACGATGAACATGCACGAGGATCGAGGAAGAAGTTGAAAAATAATAAATTTTTCTAACACTGGTGACTTTGGGCGCCCCTGTGGGTGAAAGGCGCCCATCTTTTTAGGGCACCAAATGTCAGAATTAGGGTTTGTGCCTCCAGTCAATGTTGTTAAGTTCTCTGTCAGCTTCGCAACGAATTCAACGGCGTAGTCATCAGGCGATCCAGTCATCCGGAATTCAAAGCTGAATAGGGAGGTTCCAAATAGATGTCAAAACGAGAATTTAAAAAGATCAAAAATTGACTAAGTGTTGAGATTTTGGGCGCCCCTGGTCAAGAAGGGCGCCCAGCTTTTTGAAGGCCCTGATTCAGCCGTTAGGGTTTGAGAATATGCTTGTTCTTTTCAGAGCTCAGCCAGCTTCGACGTGCCTGTCTCCGTCAGATCATCCGATTGCTCAATCTTCAGCAAATTCAGATCAAAGATGAACATACAGAACGAAGTTTTCAAACTCTGAAATTTGAAAATCATGAAAAAATGGCTAAGTCTGGTAAGAATGGGCGCCCCTGGTGAAGAAGGGCGCCCAAGTTTTCAAGGAGCTAAACAAAAGAATTTGCGGAAAAGTATCTAACGTGATCTCTTCACAATTGACCCAGCTTTCCAACAAGATACTTCGCATGTCAATCGGATGTCGCAGTCGCCGGATACAAGAAGCCGAAGGGAGGGTCCGACAAGAGTTGAATTTCAAAGTTCTGAAGCAAACACAGGAAAGTGTAAAAATGACTAAGTCTGGGTGAAATGGGCGCCCCCAGCCAAGATGGGCGCCCAAACTTTTGAAGGGTTAAAATTCACTTTTTGGCAAAATCTCTTCCAGAAGACCCCTTCTCATTCTTCGTCAGCTTCGCGACGAGCCCAGCCATCAGTCAATCCGACGCCTAGAACTCCAGATCTGACGAGATCATTTGAAAAAGAGCAAAGATGAAGAAAATAAAAATTCTAAGTCTGGTAAACATGGGCGCCCCTGGAGAGAAAGGGCGCCCAAGGTTTTGAGCACTAAGATGATAGAATTCGCCAACGCAGTCTCCAAGATCATCTCGTTGATTTCAGCTAAGCTATCCAGTGGGCTTGTCAGCCAGTCAATCGGATCAGCGTAGCCCCGGGAACAGAGAATTCATTAGAAGATCAAAGGGAAATGAAGAACTTGAAAATCATAAAAAAAATGGCTAACACTGTGAAAGTTCGGAGCCCCTCGAAGGAAAAGGCTCCCATGAATTCAGAGGTCAAGATCAAGTTTTTAGCCAAAGGCTCCTCCAGAACATCCTTCTCAGTTTCAGTCAGGCTCCGTCGTGAACCACTCAGCTCGCCTGCCAGGTTGGTCTGTCAACGAGAAATCAGTGGCGAAGTAGCATGTAAAAATGGAGAAAAGTTGAAAAAGTCAAAATTTTGACTAACACTGGTGGAAATAGGCGCCCCTCTTGAAGAAAGGCGCCCAAAGTTTCATGCCTTAGATGATTTTTGAAGATTTTCAAAATTTCAAAATTTGCAAGAAGAAGAGGATGGCGTCCAAATTCAAGGGGCTGAGATTTAGGGTTTTGAAATAAAAGCAAAAAGAAAGCAAAACCTAAATCAGACCCTAAGTCTATTTAACACTTCTTTTTCATGTATTTTTCATTATTTTTGCAGGTAGCATCCAGAGGAGAAAGTTGGAGCAGCAAGTTTGAAGAATTTTTGTGATTCAAGAATCCATAGTTGTTGGTTTTACATTAGTTTTTTCAGACCAGCAAGCATAAACCCTTGCTTTTTCATTCTTTTGTCTAAGATCAAAATTTTCGCCAAGGCCAAGGCTTTCAATTTTTCAGTCATCGGGTCTTTATTTATCTTCAAGAATTTTCAAGAATTTCACCAAGTTGCAAGTTGCTTTTATTTTTGGTACGTCGTGGAAAACCCGTTGCTTTCAAATCAACCATCCGGGTCCTTTCCAATCACCAAGAAAACCTATCACAGCTTTTTTCAAGAAAATTTCAACCTAGGGTTGGCTGCTTTTTCGATCAAACGCCGTTGTTTTTCATATCCATCAACTGGTTCATTTCTAATTGTGGCCTAACAAAACCAGTGCCGCAATTTTTCGGTAAAAATTGAAGAAATTAGGGTTTGCTGCTTTTTCGGTCTAAATTCAAAATTTTCAAAAAAGGATGATCTGGGTTGTCTTGCAACGAAGTTCTGAGCAAAACCCATATCTCAGAAAAAATTCCAAAAAATTTGTCCGTTTGAAGACGAAAAACCAGCATTCTAAAAATAGAAAGTTGCTCAAGACTTGTCTGAACATAGGCGAGTTTACAGTCATTCTTCAAGGTTTTCAATATGGAGTACACTCCCCTCGAGTTCAAGACTGAATCAGCACTATGTCAAAACTTCATCATCTCAGCTGAACAATGAGAGAAGGTGTGATATGAGAAAGAGGAAAGGTATCGGAAAAGAGTGTTGCAATACTCTTCTGTTGGAAATCAAGCGAAGTGTCAAAGCATAAAGTTGCAGAGCCGCCAAGTTATCAATTAGTGAGTCATCTTTTTGGGCAGCGATGTTTGCGAGAATAGAACTCATAAAAAGTTGAAGAAGTGAAAGATTCTCTAAGGGTGAAGAGATCTTAAAGAATCAGAATATTGCCTTAGTTGGCATAGATGCACCGAACCGGGACACAATTTCCAATTTCCTAGCGGATGAGATCGAGCTTTAAAGTAGCTTTCTTCTAGAAGCTTTTCCGCTTTTCTATATTCTTGGAATGATCCTTATCCATATTTTTGAGGATAAAAAGAAGATAAGAAGTAATAGTTGCTTTCCGCTTTTTCTCCGCTTAGCTTTTGATGTTATCTTCTTTCTAGATTTAGTAATAAAGCTTGCTTGCTGAGCAAGTTTCTAGTCAGAAAAAGCAAGGAGATTTAGGGTTCTACCTCTCGCTTTCTATAAATAAGAGCCCTTGTCATTAGTTTCTTTTAATTGTTATTGCGATAATAAACCGGCCGAGTCTTTAGCTTTTAAGTTGTTATTCACAGTTCAATTTTATGTTGTAGCGTTATTGTGTTAGCACCATGGTCAGATTGCAAGCGTTGTTACTAGCTCAGTTCAATTGTGTTGTGATAAGCAAATTGTTGAGCCTCTTTAGCCAACAAGGAGTTAGTGTGATTGCTGTTTCTATTGTGTAAGAGCAAGATTGCAAGCCTCTTTAGCTGCAATTTCTTGTTCTAGGCATGTTAGAAGTGAGCTTTGTTCTAGGAGTTTGAGTAATAAAATCATGAGCCTCCTTTGCCTTGGTCCAAAATCTCAGATTTCCGTTATTTGTGTTATGCTTTATGATCTCGATTTCAGCTTATATTGAAGTGTGTAGATGTTTGTTGGAAAAGAGTTTATTGAAGCACTTTGTCAGAGAATCATCCTTGTCCATTTCTAATTTCTCTTGCTCTGCGTATTACTTGGGAAGTTAGAAACGCCTCTAGCTTGTTAGTCGAGTTGGAAATTCTTAACCGTAAAATCCCCAGCTGCTGCTTGTGTTTATAAAACCTTGTGTCAAGCGACTGCAAGCATAGGCAACTTAGTTTTAGTTTACTTTCTTGAACACCATCAGCAAGAGGGAGCTTCCCCTCCTAATTTGAAGAGCAGTTTATCTGTGCATAGCTGTCCGTTTCAAATCCACATTCCAGAAGTGTGAATTTAAACGCCAACATGGTGGGTAGTGAGGAATGTTTTCATGGCTGGTTATCCGCCTATCGCTTAGTTTTCAATTAACATCAGTCATATGTTAGCACCACCCTCGCGGATCTGGAGTGGCCATTCTTGACGTTGAGTAGTTTTCATTTCAAGTTCAGATTTCTATTTGGAGCTAACGCTAACCGAGTTGATTAAGTGCTGGTTATGTTGTCTTACTTCATCGAAAAAATTGGTTAGCATATTTCAGTGGTATCAGAGCCAAGATCTTGCCATCCTGTGAATAAGACAGAGTCAATTGACAGATGAGTGATAGAGAAATCAGATTCTTCACCTAAGTTCAATTTAGCTTTCAGAAGTTCTTAAGATGTTGCATTTTCTAAGGTCCAGGAATCGTGAGAAGTCAGATTTGATTGTGGCTTCGGAAGAATGTCAGTTCAAGAGGCAATGCGAACATGAGGCTGCCATACTCCGTAAACAATATCAGAGCATGACAGATGAGTTTAAGAACGATGTTTCATTTGACACGTTTTTGAATTGTGCGGTGATTCATGACCCTGAAAAGTTGGCTATGGTCAACTACATCAAAAAAATGATTAAAGAGGAAGTAGAACTTGCCATGGTTGAAGAATCAAGGAAGGAAGAAGCAAAAGGATTTGTTTGTGGTTTGCAGCCCACAAGTAAGCAAATTGAAGAGAAAAATCAGTCAATAGTGTTGAAGAAGACACAAGCAAGGTGCACATTTTGGTTCAAAATGAAAGTGGGCTTGATGAAGATACCTTGGCAAATGAGGAGATTAAGTTAGAGTCCCAAAATACATCCCTAGACTTGCATGGGATGGGAAATAATGAAGATTATTATGGTAAGAAGATCATTACAGCAGTCTTGAGTCCTAATAAGGATTCAAGCAATGAAGATCTCGAGACAAATGGCTTCTCAAAAGATACTGGTGGAACAGTTGTGTGGGATAAGTACGTTGAAGAAGAGCAAGATGAAGCAAATACTAATGGTGTCTTTGAACCAGCCTATGACCATTACGAAAGTGAGGTTGTTGATGGTGATTCCGATGTGTTTTTATTTCCTTTTGTTGAAGATTTAGTGAAGGATAATTCTCTACTTTATGCTGAGCCAATTCCATATGAAGAATTATTGACAAGTGTCCAAGAAGACTTCTTTGGTATGTATGTGGGCACTAATGATAAAATCAGCAACACATCTACTCAAGATAATTTCATTGAAGAAAAGAATGACAAAATCTTCAAAGCAACCAGCTTTGATGATTCTTTAATCCGATATAATGCTAGTGACTTGAGTGGTAGTGGGTTTGATTATCAAACTACATCTATGGAGAAAGCCATAGATGAAGATTTCAGTTCAAGTGGGTTGAGGAGTGACTCATTCAAAGAGTCAACAATCCAAGAGGAGCATGATGATCTCTTTCCTATTGATCATTGCAATCAAACCTTTCACATTTGGGATCCGGGCGCGATGTTTCCAAGGTATGATAAAGAACCGGAGTGGGATAAATTCCCCTTTGATCCTGATGAAGTTCAAAAATCAGTTTGCAATGCAAGTAATGAAGTGATCTTTGGAGGAGAAGTTGCAGCAATGGCTAATGAGAACGTGATTTCTTATGTTGAAGAGAAGAATGTTTTAAAATCAGCAAATGATGTGGATGCCTTTCAAAATTACGCACAAGAAGAGTATGAGAACTTGAAAGGTCAAGATAGAGGTACTAATTTGTTTGAAGAAGTTGTTGACAAGCCTTCGAGTCAGGAGATATGCAGTGATAAGATTAGAAAGGAGGCTGATTTTGAAAATCATGTCAAGGAAAACAAATCAGAAAAATTGATGTTTGATGAGCATAGCTTCTTTGCTGATTGGGATCAAGGGCCTAAAGAGCTACAAGTTTTGAAGGATAATTTATTGGTTTCAGAAGAGAAGATTGTTAAAGTGTTATCAAGATTTGATAGCACATATCACTTCATTGAGGAACTTTGTTGGAAGTTTCAATTTGAAGAGAAACTAAATGGAGTTAAAGATGGAGACTCTCTTTCCAAGATGCAATCTATCAAAGAGGCATTGGAATCCATAAAGTCAGATTATTTGCATTTTCTCTCAGATAGGGATAATGCTATTAAGTTTGCAGAGGAGACCTATGATGCCTACCAAGAGAAGGACGAAGAGATGGATAGGCTTTGCCTTGATTTTACCTTAGCTCATCATTCTTTATACAAAGCAGAAAATCATTCATCTATTGCAGCCACCCTTAAGGAACAAGAAGTTAATACAAGGATTATGGAGATCAAACAAATAGTTGAAGGAATAAATGAACTCCATAATGATGAAACATTGCGTAATGCCAAGATGATCCCATATGTTGATAGTGATTGGAAAGTACATCAAGAGTGTGAACTCTTGAGTTGGGAAGAGACTTTGCCACAAGAAGGAATGGTTTGCAGCTATGCGATAGATGTTTTAACGGATAATGAATGTAGTATTCAGCATGCTACACTTTGTGGGTCGGCAACTAATGGTGAGCATCCACAAGTTGAAAAAGATGAGTTTGAATTCTATGAAGACACCAACGAAAGGGATGAAGATAATATTTTTGAGAACAACAGTCCATTATCTTCACATGATTTGGATAATCATAAGGTGATAGATATTTTCTATGAAAGTGTGCCATGTTTTGTGAGTAGTAATCATCAAGGGCATTTTGGTAATGAAAGCATAAGTGGGATCAAGGATGAAGTATTCACATGGAAAGTGTGGACTCAAGGAGATTTCTTCAACATTGGCTTAAAGGTGTCAATAAAACAAGTCTTGGTAGTTGCTGGTCACTCCATTGCAGCAGCAAAGAGTGAAGATTCCAGACTTATTACTCATGAAGTTTGGGAGAAAGTTGAACCTAAACAGGCAATTTACCTTCTTAACAATCTATCTCTTGGGTTGAGTGATGTTTTGGCTCACCCTAGTCCTTTGGGGAAATGGGAATTATGGACAACATTTGTTCTATGCTCCATTGATGTTGATGTTTTCATGGATGGGCTACATGGGTTTATCAAAGAAGACACTAACTTCTTGAGTTTGCAAATTGTTTTGATTAACACTTGGAGAACTGTGGTGTTCTCTTTTTGGTGCATTGGGGAACATTTCCAGTTGGGTATCCATGCTTGGGATCCTCAACATGGCTTGATGGAGATTGTTACAAGTGGAAAGAGGAATCATTGGAGAGATACGGGTTCAATTTTCAGATTCTTTGATGCTGTCCCCATCCTTATTAACCATTCGATGGTTCTTTTTGCACATCGACCGATGGATTGGGAAGATATATTGAACAAAGGATGTTTTTATTTTGGGTTGGAGTTCCTTGAGAGGATGTGTCCAGCCTTGGGCATGAGTTGTTGTGATATTATAGATGCTAATTTCCAGTTTTGCAGCAATCCTACAATCCCTTGCATGCTGATTTTCCTAAAATCAGACTTTGAGTGGTTCATTTCAGTTTTCATAGGCAGCTGGTACATTCATTTTTCCTCTTCACAACCTCTTTTTAGTGATGATTTTTGGCTTCAAAAGTGGGTAATAATGTTTCATAGTGATTCATATCAGTATTGGATGGTGTTCAAGTTATGTTCTAGTGGCTTTCTTTGTACAATCTCTTGCACTAGTATTTGGGGCAGCGAACCTTTGCTTGATTTGGTTCAACTTTTTGAGACTTTGGGGGAGAGATTGGTGGAAGTTTTCAGAGTTTTTCTTGAATATGTCAGAATTACTCAGAGGAGGCATTATACATCCTTAAGGAGCTTTGAGGATGCAGTTGCTATGACTTGGCAAAGAGCTGTTTTTTCCTTTGCAAATAGCTATGATGGAATCACATTTGTTGTTGTGATTTGGTTTGATGCTTTGAGGAGTGATGTTGATGAGAATATTTTTGAGTTGTTTAGATTATTCTTCTTTGTTCTCAGAATGGTGATTGACATTTACATTGCAGATGTTAATTCCTCAGAGTTTATTGAGCATGAGACGCTGCTAGATTTTGATTCAATTCTTCTATGCTGTTCGATTTGAATTTTAGGTACAATACTCTTTGAGGTTGCAAGGATGTGGTTAGTGTTTTTGCGCACGATTTACCTATGATCAAAGTGAGCAAAGATCAGCATGGTGGGTTTTTCGTGAGATGACATGGGACCCCGAATCCTATATGTTTCCAGGACTGGAGGTTAAAAATTGTTTGGAGGACAAGCAATTTTGGAAGGGAAGTGACCGTAATGTCCCCACTTTGCCATACACCTTTCTTTGACCGATAGCCTATTTCCGAAATACGAGGTTGGATCAAAAGAAATTAGGGTTTTTGTTGGAGGTTTGTGGTATTTCTATTTATTTTTAGTAAATAATAATTTTGGCAAAGGTTCAATTGTTCATTTTCATTAGTCTTGTTTCGTACTGGGCTCGCTGTTGGTTTTGAGGTAACCAACTATTTTTGGCAAAGGGTTACTTTTAGTAAGTCTAATTTGATATGGCATCACGTTAATTCAACTCCAAGTCATCTTGTTAATCCATTAGTCTCAGCTTGCTTTTGGGTTTGGTTTTCTCCTTGGACCTAGAAGTTTCGACTTAATACCATGTCTTGAAGTTAAAATTTCATGCCTAGGCTTGATGACTTCCAAGTTGTTTTAAAGAAGGGGACATAAGGGTCAAGTGAGCATTTAATTATTTAATAAATGTTTTATTGTTGCAATATGAAATGGATGCCTTAAAGCGTTGAATGATATTTATTATTTTAAAATTAAAAGGCAAAAGGTATGCTCTTTTGAAGTTGAAGATTCAACTTCTTGAATTTCAGCGTTACTGCTCATTTACAACAAAGCTTATATATTGCTGCTGTTTGAAGAGCTGATTATCCAATGTTTATGCTAATGTTATGCTGTCAAAATGACAACTTGTTTACTACTTCGAGGGATGCTTACCTCCTAGTTCCAATCCAATTTCGTGTTTGAAAGACAACACCTAGTTGGTCTTATTGCTGCTTCTCAATCAGACTAGCAGATTGTGCTTCAAAGTTGGTGAATTTTGGTGAGAATTTCAGCTTTAATGTTGCTGATGTATACACAGCTGAAGGTGTTTTTCATTTACAGCTTTTGATGTGAATTTATTTTGGTTATGGGTATTTGATCCTTGCAATTCTATGCTAATGGCGATCATATTTGGAGAATTTCATAATTTAATTCCAAGTATTTGATTTTTAGCAAGAGAAATCGCCCCTCTTGAGGGTCGTACCATCTTGAGAGTGCTTTGGGATTCGTGCAAAATAATATCATGAGTTTTGTTGCAGTTTTTGTGGTTTGAGTTTGGGCGCCTATCCTCCAAAGAGACTTTGCATTTCGTTTCATTCAATTCAGAGGTATATTGAAGGAGTTGTGATCATTTTTATGAGTTTGCTGTTTGCTGATAGACATTTCCAGATTGCAGATTTTTATATCAGACTTGTTAGTTTTTGATATAATGCTGGTTTGAGCTTCAATTCTTCATCTTATATCATTGTAAATGTTAGAGGAAGTAATACTCTAACTGTTTAATGTTCTTGGAAGATTATCTATTCTATTTGCAGTTGTTCTTATTCTTTGTAAAGCTAGTTAGTAGTACTAACAACTCTTCCTTTACTTGCTGCAATTTTATATCTGTTTTACACTCCCACAATTGAGTGGTTGAGTTTTAGAATAAACATATATCTTGTTTGTAATTTCCCCCCACGTTATAAGTGGTTGTGTGATGTGATGTTCCCCACGCTGTAATGTCCCTACTTGGCCATACGCCTTTTCCTTTTGATCGAGCAGCTCATTCTAAACTGAGGTTGATCAAAAGTGAAATTAGGGTTTCTTGTTTGGAGGTTTCAGCATTTGTATTTACTATTTTTGTGCTCAATTTTATGCGGGTTCGCCACGTTTCATTAGTCTTGCTTTCCAAATTTCGGCCCGCTTCGTTGGTTTTTGAGGTAAACTTACTTCATTTTGGCAAGGGCTATTTTTAGTAAGTCTAATTTGGCAAAGGGTATCGCTAGCTCAACTCCAAGTCATCTTGTTATCCATCGCCCGCTATTTTGGGTTTGGTTTCCTTGACGAGTTTCGCATTTCAGTTGACTTTCATGTCTTGAAGTTGCAACCTCATGCCTAGCTTGATGACTTCAAGTTGTTTTAAAGAAGGGGACATAAAGGACAAGTGAGCATTTAATTATTGACAAACGCTTTATTGTTGCACACAGCTTCTGGATGCCCAAAGGGGAAGTTGAATGATATTTTATTATTTCAAAAAGTAAAAGGCAAAAAGGTGGCGTCCTTTTTGGAAGTTGAAGTGATTCAACTTCTTGGAATTTGAAGAGTTCTTGTTGCTTCATTTGCCAACAAAAGCTTATATATTGCTGCTGTTTGAAGAGCTAATTATCCAATGTTTATGCTAATGTTATGCTGTCAAAATGACAACTTGTTTAATACTTCGAGGGATGCTTACCTCCTAGTTCCAATCCAATTTCGTGTTTGAAAGACAACACCTAGTTGGTCTTATTGCTGCTTCTCAGTCAGACTAGCAGATTGTGCTTCAAAGTTGGTGAATTTTGGTGAGAATTTCAGTTTTAATGTTGCTTGGCGACACACAAAATCAAGGTGTTTTTCATTTACGCCTTTTGATGTGAATTTGTTTGGTTATGGTATTGATCCGTAATTTGCTGCTAATAGCGATCATACTGGAGAATTTCAGAATTTAATTCCAAGTATTTGATTTGAAGAAGAGAATCGCCTTCTTGAGGGTCATACCATCTTTGAGAGAGTGCTTTTGGGATTCGTGCAAACAATATCGCGAGTTTTGATGCGGGGCTGGTGGTTTGAGTTTGGGCGCCTATCCTCCAAAGAGACTTTGCATTACGTTTCATTCAATTCAGAGGTATATTGAAGGAGTTGTGATCATTTTTATGAGTTTGCTGTTTGCTGATAGACATTTCCAGATTGCAGATTTTTATATCAGACTTGTTAGTTTTTGATATAATGTTGGTTTGAGCTTCAATTCTTCATCTTATATCATTGTAAATGTTAGAGGAAGTGATACTCTAACTGTTTAATATTCTTGGAAGATTATCTATTCTATTTGCAGCTGTTCTTATTCTTTGTAAAGCTAGTTAGTAGTACTAACAGCTCTTCCTTTACTTGCTGCAATTTTATATCTGTTTTACATTCCCACAATTGAGTGGTTGAGTTTTAGAATAAACTTATATCTTGTTTGTAATTTCCACGTTATAAGTGGTTGTGTGATGTATTTCCACGTTAATAAGTGGAAGAGTGGATTTAAAGGCCGGTTTGCTGCCCAATAATTGTTGTAACCACCCACTGAATAAGTGGGCATTCCCACCACCTTGCTCAACAAGGATGAATTGTTTAATTGTAATCTTTTCCAAAGGTTTGGGTGGTAGTATGAACAAGCTTATTGTTGGTTATCCACTTATCAGCTTAGTTTTCAATTAACACTCATTATATGTTAGCAATTCCTCACCTCGCGATTTGAGGCACATTTTTGACGTTATAGTTTTCATTTAAGTCTGGGATGCATTTGAGCTAACGCTGTCCGTGTTGATTACAAATACAGTGTGTTAATTCATCGAAAAAAATTGGTTAGCATATTTCAGTGGTATCAGAGCCAAGATCTTGCCATCCTTTGAATAAGACAGAGTCAATTGACAGATGAGTGATAGAGAAATCAAATTCTTCACCTAAGTTCAGTTTAGGTTTCAGAAGTTCTTAAGATGTTGCATTTTCTAAGGTCCAGGAATCGTGAGAAGTCAGATTTGATTGTGGGTTCGGAAGAATGTCAGTTCAAGAGGCAATGCGAACATGAGGCTGCCATACTCCGTAAACAATATCAGAGCATGACAGATGAGTTTAAGAACGATGTTTCATTTGACACGTTTTTGAATTGTGCGGTGATTCATGACCCTGGAAAGTTGGCTATGGTCAACTACATCAAAAAAATGATTAAAGAAGAAGTAGAAATTGCCATGGTTGAAGAATCAAGGAAGGAAGAAGCAAAAGGATCTGTTTGTGGTTTGCAGCCCACAAGTAAGCAAATTGAAGAGAAAAATCAGTCAATTAGTGTTGAAGAAGACACAAGCAAGGTGCACATTTTGGTTCAAAATGAAAGTGGGCTTGATGAAGATACCTTGGCAAGTGAGGAGATTAAGTTAGAGTCCCAAAATACATCCCTAGACTTGCATGGGATGGGAAATAATGAAGATTATTATGGTAAGAAGATCATTACAGCAGTTTTGAGTCCTAATAAGGATTCAAGCAATGAAAATCTCGAGACAAATGGCTTCTCAAAAGATGCTGGTGGAACAGTTGTGTGGGATAAGTACGTTGAAGAAGAGCAAGATGAAGCAAATACTAATGGTGTCTTTGAACCAGCCTATGACCATTACGAAAGTGAGGTTGTTGATGGTGATTCCGATGTGTTTTTATCTCCTCTTGTTGAAGATTTAGTGAAGGATAATTCTCTACTTTATGCTGAGCCAATTCCATATGAAGAATTATTGACAAGTGTCCAAGAAGACTTTTTTGGTATGTATGTGGGCACTAATGATAAAATCAGCAACACATCTACTCAAGATAATTTCATTGAAGAAAAGAATGACAAAATATTCAAAGCAACCAGCTTTGATGATTCTTTAATCCGATATAATGCTAGTGACTTGAGTGGTAGTGGTTTTGATTATCAAACTACATCTGTGGAGAAAGTTATAGATGAAGATTTCAGTTCAAGTGGGTTGAGGAGTGACTCATTCAAAGAGTCAACAGTTCAAGAGGAGCATGATGATCTCTTTCCTATTGATCATTGCAATCAAACCTTTCACATTTGGGATCCGGGCACGATGTCACCAAGGTATGATAAATAACCGGAGTGGGATAAATTCCCCTTTGATCCTGATGAAGTTCAAAAATCAGTTTGCAATGCAAGTAATGAAGTGATCTTTGGAGGAGAAGTTGCAGCAATGGCTAATGAGAACGTGATTTCTTATGTTGAAGAGAAGAATGTTTTAAAATCAGCAAATGATTTGGATGCCTTTCAAAATTACGCACAAGAAGAGTATGAGAACTTGAAAGGTCAAGATAGAGGTACTAATTTGTTTGAAGAAGTTGTTGACAAGCCTTCGATTCAGGAGTATGCAGTGATAAGATTAGAAAGGAGGCTGATTTTGAAAATCATGTCAAGGAAAACAAATCAGAAAAATTGATGTTTGATGAGCATAGCTTCTTTGCTGATTGGGATCAAGGGCCTAAAGAGCTGCAAGTTTTGAAGGATAATTTATTGGTTTCAGAAGAGAAGATTGTTAAAGTGTTATCAAAATTTGATAGCACATATCACTTCATTGCGGAACTTTGCTGGAAGTTTCAATTTGAAGAGAAACTAAATGGAGTTAAAGATGGAGACTCTCTTTCCAAGATGCAATCTATCAAAGAGGCATTGGAATCCATAAAGTCAGATTATTTGCATTTGCTCTCAGATAGGGATAATGCTATTAAGTTTGCAGAGGAGACCTATGATGCCTACCAAGAGAAGGAGGAAGAGATGGATAGGCTTTGCCTTGATTTTACCTTAGCTCATCATTCTTTATACAAAGCAGAAAATCATTCATCTATTGCAGCTACCCTTAAGGAACAAGAAGGTAATACAAGGATTATGGAGATCAAACAAATAGTTGAAGGAATAAATGAACTCCATAATGATGAAACATTGCGTAATGCCAAGATGATCCCATATGTTGATGGTGATTGGAAAGTACATCAAGAGTGTGAACTCTTGAGTTGGGAAGAGACTTTGCCACAAGAAGGAATGGTTTGCAGCTATGCGATAGATGTTTTAACGGATAATGAATGTAGTATTCAGCATGCTACACTTTGTGGGTCGGCAACTAATGGTGAGCATCCACAAGTTGAAAAAGATGAGTTTGAATTCTATGAAGACACCAACGAAAGGGATGAAGATAATATTTTTGAGAACAACAGTCCATTATCTTCACATGATTTGGATAATCATAAGGTGATAGATATTTTCTATGAAAGTGTGCCATGTTTTGTGAGTAGTAATCATCAAGGGCATTTTGATAATGAAAGCATAAGTGGGATCAAGGATGAAGTATTCACATGGAAAGTGTGGACTCAAGGAGATTTCTTCAACATTGGCTTAAAGGTGTCAATAAAACAAGTCTTGGTAGTTGCTGGTCACTCCATTGCAGCAACAAAGAGTGAAGATTCCAAACTTATTACTCATGAAGTTTGGGAGAAAGTTGAACCTAAACAGGCAATTCACCTTCTTAACAATCTATCTCTTGGGTTGAGTGATGTTTTGGCTCACCCTAGTCCTTTGGGGAAATGGGAATTATGGACAACATTTGTTCTGTGCTCCATTGATGTTGATGTTTTCATGGATGGGCTACATGGGTTTATCAAAGAAGACACTAACTTCTTGAGTTTGCAAATTGCTTTGATTAACACTTGGAGAACTGTGGTGTTCTCTTTTTGGTGCATTGGGGAACATTTCCAGTTGGGTATCCATGCTTGGGATCCTCAACATGGCTTGATGGAGATTGTTACAAGTGGAAAGAAGAATCATTGGAGAGATACGGGTTCAATTTTCAGATTCTTTGATGCTGTCCCCATCCTTATTAACCATTCGATGGTTCTTTTTGCACATCGACCGATGGATTGGGAAGATATATTGAACAAAGGATGTTTTTATTTTGGGTTGGAGTTCCTTGAGAGGATGTGTCCAGCCTTGGGCATGAGTTGTTGTGATATTATAGATGCTAATTTCCAGTTTTGCAGCAATCCTACAACCCCTTGCATGCTGATTTTCCTAAAATCAGACTTTGAGTGGTTCATTTCAGTTTTCATAGGCAGCTGGTACATTCATTTTTCCTCTTCACAACCTCTTTTTAGTGATGATTTTAGTGGCTTCAAAAGTGGTGTAATAATGTTTCATTTAGTGGAAGTTTTCAGAGTTTTTCTTGAATATGTCAGAATTACTCAGAGGAGGCATTATACATCCTTAAGGAGCTTTGAGGATGCAGTTGCTATGACTTGCAAAGAGCTGTTTTTTCCTTTGCAAACAGCTATGATGGAATCACTGTTGTGATTTGGTTTGATGCTTTGAGGAGTGATGTTGATGAGAATATTTTTGAGTTGTTTAGATTATTCTTCTTTGTTCTCAGAATGGTGATTGACATTGACATTGCAGATGTTAATTCCTCAGAGTTTATTGAGCATGAGACGCTGCTAGATTTTGATTCAATTCCTTCTATGTTGTTCGACTTGAATTTCAGGCATGTTATCACTTTGAGGTTGCAAGGATGGTTAGTGCAGTTTTGGTGCAATGATTTCATTTGTATGATCAGAGTAGAGCAGCATCAGCATGGTGGGGTTTTTCAGAGATGGACATGGGACCCCGGGATCCTATATGTTTGGTGGGATCAGTTTGGAGTGTTGTGGCATTGCTTGAGGACAAGCAATTTTGGGAAGGGCGGACTGTAATGTCCCCATTTTGGCCATACGCTCTTCTTTGACTGATAGCCTATTTCCGGAAATCCGTAGGTTGATCAAAAGTGAAATTAGGGTTTCCTTGTTTGGAGGTTTAGAGCATTTATAGGTATTTACTATTTTAGTAAATACTAATTTTATAAAGTGGTTCATTTGTCAAATTCATTAAGTCTTGCTTCCAGCCTTCGCCTGGTGGTTTTGAGGTAAACTTACTATTTTTGGCAAGTGGTTATTTTTAGTAAGTTAATTTCAAAGGCATCATCGCAGCTTCAACTCAAGTCATCTTGTTATCCATCGCCTCGGCTTGGTTTGGGTTTGGTTTCTCCTTGGACTGGTTTCAGACTTAGTCAATTTTCATGTCTTTTTAAGTTGTACCCCCATGCCTAGGCTTGATGACTTCAAGTTGTTTTAAAGAAGGGACATAAGGGTCATGAGCATTTAATTATTTAATAAATGTTTTATTGTTGCAATATGAAATGGATGCCTAAAGGGAAGTTGAATGATATTTATTATTTTAAAAGTAAAAGGCAAAAGTTGTATCCTTTTGAAGTTGAAGTGATTCAACTTCTTGGAATTTGAAGAGTTCTTGTTGCTTCATTTGCCAACAAAAGCTTATATATTGCTGCTGTTTGAAGAGCTGATTATCCAATGTTTATGCTAATGTTATGCTGTCAAAATGACAACTTGTTTAATACTTCGAGGGATGCTTACCTCCTAGTTCCAATCCAATTTCGTGTTTGAAAGACAACACCTAGTTGGTCTTATTGCTGCTTCTCAATCAGACTAGCAGATTGTGCTTCAAAGTTGGTGAATTTTGGTGAGAATTTCAGTTTTAATGTTGCTGATGTATACACAGCTGAAGGTGTTTTTCATTTACAGCTTTTGATGTGAATTTATTTTGGTTATGGGTATTTGATCCTTGCAATTCTATGCTAATGGCGATCATATTTGGAGAATTTTAGAATTTAATTCCAAGTATTTGATTTTTAGCAAGAGAAATCGCCCCTCTTGAGGGCCGTACCATCTTGAGAGTGCTTTGGGATTCGTGCAAAATAATATCATGAGTTTTGATGCAGTTTTGTGGTTTGAGTTTGGGCGCCTATCCTCCAAAGAGACTTTGCATTTCGTTTCATTCAATTCAGAGGTATATTGAAGGAGTTGTGATCATTTTTATGAGTTTGCTGTTTGCTGATAGACATTTCCAGATTGCAGATTTTTATATCAGACTTGTTAGTTTTTGATATAATGCTGGTTTGAGCTTCAATTCTTCATCTTATATCATTGTAAATGTTAGAGGAAGTGATACTCTAACTGTTTAATGTTCTTGGAAGATTATCTATTCTATTTGCAGCTGTTCTTATTCTTTGTAAAGCTAGTTAGTAGTACTAACAGCTCTTCCTTTACTTGCTGCAATTTTATATATGTTTTACACTCCCACAATTGAGTGGTTGAGTTTTAGAATAAACTTATATCTTGTTTGTAATTTCCCCCCACGTTATAAGTGGTTGTGTGGACAGTATTCCCCCCACGTTAATAAGTGGAAGAGTGGATTTAAAGGCTGGCTTGCTGCCTAATAATTGTTGTAAACTCACCCACTGAATAAGTGGAGTATTCCCACCACTCTGTGGATGCCCGCCGCAGCGGATGAATTGTTTTAATTGTAATCTTTTCCCCCCACTGTTTGGTGGTAGTGAGGAAATGCTTTTCATGGCTGGTTATCCGCCTATCAGTTTCTAGTTTTCAAATTCAACACTCCGTCATATGTTAGCACCTCACCCTCAGTGGGATCTTGAGTGCACATTCTTGATGTTGAGTAGTTTTCATTTCAAGTTCAGATTTCTATTTGGAGCTAACACTAACCGAGTTGATTAAGTGCTGGTTATGTGTGTTAATTCATCGAAAAAAATTGGTTAGCATATTTCACACGTTAATAAGTGGAAGAGTGGATTTAAAGTCTGGCTTGCTGCCTAATAATTGTTGTAAACTCACCCACTGAATAAGTGGAGTATTCCCACCACTCTGTGGATGCCCGCCGCAGCGGATGAATTGTTTTAATTGTAATCTTTTCTCCCCACTATTTGGTGGTAGTGAGGAAATGCTTTTCATGGCTGGTTATCCGCCTATCAGTTTCTAGTTTTCAAATTCAACACTCCGTCATATGTTAGCACCTCGCCCTCAGTGGGATCTTGAGTGCACATTCTTGACGTTTAGTAGTTTTCATTTCAAGTTCAGATTTCTATTTGGAGCTAACGCTAACCGAGTTGATTAAGTGCTGGTTATGTGTGTTAATTCATCGAAAAAAATTGGTTAGCATATTTCACTTTTGATCATGTGTATGTATGCTTTTATGCTTTCCATGAGATAATTAAAAGTTTAATTAATCTATCTTGGATAAACATCAGGTTTAATACAACCCTCTAACCATGGTGAAAATGTATGAGAGGACGAGAAATATTCCTGGTACAAGTCGTGAAGATGAACAAAGAACCACTAGTGTGGAAGCAACGCTCGACTTGATTTTGGCAAGGTTAACCAATCTGGAGAATGAAAGAGAGAAAGATAGATTGGAGAATGAAATAAGCATCAACAACACAGAAGGTGAAAGTTCCTCTCATGGACATGGTGATAACTGCAATCATGAGAAGGAAAAGTCACCAACTTGTTGACAGGTGTTTTATGACCGCACCAACACAGAATAAAGTTTCCCAACGGATACTCTATCCTTTCTTGAACAAAGTCTCCTGCATGCTAAGATTGCTAGAAAGATTATGGACTCAACTCCAAGGTTCCTTCATGTAGTGGATAGTCTCAGTTAACTTGATGTGATTTGCTGGTATCTCAAAGGGGGACTTTTGTAATTGTTCAGTTTACGATCAAAGTGAAAGGGGTTTTCACAAGCTTCGAAGGATTTGTCAATGTAGCACAAGTTTCCTAAACTAACCAGAAATGTAATGAATTGAATGGTTGCAGGGATTAGAAAAGCTATGGACTATTCTACGTGCGGGACGTGGAGATCAACTTTCGCAAACTTCAACTAGGCTCTGCTTTGCCTCGCTTTGGACAGCTTCCACAGAACTGGTGCAATATTCAAAGGAGTAACTAGAGATATTCAAATCACGATTCAACATGTAGATACCATCACAATGGCGCATACCAACATTCAAATTGAAATTGAAGTTAGGTCCACAATATTCCAGTTGACCACGCAAGGAAAACCCACCGTTAGTGAGCCTGCTAGTGGTATGGATTCAATGAAGCTTGCTTAAATTAAACACCACATTCCACAACTATTATCTACTTGCATGAAATGAAATCTATTTTACTTTAAGCTACTTTACGATTCTAAGTGAATTGGAAGGACGAAGAAGCCTTACTAGCTACCCACAACAAAAGATGGAACCATCAAGCAATGATAACTATTTTTATTATGAGTGTTCACAACAACTTCTTAC
This sequence comes from Sequoia sempervirens, assembly GCA_007258455.2. Taxonomy (NCBI): domain Eukaryota; kingdom Viridiplantae; phylum Streptophyta; class Pinopsida; order Cupressales; family Cupressaceae; genus Sequoia; species Sequoia sempervirens. Next base: position 212,887,050 of record VDFB02256132.1, on the reverse strand, counting down.
AAAGCATTCAAGTAGAAAACTTTCCTTCCTCCTCAATCTAAACTATGCAATCAATCTATGCTATCTCAACTCTATGATCTATCTCTAATGAATTACAAATGAGTGGGGATGCCCCTTTTATAGCTGACCAAATCCAATGGACGACTCAGATTCAATTACAATGGAGGGCTGAGATTGAGCCACATATGCCCTAACCCTAAAAATTGCTACCAAGAAGAGGGGTAATAAATGAGCAATTAATGTCCACCATCATCTTCTAGGTCATCATCCAACAAGGCATTTCCATTTTTCCTCTCTTTGACCGCGAATTCAATGAACCTGGCCAACATTGCTTCAACTTCCTGAACTAAAATAGGTGGGATGTGGTTGAGTTGAAATTCAAGGACTGTGACTCTCTGCCCCTACTGAATACAAGATTTCCTCCAGGCGACCAACGCATCTTGAGTGTTTTGAATAAGGCTGGAAAAGGTTGAGATATTTTCAAAATCATCCTGAACAAATGACTTAACCTCTAAAAAGTAAGGCCCCAATCTGTTCTTTAGGCCAGCAGCAGTCATCTCCTCTGAAGTCAATCTCCTGGCAAATATAGACTCAAGTGTGTTTAGGACCCCTTCCAGAATATTTCCCATCGCCTTTCTGACTCTAGCTGAATCCACTTGTGCTACATCAAAAAAACCTCGGCTCGTGACCACTGAGGAGTACCAACTGGTGAATTCATATCTATCGCCATTCTGTATCACACCTCCCTCCACTAGAGTCTGCAAGGGCATGTGCATCAAAGCCTCCAAATGAAGAACAGTCTTCGTCTGATAGATATGTGTCTTGCTCCAAGCCTAATCAACGGTGTCCATCTGTGCCAGAATGATAGAGGCCTACTGATAAGCACGAACTAGATCCTCCATGAACTTCTCTGTCTTAGTGTGAAGACTGCCAATCCATTTATTTGCTTCCAGAGCCATCTTCCTCAAATCTTCCAGGCCACTAACTAATTCTCTCAGGAGTTCTGCTAGAAGGTCAACTACTAGGTTCTCCTATCCGCATGGACGTGCTAAGTGCTGCACATAGCCAATCATCGTCCTATGCTCCTTCTTCAACCTTTTGTATTTTCCCTCTATATCGAGCAATCTATCCTTCAAAGCCTGATAGGAGTTGTCGCATTCTTCAATTATCTGAGCTCCAGTGGGACGACCTAGCTCAACAGTGGTAATCACATAATTTTTTGGCATCTCCTCATCTCGATTGTACTCTTCTCTCGGGACAGCCACGTGAAGTGTGCGAGAACCTGCTTCATCTGTAGAAATCTTGGAGAATTTTTTGTCCTTTTCTGGTAGTGCATTGATCCTACTAAGGAGCTCTTCCATCTCAATTGCCGGGTCAGTCTCCTCCTCAGGATCCCTTCTCATTCTCTCCCTTAGCCAATCCGGCACTGCCTGTTGTAGATCACAAACAATAAGAGGCTGCTCCTCTCTTGCTTCTTCTTCATGTACTTCTCTATTAATATTCTGATGAGGCTCATCAACCTCCATCTACTGGGTATCTTCTCTTGAAACCTGAGGCTCCTGCCCTGCAATAGTCTCATCCTCTAAAGCTGCCTCTATCTCTTGCTGGAAACGAGTGTTAGTCATTGTTTCCTCTTTTTCTTCCTGCTGGTCATCTCCTCTAGGCATATTGATGCTCTGACCAATTGACTCCCTTTGGGGTGGTTGATTTGCTTCTTGTAGTTCTTGTTCTTCATTCAATCTATTTCTCTGACTCTCCAACAATGAAAGCTCCTGCACGCTTGAGGATCGATCCTGTGACCGTAAGGGCGATGCTTCTTCTACTTTCTGGGGTACCGGCTGAACTTGTACCTCTTCTCGTGGCTCAGAAGTTTGGGCAACCTATTTTCTTTTCTTTGCTGACGGCGGCCTCTGGTCACCCATGAGATTGTAAGTAAGAGAAACTGCTTTACTTTTGAGCCTATTTACACGCCTCTCCACCCAACTCCTCATGAATGTCAGAACCGGTATGCATAGTGTATCCGAGTATGTGATCTCTGGCTTCGACCAATCAGGTAGTGGGACTGGTGTGTTTCTTACTGACTCATAGTCTGGCTACATTACATTCACATCCGCATCCACTTGATTTGGAACTGGAACAACCTCGCACTCTCTGATCATCTTCAGAGGTAGCCTAGTAAACATCCTCCTCCTAACTTCAACATCATCCAATGCATTGTCCCAAAAACCTTCAATATGAGCCTTGTGCCTGTACTCCACATTTTGCACCATTATGATGTTATTGTAAGGATCAAAGTCTTTCCTGCCGGTGTGGTATGTGAGGTGGAAAAACTGCAGCTCATCCTCAGCTTCTCTGGCTGCCTGTAAGGACGGACAAACTTCATTTGAATTTCCCATTGTAATCGGGAAGTCTAAACCTCCTTTCTTCTTCTTCTTCTGAATTTTGTCATAGGCAATGAGCTTCCTAGACACTTCTAACATTATCATCCTATCAGTGTGGTACCTCGGTAATTTGTATGGATACGATGTGAACCCCTGCAGCCTACTGTAGGTGAACTTCGGAAATTGGATAAACCAATATTTGTACTCTTTGATCAGCTCCTGAGCTTCCTTTGAAATTCTTTGTTGAGTTCTTCATTGAAGAGCCCTTGTTATATGCATTGTGAAGGCGTCATTCACCCTTTTATAGCTAGCGGTGTTGGTCAAGTACAATTGCGGGCAGGCCTCATAGATTTTAAACTGCCCAGGACCACATCCGATTGGCTCCTTGTACGCTATTCCTCTATATTTGGTCATCCGAGCCAACATATATATAACATATGAACTCATCTAAAACGTCTTTGTCCTCCTTAGGTGCCTAAACTGTTCATCTAAATTGTCGCTTATCATCCTTGCCCAATCAACACACTCCTTCCCTTCCAATACAACTCCGATGTAATAAAACATCCATGGCTTGAAAATATATGCTTGAGAGCTTCTGTTCACCCAACTGAGCATCATTATCAGGTCACAATACTCTTGTTTCACATCATCTGATATAATCTGTTTAGGCAGCTTTTTGCATGGAGGTCTAGGCTTGTTGGCGTAACAACTAACACCTTTGGAGTGCAAGTTGGTACAGATAGCTATGCACACTATGCAATGAGTGCTCTTCAAATTAGGAGGGGAAGCTCCCTCGTTGTGCTTGACAAAAGTGCTTGAAAAGGGAAATAAACTAAACTATATCCTGTCTTTTTGTCTCAGTTGTAAGAGGTACAAGGCTTTCATGAAAAATCTATACGTTGCAGCTAAGTATTTTCTGGTTTCGCAAGACAACTACAACACACAAAACTAAGTAACTTTAACTATCCAATCCCCTCAAGAATTCAGAGCATGAGGAAATGGAGTAGGAATGATTATCTGATGATAAACCAAGTACAGACTCACAAAGTGAAGGCAAGGTGGCACGACTATCTGCTTGTCTGAATAGGCTTATTATTCACACACATCACACGATAAACAAGTACAGATTCTCAACTTGAAGGCAAGGTGGCACATCTATCAGCTCAATCTGAACAAATTTATTGAACACAAAACATGGAAGATAGCCAACTAGGACAATAAATTGCATAGGCGAGACACGCATACAATCTACGATCAAACTAGCCACTATATCTAACTAAGGAAAGAATTCACCATCATAATTGCATGAAACCCAAGTGGCATAACAATTCATCATAATAGTAAATACTCATGAATAGATATAGAACGAGCAATATTGAAGGAAAGGTAGGCACATCATATATTTCTTTCTCGTGCAAAAGTTTTGGAACAGATACAATAATAGCAATACTACAGGCAAGGTGTGCACAACATGTATGATATCACGCAAAAGTTAATTACAAATGAGAAAAAGCTCTTATTTATAGACATCGAAAGGTGTAGGGAACCCTAAAATCACCTTGAGTCAACTACAGTCTTGCAATGCATGCAAGATTTATTGCTAAGCCCTAATAAAGTAAACTATACAGTTAACTCGAAAACTACCATTAGTTAACTGGTACAATTAATCTAAAAATGGACAATGTGCAAGCATGCACGTCCTTATTGAAGGCAAGTGAACTAGAACACTACCATCAGTTAACTTAAACCCTAAATACAACTCCAAGTGAATAAAGATAATCCCAGAATAGACATGCATGAGATGAGACAGGAAGTTAACTTGAAAAGGTAACACCAAGTTTAACTCCTGTGTGTAATGTCTATCTTGAGAGGTGAGAACTGAAGTCTACTAGCCGTGATCTCGAGCAACCAATCCCTCAACGAGATTGTTAACTGCATCATTGTCTGGAGCTTTGATACTTTGTCGAAGTATGCTATGTCTGTGTAGCATGTCCTCACTAGCTGTGATTTGGGACTGAAGTTCACCTCTGCTCTTGGTTGCTTCATTGAACAATGCTGACATGATTGTAAGCTGATTAATCTTACAGCCAATGGTCTCCCCACTGAAAATAGTATGAATGAGTGCTTGGAGCTCTGACTGTACATCAGTAAGCTCAACATATGCACCACCCTCAATCTAATACCGGCACGATAAGCAAGACACTAAGGTTCTCACAAACTGGAGTGCACTAGTAACGTGCTCTCTACTCTCAACCAACTTCGATGCCATAGTTTCCTCTATCTTTGCCTTGAAAACCAACTGTGTTTTCCAAGAGTAGATAGCCTCTTTATCCTCTGCATTTGTGACTGACTCATATGCCACACTCAGGTGAGCAATCATAATCTCGTCCCGGGGTCTACTAATCGCCATGTCTTGCTTCTCATCCTAGAGACGTAGACGGAGCTCTCATGCATTATACTGCAACTGATATAGCTCAGTGAGCATAGAACGACCTCTAGCAACAAACACCTCCCATTCTTCCAAACGTTTGCCGTATGCAACCAAGTGATTAAGCTGGCCCTGTTCTGCTGGAGGCTCAAGCATCGGTGGGAGTGTGGCGGTAACATCTGACCTGTGTACAAGGCTAGAAATGTACTGATGAAGCTATCTGATTTCAGCCTTGAGGGCTGCCTTATCTTCTCCGTCCTTCAACATTCTATCCCTAGCACTGTCTATAGCAACCTGTAGGAGATCAACTTGAGTTTGGCGAGTGCTACGACCAAGGTTGACTATGATAACCTCGAAGTCCTGAGATTCCAACTCTTCCAATCTCTTCCCTTGTGGAGGTATAGCAGTCTCAATGATGACCTCCGTATCAGCATTCCTCTCCACGCGGACCATGTTCTTGATCCTCTTGTTTGGCGCATCCTGGTAAACCTGATCAAAGTTTGAATGATTAAGGACATAGGATGGCTACCTCCTCTTCCTTCCCAGTTGAGTTTCAATCCAAAACTGGTCTCGGCTAATGCTATTGAAAGGATCTGTACAGCAACAGGAGGCTCTGACAAGAGTGAATATGTAGAGGAGCTATTGCGAGATGGGGACTCTAAATCCAATTCGATATGAATCGGGATTGGTGACTGCTCTGGAACTGGTGTAGGAACTTGAGGTTGTGTAATGTCCCCTTCTCAAACCTGATTGTTCTTGTGACCGTTGGCCTTTTTTCTGGAAACCCGAAGGCTAGTCGGAAGATAAATTAGGGTTTCCTATTTTTGAGGTCTTTGCTCAGAGATGGTGGATTCAATGGCGGATTCCTTCTAGGTTTTTAGAGGGCTTCGCAGGGGTATGTTCATCTCGGCATTCAGAGCATTTTCTGGAATTTACTATTTTTAGTAAATTCTATTTTTGGCAGTAATCAGGATGGTAGCAGGCAGTTGACTTTCCCCTTCAGTTGACTCAAGTGGCGTATTCAGTTTCGGGCTTCAGAATGCATTTCTGGGAAGTCGAGCTCATTTCACTTAAAAATAACATTATAATTAAAATGTTATTTTATCACCTTGGCCTAGTCGAATGACTTAATGTCGTTTTAAAAGGTGGACTCAAAGGGTGGCGCCTTCATTAAGGTTATATTTAATATTTGGTGAATTTTCCAAAGTCAAAGGAAATTAATGTGGGCGCATTTATCAAGGTGATGTTTTAATTAAAAAATGATTATTGAGCTAAAGGTGAAAAGGACGCCTTATTGAAGGAAAAGTTAGGGTTTGAGCTTGAGTTGGATTTTAGGGTTTCTTGAAGTCAAACGGAACTTATAAAAAGGAGTCTTGTGCATCATTTCTTCATCTTTGGTCTATGCTAATGTTATGCTGCCGAAATGGTTGCGGGATTGCTTCGAGGAATGTATGCCTCCTAGTCTGGGCTCGACTTCGTGCTTGAGAGACAGCACCTAGTGGAGAGGTTCGATTATTTAGGATAGATTTGTGAGTTCATTGGTTTTTGTGCATTGTAGACATCATTGTAATTCGTCAGATCTGATTTCAGCATATTAGAGGTATTTCTAAAGTGCAGTTTAGCTACAGCAGATCCACGTTTATATTCATAACTCAAAAAATACAAAAGAGTTAGTTCTGGGTATTGCATTGATAGTAGTGTCTAGGAAGGGCGAATATTTGTCTCCAATCTCAGATTTTAATGTGTGGTATTTAATTTTTAAAGACAAGTCGAACTTTCCAGCAGGCCGTACCATTGCTGATTGCATTGATTTCCGTGCAAATTAATTGTTAGCTTTTCAAAGCTGTTTCTTGCATTTGATTTAGGCGCCTCTTCATTATCAGCAGTTTGCATATAAGATTAGGCCATTTGGGTGAACATCGAGGGAGTTACGAACTATTTAGTGAATTCTTATGTTGCTGTTTCAAAGAGTTTAAAGTACAGATCTGTCAAGAACAGTACACAGAAATCTGCATTTATGATTTGGGTTTTGGCATTAAGATTTACTTAACGCTTGTAGCAGATTTATAATTGAAAGTATTCTTTGCAAAGTGTTGATATCTTGACATTGCAGGCAATAATTGTCAAATGTAAACTGGCAGTAGTACTGACCAGTATTCTCAATATTGCTTTGTCATTATTTGTAATACTCTTCATGCTTTCAGTTTTAGAGCAAAATAGTGATAACTCCGCCCTATGGTCGCTACTGTCCATTTTGGATAAGCAAGCACATTCTGGGTGTCGAGAAGTTTCCTCTTTCAGCATTATTTCTTTCCAGCATTGCTTTGTAATTCACTCCGTCATATGGTCGCCCCTCACTCCGCATTGGATTGGGTAGCACATACTTGACGTTGAGTTCCTTTCTGCAATTAGAATAGAAGACCCTCTGACCAATGCTCACCATCATCGGTGCCATACTGGTTAGAGTTGCTTTCTTGCACGTTTTGGTTTTCTCATCTAACCTTAACAGGTGCACTGCTTTGTAAATGGTTAATTGAAAAAACGAAAAAATTGGCTCGGAATATTTCAGGTTGAACCTCAGGCACTAGCAGACTTTGAACTGGCCTCTGAATTGGCTCTGTGACAGGATGTTTAATAGGCTCCATGTGTGTATCAATGGCAAGCGCCTTGCCTTTTGAATTGTTTGGCGCTTGAATTTTCTTGGGAGGGTTACTCCTCTTCTTTTGTTTGGGTTTTGATGAGGAAGGTAGCGAAGGATCCACCACCGATGGCTCTGCTCTAGGCACATTTACCCTCCTGGTCTTCTTGCTATCGAGGTAAAGTATACTATTCTGAATAACTCTACTTGACCTCTCCTTTACTGACACGTACTCCTTGGCGTACCAATCAACTGTTGGCAGTGGCTGTGTGTCAACCTGCTCTCTGAAAAACTGAGGAAGGACTTCTCCCTCATCATCCGATAAACCTCTCACATCTTCTGCCAAGAATACAAAAATTTGTGAGAGAAGCGACCGTAGCTACGTTTGCGGACCTTGAAGTCATCCACGCAATTTTCCCAATAGTCTTCCATAGAAGGCTTATGATATGCGAGACCACCGAGGCGTGCTGTGTAATGACCCCAAGGATCATAGGCACGTACCTCAACAAGATACTTGAGATGATACCTCTCTAGCTCCTATCCTGCAGCTTTGGCATCAACTGTCGTTTTGCACCAATATATTCCAAACTGAAAGGGAAAATTAGCAGCTGGTTTATGCTTGTGGCACAAATGACGATGAACATCATGTAACTACCTCAGGAACTCCATAAAGACTGCTCTATCCGAAGGATAGCGTGGAAGCATGGCTGGATTTCCTGTAAATCCATATACTCAGATATAGGTGTATGTCGGGAACTGAATGTACCAGTCTGCCCAACCATCCATCATTGCTCTAGCAATTGCCGAGATACGAACGTGCAACTCCCGATCCAAATTTCTCACTGTATAAGTCAGGAAAGCCTCGTGAACACGCTTGAAGTGATGTTCAGCCTTAGTGAACTCAAGCTGATTGTAATACTGATAGAATTTTTGAACACTGAGAATACCAATGGTGTTTAACCCTTAGAACTGACCCTGATGGGCGATCAAGTACACGAGGTAAGAATACATGTGAAACTCATGGGAAACTAGGAAACCGATGATTTGCTTGTGGATAACATCGCTGATGAAGGATGCCCAATCATAATGCTCCTGCCTAGATATGATGCGACCAATGATGTAATACATCTAGGGTTGGAAAACATTTGCGTGTGAATGACCTGAGACACGATTCAAGAGTGTGATTAGAATTGCGTACTCATCCTTGTACTCACCATGACCCACATTGTTTGGCAATTTGTTCTTTGCTTGCTTTAACCATCGTTCTGCCATCTTGCTTTGGCACTTGTCTACATCAGCGTTGAATGCATGCTCACACTGCTCCATAGAAATAACCAGACTATTTGGGTGTTGAGGGATACCAAAACTTCTTTCAACGTCCAGAGGCTTTAGACTGCAAATGACTCGTCCATCTACTGACACTATCTCACGAGTAGCAGAGTTGTAATGCTTAATACAACACATCACGAACTCAACACAATGAGCGTAAATAGGTATGGAAGCGGCCTCAAGTAACCCAGACTGCTGAATTTTTTGAATAATCGAACCTCTGATCTTGATTGGGTCTAAGACTGCCTCTGGCAGCACCTTGTGGAGATTCGTCTTGATTGTCCTGATGAAGTTGTAAGTTAGGACTGATTTGGTCCTGTATTCGAGTTGAGTGTACTGCATTTTGAAAAAATCGCCTTTGATTGTGAACTCGACTATGTTCTGACAAGATTTCTAGAAAGCTAAAAATAGCCTACTGAGGCTAAAAATAGCCTATCGAAGGGTTATTTTCGGTGAAAAATCTGAGATATGGGTTTTGTCCAGAAAAAGATTCTAAGACAACTCAATATGTCAAAAATGCGAAAATCTGACTTCCACTTGACCATGCAAGGAATTTTCAATTGAGAAAATTAGAAACTCGAGAACTGATGCTCTAGAGTTAAAAATTCCTGAAAATTCAAGCACATGAATTTAACTCGAGGAAGCTATATAGAATTGATCCAAATGAATAAATTTGCCAAATTTTTCCAATTTTAGGAACATACGAATTGAAATTTGAGAGAATTTGGAGAATCTGAGAGGAGAAAAGATGTTTTTTGAGTGTCTTTCTTTGTCAAAATCGCCACTTGTTTCTCAAATTTGCACCTGCAAAAGAAATTGTTTGATGAAAATGCCACAAAAAATTGATAAAATCGCCCAATCTCTGGAGAAAATTGCCTTTGCCTTGAATAAATACAAATTTCTTGAGCTGGATGATGAATTAAATGATAGGCGCCATGTTTAAATAGAGTAAATTCGCACCATAATGCTGACTGCAAGATTTAAAACCCTCGACTGAAATAGAATGTTTCTAATTGGACCCCCTCCAGTTACACTGACACTGACTTGAAGTCCGGAATAAAATAATAATAAAAATATTCATCATGCAATTTTGAAATCCCAGCACAAAGAGTCGCCAATTTGAGGAAATCGCCATTTAATGCCTTGACATGCAAAAATAAATATTTAATATTATTTAATTCAGTTGACAAACCACGTTAAGCTCTTGGACTCGTCCGACGAACTTCACTGATTTCGAAAAGTCCTCATTTGTCCTCATAGGCGTCCATTTGCTCAAGATATTACGTTTTTTACTAACTCCCTACTTTGTAGCTGACTACAAAGTTATAGCTAACCATATTCAACACTGATTTCTGGCTAACCGGATGATGCTGAGACTGAGCAGGGATATTTTTTGCGAAGAATGCAGAGCAAGGAAGAAAAGTCTGCTGGGAGTCATCACTGCTAAAACCAACGTTTAACACCTCAAAAAAATTAGGCGCCTTTGATTAAATTGATTTTACGACACCAGACTTGGCCATTTCTCCATTCTGCCATCTGATGCTTCAAATGACTGCTGACAATGAATGGTGAACCCTGTTGACTGGATGATAGGCTCACTGCATGACTAGAAGTATTCCGCATCCAACAACTGTACATAAGGCACCTGAAAGTTGTATTAAGGATCCCAAAAACAAGGGCGCTCTTGGCCTGAAAGGGCTCAAACACCATTTTGACAAAAGTACAACTCTCAACTAGATGCCCTACTTTGACCTCTGATATCGGGAGTTGGGGTGACTTGATTTGAGCATCGTCTATCTCAACGTGTAGCTAGAAGGACCTATGAGAGATGTCTCTAGAGGTGATGAAGCAAAAAAACTGCTTCTAAGACCTCAAAAAGAAGGGCGCCTTTCCCAAGATGAAATATACAACCAGACTTGGCCATTTTCAAGTTGTCTTCATTTTTCAGTATTCTGCAGAGACCTCGCACGTACGAGCGTTTGCCAAATCCTGGAGGCTGACAGTTGGGCTCGTTGGATAGCTGGAGTAATTGCGCACAAGTCCCGTGAAGACTTCGAAAGCTAATAACCCCATCTGATAGGCCTAAAGGCTGGGCGCCCCTGGCCTATAGGGGCTATAGTGTATGTTTCATGATTCTCCACCTGCTGATTTACGTGTCTAGTAGAATCTCTGCCACGATCTCTCAGAATATCGGATTGACAAGCTGACTGGTGCGCTGCGAAGCCGGACTAGATTAATAAAGATCTCAGGAAGACCTCATCTACAAACTCATCCATCTTAGGGGTCATCTTGGAGGGTGCCCCTGAGCTACAGGGGTGCAGCTTTGCCATTAGAGAACTTTCTGTGATATGAAGCCTCCTCGTAACCTCATCTTCTAACCTTGACTGCCAGAGCTCTGGGTTTTGGATGTCTGCATTCAATAGCTCGTCGGATAGCTAGACTAGTCGTGAAGAGATTAAATGCATCAGTAGGCAGGAATGCCAAAATCTAGACCCTCTTTAAGAAGGGTGGCCCTGGTCTACAGGGGTGCAAAAAGCTGAAAATTGATCAACTTTTGCAAACTGCAATCTTCTGAACCTTAGCTTCTGACGTTAGTTACTGGAGTTTTAGACCTCGGATAACCTCGCAAGATAGCTTGACGGATAACTGGGCTAATTTTGAAGAGATTGATTGCGTTTATGAGCACATGCCACAAAATCTGGGCCTTCAAAGAGAAGGGCGCCCTTGATCTACAGGGGCGCAGATTTGCTTTTGCTTGAGAAATCCTTATAAATTTGACCACTGAAATCTTCGTCTTGGTCACTGAAATGACCATGCAAAGGTATAATTGTCATCGTGAAATGCTCCTCCATCGTGAAATGCCTTGTTTTGAGTCCCGATTCAGGGTCTGTTCAACAGATACTGCTTTTGACTGACACAACATTGACCAAAGTTCATGCTTGATATTGCCCAAAAACTGTATTTGACATCATTATAGCAAGGTTTAGACTCTTTTAAGCAAAATGCCTTGATGAAGCAAAAAAATAAAAATTGGTTTGGGTACAACAGGGTTTTTGCTTCCAAACTGAATTAATCATCCCAGCACACCTCTCAAAAGAGGAGGCTTACATCTTCTCAGCTCTTTCCCTTGTTTTGTACACCATCCTATCAGAAGTGGGAAGTCCAAACGCTTCTCCAATAACATCAGGTGTGAGATTGGAAAATAACTTGCCATCAAGTGAAACAATTGTCCTCTGCTTTGGCCTGTAGCAATTTGCGCACTCCATGATTAATTTCGGACACTGAATGGCTGGTGGAAAACCAGCAGCTGCATAATTTCCACTCTTCATGATATTGTGCGCAGTGATTGACGGAGGGTGGCCTCCTAGCCCCTACATTCATCCTCTGAGTGCTCCCAAGTTAAATGAGCCGAGTTTGGTATGCGTCAAGCCTCCCAGTTTTGAAGTAAACTTTGATTCAGGAAGGAATAACTTGCTGAGTTTCTTTATTATTGCCTGCTTGGATGCATTAGCCTTGCTTGTTTTAGCGTTTGCAGTCTTGCTTGCAGCCTTATTTGACCCTGTAGCGTCTCCTCTTCCTGCTTCAGCCATCCTGCAAAATAGAATATAGATATTCATTAGAAACTTTTCTTAGAAAATAAATTAACTTTGCGATGACTAGCATATGGAGCGAATTTTGAAAAAGAAACATCTTCAGCACTGAAATTTCTGACTTCAAACCTTAACACTTTTAGCAGTCTAACTTCAAAGTTCAGCAATACAATCTCTGGCACTTAGAAAAATTTCGCCCAAATTAGCTCACTCCAGCAACTTCTCTTCACACTTCGATTTTTCTTCACTCTCTGAGTTTCAAGTTTGCACTTGTAGTTGTGAGGAGAAATGAAAACTTACAGAGCTCTTATAACTGAGTCTGAGAATATCTTGGCTTCTAGAAGAATGCCCATTTTAGCAAACTCATTTAATTTCCTCCACTACTCTGCAGTAATTCGAATTTTCCCTCTTCTGGCAGTTTGCAACACTTGTTATTTTGAAAATTTGAAATTTCACCCTATTGACATCTCGGAAAAATCCCTCTTTCAAGTATAGGCGTACTTCACCTTGTGAGCACTTTAAAATTACATCTCAGAAAATATTAAACCATGCCTTAGAAAATTTATCTCAAAAAACTTAGGTACATTTTATTTTATTTTTTCCTTAGAAATTTTTTATTTCCTCTAGAAAATTTTCGGATTTTCCCAATCTACAAGCCAGGCGTTCACTTTAACATCACAATCTAAGGCGTAGCATTTTTTTAAAATTTATCCCCCTTAGAAAAATATTCAAAGACCCACAAAAAAAATCTCCCCTCAGAAAATATTTTTCAACTATATTACTCATGTATACACTTGAAGGGGGTCATTTAATTTTTCTTACCCTTGGAAATATTTTCCCACTAATGTTTATCTCCTTGCTGATGGGCGCATCTTGAAGGGGCTCATTTAATTTTCATGACTTAGAATTTTTTTTTTTTTTTTTATCCCTCTCCAGCATCTTGGGCGCATATTAGGGGGACTGCTTCCATTTCAACGCCTAGGCAAAAACTTCTAACCTCCTTCACTACATGGGCACACTAGAGGGGTGGTGGTTTCATTTCCACCACTTAGAAAAAATTTCAACTCACTTATTTACATGATGGGCGCATTTAGGGGGGTCTACCTCCATTTTATAACTTAGAAAATTTTCCAAGTCGTCTCACCTCTGCTAATGCACATTTAGTCTCTTGTGCTTCTAGGGTGCATTTTAACCTTGCCACTTCATTTTCTTTACCTTAGAAAATTTTCTGTATTCCCTCTCATGATGGGCGTATTTGGACCCTCAGGCTTTCATGTTACATGCCTTAGAAATTTTATATGTCATCCTCCCCTATGGTGCATTTGAGGGGGTGAACTCACGTTTTCTTTTCCTTAGAAAATTCTTTTGGAGTGCTTTCCATGTTGGGCACATTTTGAGGCTTGTGCTTCCATTTTATATGCCACAGCAAAATTTGCAAGTCTCTTGTCTAACTTGGGCGCATTTAAGGGGGGTAGCTTTCATTTTTAAATACTTAGAAACTTTTTCAAGTCATCTCCTCTGCTAGGGTGCATTTGGGGGTGGAGGTTTCAGTTTTCATGCCTTAGAATATTTTTAGCTTGCTCCTCTTCTAGGCAAGGGTGCATTTGGGGGGTCTTGGTTCCATTCTCCAACACTTAGAAATTTTCCAAATCATCTCCACATCTTGGGCGCATTTTGGGGGTCCTACTTCCATTTCATCACAGACTTAGAATTTTTTTATGATTCCTGCTACCTTGGACGCATTTGGAGGTGGCTGCTTCCAGTTTCAAGACTTAGACAAATTCTTCTCAACTTCTTCCAAGGGCGCATTCCAAGGGGTGGTCTTCCATTTGAGGGCGCATTTTGATGGGTGTGCTATCATTTTCCATGCCCTAGATGATTTTTCTCCAACTTGAGGGCACATTTAGGTAGGTCTTGTAATGTCCCCATTTTGGCCATACGCTCTTCTTTGACCGATAGCCTATTTCCGGAAATTCGTAGGTTGATCAGAAGTGAAATTAGGGTTTCCTTGCTTGGAGATTTGTGGCATTTCTAGGTATTTACTATTTTTAATAAATACTAATTTTGGCAGTGGTTCAGTTGTCAGCCTTCATTAAGTCATTTTCAGTTGGAGCAGTTGCTTGGGTTTGATTTTGGCTTTAAAAAGCATTATCTTGGTGAAATAATATATTTCAAGGCATTAATGTTTTAATTTCAAGTTGACCCCTTGGCCTAGTTCATTAACTTTAAGTTGTGTTTAAAAGGTGGCCATGAAGGGGGACGCCCTCATGAAGGAGATATTAAATATTTAATAAAGTTTTCTTGTGCCTTGAAGTGGACGCCATTCTAAAGGAGGATTTAATATTTTGAATTTTAAAATATTTCAAAAGGGGACTTTTGGCGTCCCATTCTTGGAGGAGTTTTGGGAATTTGAAAAGTCACCTCTTTTTCTATAAAAGAGAAGTTTTGCTCCAGCTTTTATCATTCAATGTTTATGCTAATGTTATGCTGTCAAAATGACAACTTGTTTAATACTTCGAGGAATGCTTACCTCCTAGTTCCAATCCAATTTCGTGTTTGAAAGACAACACCTAGTTGGTCTTATTGCTGCTTCTCATCTAGACTAGCAGATTGTGCTCAACAGAAGAAGTTTTGATGATAATTCCAGTTTTTGAGTTGCTGATTCATACACAGCTGAAAGTGAAAATTTGAATGCATCTCCTAGGATAAATTTATTATGGTTATGGGTATTTTTGCTGAGTGTTTGCTAAGCCAAGGCGCCCCCTCTTGCAAAGTTTGAGATTTAATTTCAAAGTTTCTGATTTTTAATGCCAAAATCGCCCTTGAAGAGGGCCGTACCATTCTTGGAAGCTTTGGGAATTGTGCCAGAAATATAGGTGCAGTTTAGTTGCTGTTTGATGATCAAAATATGTTCGCCTACCTTCTAAGAAGACACAGCAAAAAACGACATTCGATTCGGAGGTGAATTAAATGAGTTATGAACATTTCATTGATTTACATAGTTGCAGATTGACATTTCCAGTTTACTGTTTTCTATATCAGACCTTAGAAAGTTCTGATTTTTGATTCATTATCAGCAGTTAGAGAGTTAAATAATTGTAAGAGATCATCTATGACTCGTGTTTGAAGACTATTGTAATTCTTACGTAATTTGCAGCTTATTTCTTATTTGTACAAACTGTAAACAGTAGTACTGTTCCAGTTTTAATCGCTGCAATTAATTCTTCTTCTTCTCACATAAGTACCCCTGGATGGTTTACTGCCAGTGAGGATAATTGATTGTAACACTCTTATACCCACTTCATAGTGGTGAATCCCCACAATTCTGTGGATGCCCGCCGCAGCGAATGAATTGTTTTAATTGTAATCTTTTTCCCCCACTGTTTGGTGGTAGTGTGGAAATTCTTTTCATGGCTGGTTATCCGCCTATTAATTTCTAGCTTTCAATTAAACACTCCGTCATATGTTAGCACCTCGCCCTCAGTGGGATCTTGAGTGCACATTCTTGACGTTGAGTTTGTTTTATTTCAAGTAATTCTTTTTAGTTTCTCCGCCATATGACAACACCTATCCTTCCTTGGGATTGAGTGTGCATTCTTGGCGTTGAGTTCTTTCAAGCTTGGATTTTCAGTTTTTTATGCTAACGCTAATCAAGTTGGTAGTGTTGGCTTGTGTTATGATAATTCAAGAAAAAAATTGGTTGGCATATTTCAGGGCTCCTGTCATTGCTCAATGACTTAGAATTTTTGAGCTAGCTTATCCAAGTTGGGCACATATGAGGGGTGATGCATCCATTTTTTTTGCATGCCTTAGAATTTTTTCATCTGAAGTGTCAAGTAAACCCTTGAAGCTGACTCTTGAATACTTAGCCAATTTCGCCCTCGCTTTCTATTTTTAGTAACCCTCTGATTCTCAAGCTCTGCAACACTACTCAACTTGAAATTTGTTCCTTGTGATCTTCATGATCTAACTGTCCTGTTCACATTGGCCTTTCGTGCTGACCTGCTATTTTTAGCCTTGTTCTGGAGGTGACTTACTATAAATAGTAAGTACTTGGATTGTGCTCAAATTTTACTAGTAGACTGCTTGAAGGATGTTGATCGTGATGGGATACATCAGTTTTTCATTTTTCTCGAATTTTACCCCTCATTTTGAGTCCCAAAGTTGGAAACCCTAATCTGACTTGCATGTGCCTCAAATAACCTCCGTTTGACCCCATTTTTGTTGCATGTTGCTCTGTTCATGAAACTGAAGTGTTGGGGAGCTGTTGGACTGAATCTGCTAAAAATAGTAAGTGCCTGAAAAAGTGATCAACTGACTGCCGAATGTGTTTGCATGTCATATTGCCCGGGAGATCTCAAAAAACCCAAAAAATTGGTCTACATGCGAGCATCTGCTAAAAATAGCAAGTCATCAACTTGACTTGCATGTCACATCATTGCAAAGCTCTCGAAAAACCCATAAAGAATGTCCTGACATGCACTGAAAAATCACACATGCAAACCCTAAAAATTGCTCATGAAGCCCGGACTGCTAAAAATAGCAAGTTGTTAGAATTTGCTCAAATTTTGCAGACAAGCACTTTGAAGTGTCTTGAACCTGATGTAATTGTCTGATTCTCGAAAACCTCAATAGAAAGGCCTCAAATGGGGGACTTACTAAAAATAGCAAGTTGTCTGATTTCACTCAAAATTTGTAGGCAAACAACTCAAAGTGTTCTAAATATGGTGCAACAATCAGAATTTCAAAAAGTGCTGAGAAAAGGTTCCAAATTGAGTACTTACTAAAAATAGTAAGTCGTTAGAATTTACTTTTAGTGAAAATTTGATGGGGACTTGCTGGAAGCCTTTTGATTACAGTGCCAAGCTCAAAATTGAATTTGCTCACTCAAATTGACCTCAAACTGGCTTGAAAAATGAAAACCCTAATTTCACAGACTTAGCCAAAATTCAAACCTAGGCTTAAAAGACGGGCACATCCCCGGAAGGATAGATGGAACAAAGAGAGACAGTAGGAAAACCAACCAAAACCAAAGCTAAAAGACCCGAATGGAGCAAAAATTAGGGGGCCCCCATTTTGAATAGGGTGATGTGTGAAAAGGTCACAACACAACCAACTTTGCTAAAAGAAACAGGAAGGTAGTGTCTACTGAGCTATCTTGAGATATGAAGAAGAAAATTCCGCCAAAGTTTGATGGCAGTGTAGGAGGCGATGAAGCTGAAGTTTGGATTGTCCAGATGGAAAAATATTTTGAAATAAGGAACTACGATGAGGTAACTAAGGCAGCATGGGGAGGGTACCAATTGGCAGGTGAAGCCTCTAATTGGTGGATAAACAAAAAGCTTGAACTAGGCATAAGTTCTTGGAAGTTGACTCGGGGAGAGTTCGTTGAAATCTTTTGCAAGCGTTGGTTGCCACAGCTCTATTATGACCAAAAACTCTCTAACTTTCAAGAATTGAGGCAAGGGACCATGTTAGTCAATGAATACTGGGAGAAGTTCACCTGACTTCTTCGATATGTTCCTATCTACCACAAAGATGAGCGTTTCCGAATTAGGAAATTCATCTTGGGACTCAACAAAAATATTGGAGGTGAAGTTGATATGCATGGTCCGACTACAATGGACCTTGTGTATGAAAAAGCCATTAAGCAGGAACAAAAGCTTAAGGCAGACTCCAACCAGTGTGAAGGAGAAGAACAAAAGGATACTGAAGTCCCAAACAAGATTGCCCCCAAGAAGGAAGAATTTGCTCAAGATGCAACAAAGAAAAAGGGGAAAAGATCTCGCTTCAATGAAAAAGAATTTAGGAGAGATTGGAAAAGAGACAACTCAAGGTATGATGACACTAGCAGAGCTAGTGCAGGTGTTAATAAGATTGGGGAAACCATGGAGAAAAGAGGGCCAAGAGCAGGATGCTTTATATGTAAAGGTAATCACTATGCAAGTGAATTCCCTAACAAAACTTCTGGTACCCAATAACATGGCAACTCACTGCCTACTCAAAAGGCCATGTTTCAGTAGAGGAAAGACACTGCCGTGGATAATAGACAAGTTGATGTCCAAATTACACTGGCCAGACATTCTTGAAGCATTTGAGAATGATGAATAAAATGTAGTAATATGTTTTTATGCTTTTGAATAATACCTTAGTTCATCGGGGATGATGAATCATAAGGGGGGGAGTATGTTACACCTTGATTGTATAGCTACTATTGCATAGGGCAATTGATTGTAATGATTGAATCAATGTGGTGAATAAAACATGTTGTTTAATGATTGTTTCATTTAAATGTTAGTTCTATTGATGTTATTCTTGATGAATGTGCATGCAAAGTTATGGAGTAATGTTTATTCTAACTTTTAAGATGTTTTATGTATACTGTTATGTTGTGAACATATGACTTCCAGTAGCGTGTCATTGAATGCAGGTGTGCGAGCCCTTCCTCCAAGCAGAGGAGAAATATCACTCTGGAGAGGAGATTGGTTAGGTAAACAGTAAAGAGAACCATCTGGGCATATACACACATCCCTTAGACTAAGTAAGCTAAGTCAGTTTGTTTGAGTTATGGGTAAGTCATCTGTAGGCTTGTATGTTGGCATTAGGAGTCTTGTCTACTATTGAATGCATGTATAAGTGATGTTTATCTATGTATCTATTTATGATATTACGATCATTATGATGGTGACATTATTGGTTAGGAGGTGGGCATATATACATGTGTATAGTATATACACGTATCCATAGGTATATTCATATCGATACAAACGTATGATGGCAAATGGATATGCTCATATGAATGCATCGATATGATATACATACATATACATGTACATAGAGGAATATATACCACCGTATATACATGTATATATACCCACAACCAAAGATATTTGTGGATATTAATAATATTATATTATTGTTGACTGATGACTTTACATATACATGTATATATATATATATATATACATATCGGATATGTTGACTAGCTTACGATATGTTTATTATGGGATATATATATTAATATTATACATATATATATATTATAGTTAAATAATACATATATATATATATATACATATTATATTATAATATATGTATATATTATTAAAAGCTATATATATAAATAATATAATATATATATAATTTATATTTTAATTAAACTCTCAAGTTATGAAAATTGATTTATTTTCTAAATTGATCTCAAATGAAGGAAATTGACTTATTTCCTAAAGTGATAAATATTTATCATAAACCTTGGAATCAGACCTTTTCAATACTTAAATTATTTAAATTATTTCTTTTGAATCGAAACTTTATAACATAGGAATGAAGAAATATTTCATGGGAAACTATAGTGGAACTTTTGTGAAAACAAAATGTAAAGGCATGAGAAGAAAACACGCGCTTGAAGTGCATGGGGCAATGACTAGGTCTTTGAGAATGAAACACAAAATGCTTGTCAATTGAGTCATGAATAATGACATCATGGGTTTCATTCAGCCATGACTAGTTCTTCAAAGATGAATCATCAAACAAGATTGCTGCAAATCGCACCAAAATAGAGACTCGCTTGGAGTGTCAATTCGCCAATTTCCACCATATGCAAGTTTGAACTGTTCTTGGTTTGCTGTCAAAGAATGAGGTCGATTCACCTTTGAAATTCGCCACATTTCACATTGGAAATATTCAAAATTGAGTTCTGTCAATTTACATGCCATTTGATGTAAAAAATTGTTGGGCAGGGGGCTCTATATATAGCTGCCCTGTTCATTTTTCACTATCACTTCTTGAATTCAAATTCCTTCTATTTTCTGACAGATTATGTTGTGAGTTATATTTGCTGAGAGCATTTATATGTCTGAGAGCAATCTTTATTTCTGAGAACTGAGAGTTTCAACTTCTCAAAATATGAGTTTAATTCTTCAATTCGGCTATGACCATTACCAACTGAATAATCAATTCTGAGTGATTATATTCTGAGAGAGATAAGTGGTATTTGTTAGTAAACTTGAGAGGGAAAGTCAACAACTTGAGAAGGATTTGCCAAACAATCAAAAGTGCTGGAAATACTAAGAATTCATCTTTTGAAGGGATGCTAAAATCAGGCATGAGATATTCTTTTTCTACCCAATTTAATCTTGAATACTAAAATGTTATAATCTTTTGTGATTACTGTTTGTGCATTGGTAAGAGTCATTTCATTAACTGCGTTTCCATGTAAAAGAGAAAATGAGTTATTATATGAATTGCATATCAGTTTGTATTAGGAAGTAAACTGTATAAGGGATAAGGTTGCATATTTGTGAAATGCATTACTTGTATGGTCTCCATATAAGGGGAATATGTTGAAGTAGTTACTAAAATACTAGGACGGAAATGAAGGCATTGAACTAAGTAACGAACATAGTTTAAGTTATTGAATTAACTTAGATAAGCTTATGAAACTCCTAGGATGAGGATTTCCAGTATAGGAGGGGGTTATGTGGTTACTTGTTATGCTGTTTCATTTCTAGTAGGTTAGTGTGTTGTAGGATGTCTAGGGTACGTTTTACCCACTAAAGGACAAACCTATGCGTAGAGTAAGGAAGCCTTAATTCAAATCGACCCTGACTAGTGCAAGTGATAGATGACTTTCATTTTATACATTGAATGGGAATACTTTGGCCAAAGTAATGAAATGTACAACATCCACTTAGATGTGAGTTAGTTGAGACTACATTGTCAGTTCATTGTGATCCCGTATTACATACTAGTTCTTGAGTTGCCGGATGCACAGGACCTAGTTATGTAGGACACAACACTATGCTTAGTTGGTAATCATTAATAGATACCCTACCAATCTCTTCGTTCGAAGGGGGGGCCATCTATTGAATAATAGATGTGTGGGGGACCGCATTATAAGTCCGTGGTTGGCGGAAAAGCGTTCGAGTGATGTTTCTCCTCCACAACAAGCGGCCGATGTACCAAGATTTGAAATGATGGACTTCTGGACCTTCTTACTTCTATTTGTTCAAAAAACTTATGAGCTATGTATGTATCTTTTGCTTTATTACTTTGTTGATTTCTTTGAAAAGAAAAAGGTTAAAATTTGAATTATGTTGTATCATGTTTTCAAATTGAAAGGAAATTTTTTATTGAAATGGCATTGTCTTTACTTATTGCTGTTAAAATTAAGAAATTTTTATTGTACGTACGGGTTAGGTCATTACAACCTTGTAGATTAAGCTCAAACTTATAGGACCCTTTTTCTATGGTATCATGACGTTGGCCTTCAAGTTCAACTTGTGCAACTATTTGCTCATCTGAATCAGCCTATTTTAGCTGATTTCTACTGTCAATGTATACACAGAAGCCATCCTACTTTTTTGCTATATTTCAGAGACTATTTGACATAGAATTTGGTGCATTGTATGCCTCGAATATAAGACTGTAAAAACATTTTCTAAAGATCATTCAAAAGTGATGTCGAATTTCCTTATTTGGAACCCTTCATTGAGGCTGTAACAGTTAGCATGCTATACTACTTCAGTTTAACCATTGCTGTTGATCTAGGCCAAAGAATGATTTTATTGACTCTTGAGAATTTTGTTATACCTTATTTTCCAATCCTTATTAGATCTTCAGTAGTATATGAGGTGAACACATTATTGACTTATATATATGTATTTTTTCTTTTGTGAAAGAATTTCAATCATGATAGAGAAAGTAGGTGGCACAGGGAGACATTTTTAGTAGGTAACATTGGGAGACACTCCCCTCGGACCAAAACGCTTTTGAAAGTTGAAGTTGGCAACCATAATTTAAGTGTAGAGAAAAATAGTGTGCAGTCATATGTTGATCCAAAAGATACAACGAAGTACAAAATGTATATTGAAGTAGAAGAGTTCAATGTTATTTCATGTGATATGAGAATTTGTAGGCTTACCCAATGGCATTATAAGTATAAATATAATAGTGTATATATCTGTTCAAAGAATTAATACTAGATTCTAATATGAATAATTGATAAATATGTTAACTATGGCAAAGCATTAGCAGTACTGCTCTTAACCTGTTGTTTAGTTTTAAAATGAATTTAAAGGTCTAATTTTGATGTCTTTCTTGTTCCTGGATAATAAAACATTCTTAATTATTCTCAATTCTTGTAGTTTTGACAGTTGAGTTGTATTCATATACATCATAATGTCTATCCTCATAATCATTCCCTTGTTAGTTCCTTGCAAAATAAGGCCTCAACTTTCCTGTGCACTGTTTAGTAGTGGGTACTCTGGATCATTTGACTGCATTACTCTCTAATGTTTGACCAGGGGTTAATATTCAGTTGTTTGATTTTATCATGAGGAAAGCCCCAAATTTGGGTGTAAAAGTCTTTACTATTTACTCTGTCCTTTTATGTATGCTATCTCATTTTGATGTCTATCTGGTTTGGGATTGGCGTTTAATATAGGAAGAAGAAAAAAGAGCCTCGATTGAAATGCAGACCAAGATTATGAAAGAGAAAATGCAGGAAGAGGCACAAAGAAAAGATGATGATCTTCGAATGAACTTGAATAAGGTCGGGAGAATTTTTTTTTTCCTTCCTCTTGGCATTTCAATTCTCTTTATCAGCATAAGATGTATTCAATATTGAAGATTAGCATAAATTTTCTCTTTATTTGTTTTTCCTTGAGTTTCTATTACAGAACTTCACCTTCCTCTCTTGTCCAAGTAGTAGCTTTGTGCATATTTTAAAGAAACAGATGAGTTTGATATTATGGCCTGTGTTATCATTCACATAGTTAGTTGTAAATAAATACCAAGTGACAATTATAGAACTATCATGAATGATCATTAATGAATGCTTACACCTGAGAAAATTTAGACATCTTGATCAAGAAAGCACCTTCAGCATTATCCTGTTTCTCATATAGTACTAAATGATATCAACAAGTTGACTTCTGCCAGTTCTCTGCCATCCAAGCTGACATCAGGAGGTGACAACCTCTTAGTGTGTGCTAATAAGTGTCATTACTAATTAGCTGTCTGATAACCTACCTGACCAAAAAATAGGAAATGCATAATTGATTTTAAAATTGGATTGGATGCTTTGATTGGTTGGTTCTACAGTCAGACACATGCTTCTAGTGCACTTACAGTAGAGAGGTCACTTGAAGTAACTCTATGAGCATTTTGTATTGCTGCAAGATCACTTGCAGAAAAGGAAAATCTTCTTTGCAGTGCTGCAGGTGTTTTAGAAGTTAGTACAAGTGAATTGGCAACATGCTACAGGTCATTAGTGTTACCATACGAAGTTTTCATATTGTGTCAAGTTTCAAGCTAAAGTAATTGTCTTATGCAGTCTAAAGCGAAATATGTTTAAGGTCTTGTCTATTCTCTTTTTCTTGTCATACTTTGTCCTTTTCTAACCTTTATAGGGTCGTAGAATTCAATTCAAATCATTTATTGAGGTGAAGAAGGATTTGTTAAGGCCAAAGAACATGGATAGGGTTGCACCTTTGAGATACAAGCTTTTAAATCTGAAAATTGACTAATCTTGGATATCAAGCGTATATCTCACCAAAGGGGATGGGATTTCGACAGTCAAAGATTTTGTACACACTATCAAGTGCAAATTTGGTGTGTGGGTGCACACTACATAAAAGGAAGAATTCATAGTCCAACTTAAAATATGAAGTTCCTGACATAGGTGTATGCTTAGGCAATAAGACGCACCTCTAAGGCACACCTCAAAGAAGGAAAACCAAGTATTCAATAACTTCCATTCATAGGTGTGTGCTTGGGGTCTAAGCATACGCTTGATGAAAGGACAATGTTTAGTTTATAAAAATCAAAGCAAAGTGTATTTATAGGGGAACGCTTCAGGTAGAAGTGCACTACTAGAAATTATGTTATGAAGGCAAATAGATGCATGTGGCCTAAGGAAAATGTACCTTATGAGGCAAGCGTGTGCCTATATAAAGAGAGTACTTTTTGTTAAATTTTGTCATCAATTGCTAGGCACACATTTGATTTGGGAGACATCTCATAAAGTAGGCAACTTCATCTGCAAAATTCAATGCTCAATGAATAAGTGTGTGCTTGGGGGCAAGTGCACACCTCAACAAAGAAATTTTTTAGTTCACATCCAAGTTTGAAAACCCCATCTCTAGTGTAGGCTTGGGGGCGCGTACCTCAATAAAGGAAAAGCCAAATATTCAAAAAATCATGGTGTAAAGGTGTGCATCTCACCAAAGGGATTATTCAAAATTTTAAAAATATGTTATTAGGCGTGCACTTCTACTTTACACATGCACCAATACACTATAAAATGGACTTTCAAGGTTTTTCAAGGGCTTAGCCATGATTAGAGGAAAAATTGAAGAATCATTTCAATCATCTAGAGCCACCTATCTAAAAGTCTAGTTTTAGCCTAAAAATAAACCATGTTATTTTTAGCCGTAAGCATTTCAAAGAGGAGCATATTTTGAGGTTTATTATTTTTAGCCAACACTATTTATAGCTTGTGCTACTTTTAGCACAAGGAGCCCATGCTATTTTTAGCCTTCCATTATTTTTAATGTTTTCTATTTATAGCCTTGAGTCAGCTATATTATATCATCTATTTTTAGATCTCTTGCGATTTGAGAGATGCAAGCATTAATTAATAGTTTATAAAATATCCATTTTATAACTTAATTGGAGGTTGCATGGTTTTCATTTTAGTATTAGAGGACAAGATTTTGTAATAAAAATTGCAATTTTTTATTTTTAGAGTAGAAGCAGCATTTAGATTTTTATTTATTTTTAGGCAATAGCTTTGTAAACAATGTAAATAAGTGCTATTTTTCTCGTATATTTTCTAATGATAATTGTCAACCTTGCACATTGCTAAAATTGCTCTTCGAATATTTGTGATTGTTAATCCAAAATTCAATTTTTAGTTGCTTGAAATAGAAACTATTATGCTTGTCTTGCTTTTAAGTGCCTATTAAAATGTTTTGTTGTGTATTGAGGTATATTAAATAGATTTTACCAAATTTTCGAGCTTTGTATTATAGGACTTTTTGAAGTTGGAAATCATGGCTTTGTATTGAGTCATTCATTTACTTTACTACCAAAGCCATCATGTTTTTATGTATTAGTCTTCAATTTGTATGTGTACTTGTATTGTTCAATCTTTGCATTTAACTAAACAGTGCAAGCATGTAGTTGTAGGGATTTCTCTTAGTCAAAAAGGCCAAAAATCTTTTATCTAGTGCTTATGTGTTGAGTTGCCTTGTGCCCTAGATTGAGAAATCAAAAATTAGGTCTTTTATCTAGTTAGTTTGTATTGCATACTCATAGTCACCCTAGAAAAGACTATAAAGATTATAAAGAAGAAAGTATATATTGTGTAGTTTAGGTTAGTTTCTAGTTTAAAGGGAGCTTCCTCCTCTAATTCGAAGAGCAGTTCTACCACACATCTATTATGTTTTGTGTTTCATTGAAATGGAATATTAAAATGCTAACAATTGGAAAGCAATTTTTTTTGCTGAGGTATTTTATTTAATGATCTATATTGCTTTCAACTATGTTTTGAATGCCAAAAATGTGGATAGTGAATAGGCTTCTAGAGTTTGGGTTTGATGGCGTCTTGGTGGTGGTTCAGTATAGCACCATGGAGTCTTAGATTCATTTATCCATACATGTACTTGTTACAGGTCATTTTTTTCTGATTAAAATATGATAGAGGGTGGTTAGGGTAGGATGATTTTGGAGAGACAATTTTGTCTCTTAATGGTGGCCAGTTGACTCTACTTTGGCCTTAGTTTACCATCTCATGTGTCATGGTGATAGTTAGGATAGTGTTCACTTGCATATGGCTGGCTATTTTTCTTCATAGAGCCATGGCCATCTATGTTTTTTATGGTGGGAAACACTACATATTCCTTGTTGACATTCGTTAGGGATGAGAGGTTGGTCATTTGGATGGCAATGTAGATGAGGGGGTGGTTGGAAAGTTGCAAATGTGCAATCATTCCCATTCCAATGCAATCATCCATCTTCCCCCTTATGTGGTGTGGCCAAAAAGGGATGAAAAGCATTGAGTCATTGAGAGGCTTTAGTTGGCTCAAGTAGGGACTACCATTGCAAATTTGTGGATAGAGGTGTATTGGAGTTCTTGTAATAGCAGGAGCATTGTAATAGCAGGAGCATACTGGAGAAAAAGGAGGTTGCAAGTTTGTTGTTCAACTCCAAAAAACATTAAAAATGGAATTTTACACCATGTGCTAACATGAGATAGTGATGGGATATTGTTAGCATTACCTTCCTAGAGTTCTTCACCTTTTCAGGTTTTCTCTAGATGAAATCTTCTTTCTTGCATTCTATTTCGTGCATGTTTCTACTTTGTTTATTTGTTTTCTATCTTGATATACAAATTTCCATATTATTGCAAGTAGGTTAAAACATTAGAGTAGGTTTCTAAGAGTTGTATTGAAGGAGTTAACTTAGGAATCCATAATTGATGCACATTAGTGGTTTAAGGATCAATAGTATACCCTTCATCAATTCTCATTAATGTATCTTTCACATGTTTTCCTAATTAATAATAGTGTTGTTCCAATTTTATTAGTTGAACAATGTAGCATAGGAAATATGAAAAATCTTGTAAAATGAAACTAGAAATACATACATAGATAGAAAGAACATCATGAAATGGAATAAGAATTTGGTATTTATATAAAATTGTGCAATGTACTATAGTGTTTGTTAGTTCTCAAACATGTAACCCCATAAATCTTAAAGACTAGAACCAAAAGTTAAGGTGAGGGAATGCCATCATGCATGATGGAAAACTTATGCTTAGATAGCGAATGAATAGAAAAATTCTTGTGAGTGGGTAAATTCACTTGCATTTTTAGGCTCTGCAAGGCCATGAGGTGTATTCCCTAAGGTCTCTACAACATGAAATTTAAATAGAAACAAACAATTAGACTTTGTTGGTTGAAAATTTTGTATACCTTGAGGATATGCAAAATTGTGGTTTCAGCCACAGCACGTGAGATAAACTCTCCTATTTTCAAAGGGAAGGCTCCCCCTTTTTTATCTATTTTAACAATTCAGAAATACACTCTAACTATAAATCTATTCTAAATCTGGGTGAAACTCTGTCTTTTTCTCTTTTTCCAGAAAAGACACTTATTCTTTTCTCTTGTTTCAGAAAAGAATCACAGCTGAAAACATAAATGATTTATGAAGTAAACAAATAAAGAAGCAAAGTTTCCATAAAGGCACAAAGTCCTCCGTTGCTCCTCCGGGACGGGAAAACAAATTGAAAGCACAAAGTCTTTGACAACTTACTCTCCTATCAACCTTTTTAGATAATTTTCTGGTAACCAAGTACAGTATGTAGTAGCTCAAAATAGAAAATAAAAGCAACACAAAGTCTGCAAGTTACCCCCTTTGTTTGAGCGTTCTATAATAGCTTTAAACATGACAAACAGCTCAAAGTCTGTAGTATCAAATCTGAAAACCAATCTAAAACTTTAAACACAATTTGCAGCTCAAAGTCTGCAAGATTGAGCTTGAATCCCTCTTGTATAACACCACAAAACTCACAATCAATTCCAAATAATGTCGTCACATCACAATTTGTACCAACACAAAGTTTGGAAGCAATTTGTTTTCTTTATTGATTGCAATCTGATTTACATCTAAACTCAAAGTCTTAGAATGCATACACAAATTGGCAGAATTTTGTTGCATTGCCAAAAGATCTCCTAGATTACAAAGGACCTCCTCAGGTATTTATAGGAGAGAGGTCATGAGAAAAAGGTGGGAGGATCTCAACAAACTTGAGAAAATCTCTCAACCGATAACTAATTGCAATTGACTTATTCAAAATTACAATCTAATTGTAATTTGATTACATGTAATCACATTTTACAAAAATGCAAGTGGAAGAAACACTTGCAATTACAATTTTTGCTTTCACATGTAACTTGTCGAAAGTGAAAATACATAAAACAACTTAATATTTTAACTTGTCTCGTTCCTAGCTCTGAAAGATAAGAACTTGCTGATGATCATCTGCAACTCATTTGCATCGGGGCTCAGTGTGTTCTTGGTTACTGCAATAGTCTTCAAGATTACATCACGATCTCCGACTGTGACTTCTCTGTGTTCTTTGAAAGCAGCTTGCATCTTATCGAAGATTGTTCGATGATTGACGAACTTGTATATTGAATCCATGAAGAACCGATCTGAATCGAACTCCTAGTGAAGATTTGCGGTAATCTGAGAAATAACATCATCGGTTGCAAGCAATTCTCTTTCACTGTGCAAGGGATTTTTTCAAAGTTTGAAGGAATATTTTGTTCAGCTTCAGCATTCATCTTAAAGGCAGTTTGGATTCAACTTTTGAGCTTTTTTAAGCATTTCGGGTTTTTCACTGACTTTAGCAATTTTACAAAAGGCAGTCGGAATTTCTGGGGTATTTAGCAATTTTTATTATTTGCAATTTTTATAATTGCAATTCTGGCTACAAATCCCGACTTGCACATTTTGTACCGAAAACTTGAAATATGAGCCATAGTGAAATTTGCAAAAAATGACAAAAGGAGGATTTGGCGTAGGATGAATGTGAAAATGACGAAAGCTGATTGGTGGATGAATAGAGATGGGAAACGAAAATGTTATTGCTTGGGAGAATGACGTGATGAAAAACGTATTTTGTGTATGAGGCATTTTAAGAATGGAGGTATATGGAAAGTGAATGTCAATGGAATGAAAGGAAATGAAGGGCGCATGATATATGAAGAGCACATGGTATATGAAGAATGCGTTTTTAGTGAAGGTGAGCTGAATGACAAATACACATGTATAAATGATTTCAAAGAAAGACAAAAAGAAAACGCGTTTTGCTGTGTCAAGGAGCTTTGACGCATTTAATAAAGAAATCAACACCTTTAAAATATAAAACGTGTTTCACTCCAAAGAAGATGACATTTCTGACAAATATCAAGTTCTTCAGCCACGAATGAAATGCCATGACAAGGGCAAACAAAAATACGAAAAATGAAAGAGGCGTTTAAATGTAAAAGAGAAAAATGTGTTCTCAAATGCAAGTGAATGTTATTGAACGAAGGTATATACAAGATGAAAGATGAATAAAAAAGAAAAACGTTTTAGAAAAACGCGTTTTTGTGAAAGGATATATAACGTTTCTGTATAAAACAGAAAAACGTATGAAGAAGATGAAGAGAAACGCGTTTTTCTAAAGACATAAATAAAAAAAACGTTTGAAAGCAAACCCTAGGCGTATAAACAAGTACAGAAAATGAAAGAGACTCGAATGTCTACAGCTGAAAGTCGAACTGCTCCTTTAATGGATGACTTCGGGTTTTTGAAAATTCAAAACAAGTGAAAATCGGGTTTTTAAAAGACTTTACAAGCTTTTTAAAACAAATTCAGAGCTTTTCAATCACTTAACAAGTGAATTCGAGCTTTTTTCATGTAACTGCAAATTATTTTAAAAGAAAATCGGGGTTTTTAGACAGATTTAACAAGTAAATAACTAAAATCGGGTTTTTGATAACCATTCAACAATTTTATTTTTGACAAAAATGAATATTTTGGATAACTTTAAAGAAATCGGACTTTTTAGCTCACTTTGCAATTTTCATTTTGTCAAAAATGAAGACTTAAAACAAATTCGGGTTTTTAAAGCCAAAATGCAATTTTGTTTTTTTTTGTCAAGAATATAAAAACTTAACAAATTCGGGTTTTTGAATAACTTAAGCAATTTCGGGATTTTTAGAAACTTAAGCAATTTGCTCTTAAGCCAAAATTTTCCTATTTGTTGAGTTGTTCTGAAAACCCGAAATTGGTGAAAAAGACACCAAAAACGACTCAGAATTTCACGAAAATGGACGAGAGTGAGTGAAAAATGTTAGCCAAAAGGACTATAGATCAAAAACTGAAATTTTCTAACCTTTGCACCTCGTAAAACGTGCCTTAGAAGAGAAAATCTTCAAATTTTATCAAAATTTTGATAGGTTGTCCCAATTTTTAACAAGTAAAAAAAAAGGGACAACAGACTTAAGGCCCTTAAGCAACCATACCCAACATGCTATGAAGCCTAATATTTTTCACTAAGTTCATGTTAGCATTGACTACATAGAGACCTACAAGACGTCCAACAAGTAGATTGAGAACTCTCTTACCATGCACCAAAAAGATAACATTAGCATTATATCCCTAAGAGTGAATTTCAATAACCCTAGTGGGGCATTAGCTCAAATTTATAGGAAATTTTTGTGATCATTTGAATCCTAGCTCTTTTTGATCACCAAGTTCTCGATGTGGGAAAGGTGAGAGAATATGGAGACTAGAATGAGGACATTGGAATAACAATGAATGATATTGGTGGCTAGTCGACCAAATTACAATAAACATAATCAAAGAATTGATCAAGCCAAAGTGGCTGATAGTGAAATGCAAATTCTGACCAAGCCAAATTGGCTGAATGCAAGTGGAGTTGCATCAATTCCAAAATAGTAGACTAAATCACTTGATTCCGATATATTGTTCAATGCAACACAAAATTAACCTGATTCCCTAATCTCCTCTTCAAAATAGTTCTTTGTACCACTTATCAGTTTGGGAGAATGACAAAATTTGACACCAATTTCAAGAGTTGGTTGATCAAGGAAAGATTAGGCCAAGTTTGTCCCATTGTGCATGTGCCCAACAAGGATGGTACATGGCAATTTTGCATTGACTACTATGTGCTCAACAAGACCTTGCTGAAAAATATGAAAAATAGGTATCCCTTTAATGCATTGACAATATTTTAGATCAATATCATGGTATGTTCTTTTTCACAAAAATAACCTAAAATCAAGATTTCATCAAGTTCTAGTCTAGTCAAAAGACATCTAGAAAATGGTGTTCAAAATGCAAGAAAGGCTTTATGAATGGATGGTTATTCCTTTCAATTTCACCAATGCTCCTATGACATTCATAAGCCTAATGAATGATGTCCTCCACACATTCATCAATTCACTTGTCATTGTATACTTGAATGACATTCTCATCTTGAACAATAACATGTGCAAAATGTCACACAAGTATTGGATACACCGTGCCAAAACAAGCTGCAAGATAATCCTAGCAAATGCACTTTTGGCACCACACAAATTTAGTATCTTGGTTACATTATCAACCACTTTGGAATTCATGTTGACATAGATAAAATCAAGGTGATTCGAGATTGGGCCATCCCATGCACTCTCACAAAACTGCATAGTTTTCTTAGATTTGCCAATTTTGATCAAAGGTTCATCCTTGGATTTTCACATATTTCTTGGCCACTTACCTAGATTATGTGCACCCAAGCATCATTTCAATGAAATCCTATGCAATAGTGTGCCTTCAATGAAATCAAACAATGTCTATGTTCTATGCTAGTGTTGGCTCCCCTAGACATCACTCACTTATTTGAACATAGACGAATGCATTAGACTATGCTCTTGGCACTGTTCTCAACATGGTCATCCCATTGCTTATCACTTTAAAACATTAAGTGATATTATGCATTGTTATGCTATTTACAAGAAGGTGCTCTATGCCATAGTACAAGTTGTCAAGTAATGGTACCATTACATTCTTAGCAAAGAGACTATTATTCATTCTGACCATTAGCCACTTCAATTTGTAAACACAAAATAAGCTAGAAAACATGAGGCATATGAAATGGGTGACATATCTACAAAAATTTCATATGATCATCAAGCATAATAAGGGGAAAATCACAAGGCTGCAAATTGCCTTAGTTGATCACCAATTCATGCACGTACAACTATACTAGACTTATGTGGCCATAATATTTCTACCTAGGTATGACAATGCTTAGAAAATAAGGATTTTGCATAGCCATTCAACACACTTTGTAATGTCCTCTTCTAGCTAGACATTTATTCATAAGCATGATTAGCCTATCAGTGACCCTCGTAGGCTAATAAGGCATGTTTAGAGGGTCTTCTTGGCAGTTACCTTGTTGGTAGTTGGCTTCTTTTGTGATTCAGTTTACATATGGAGGTGTTCTAATGATTTCTTGATATGTTTCTATTTTTAGAAACCTCATGTTATAAGGTGATGTTATGTTTGCACTCTATGTTATGAATAATTATTTTATTATAAAGTGCAAATGTAAATTATAAAATAATATTATAATATTCCTTCTAGAAGTTGACTTGGGAAAGTTCTAGAAGAAGCCTGACCTTTGGTGAAAAAAGAATAAATAAGTCAAGAGGAGCTCATTGCCATCATCCAACACTTGATGCTTCTTGTTGATGTGTATTGTGGAGCTAAGGTTTTTGTAGTCTAGTGTCTTTGGGAATGATAACTCCCATAGATAGCATAACTGAGGAAGTGAAATATCTTTTGAAGGGTTGCAGCCATTGGAGAGGTTACTTCAGACTTCTCATTGAGCAAAATTTGTGGCCAAAGGCCAATTTTGGTATAGGTTGATTTGGTGGAGCATTGAAGAATAATTTTGCATCTTCATTCTTCTCATTTTGCACTTCTTGAAGGACGAATATCAATCTGAAGAATTCTGATCAGAAATTACAGTCATGGAAGGACGCCATTAGGAGGGACGATTTTGTTTGTGGGAATGCCAACTTGCATCGAATTATTTCTTGGCTTGGTGCGCCCTGATCCTTGGACCATGGCGACTCATTTTGGAGCATAAGGAGGTTGGAAATATTGAAGATTATTTTTATTTTGAAGATCAGATCAGAACAGGGGCGATTTGCTTAAGGAGGTCAAATTGGCTTGGAGAGAGGTCTTTTTGCTTGGGATTCGATTTCTTCTTCAGCCTCCATCTTTGGCACCATCATTCCACCAGGTTCTTCAATCATAATTTCATGTTAGTGTTGCATATTGAAAGTGTTAGTTTGCAGCTGTAGGAGTGCATTCATATCAGCCACTATCATATTTTATGTCAATGTAATTTTCCATGAGTCTTGGCTGTTTGAAATCAGCATTGTATTGGAGAGACATTTGCAATCAAGGAGTAATAAGTAGTTCAAATAATAGTTGTTATTGTGCAATCAAATATCATTGTAATCAGCTTTAGAGTTTGCATGCCAAGTGTTTGACAAAATGTCTCTTGGCTGTAGATGCATTTTATTCACTTAGTTCCTCATTTGAATGCATTTAAAATTACAAAAGAGCATTATATTTCATCTAGAAGTTTGCATAGTAGTTGTAGAAGATTATTTAAGTTTTTCAAAATCATTTGGCATTCACTCTTGCATTAAACAACAAAGTGAAAACAACAAATCAGCAACATTGAATATTGCATACAAACTGTTCGACAAAATTACAAGACTGCAAATCGAAGCAAATTGAGGACAGTTTAGTGGTATCAAAGCTTTGGTCCTGCCATCCTGGAGGGTCTAAACTTCACATGAGAAGTCATAGATACTACACCCGCAGAAGAGCAAAACAAGGAAGGAATTGGCAAGAAGAAAATCCATTTGCAGATGTACCTTTAGCTGAAATGGGTGACGGAGCAGACGAGGGTCCACACAGAGATGAAAGAAAAGACAATGATAGAGATGATGAGAGAGAAGTGAGAGACACTTTGAGAGATTTATCGGTTGGTCAGCAGCAGGTAGTTGGGGTATTACAGTAGTTGGAAAATACTTTGTAATAGTTGAATTTACCTAGAAGATAGCCTTAGGACTAGGATGATGATAGGAGTGTAGTTGGGTCACGAAGAGTGCAGAGGGCACCTTCCCGTACTGTGGATAGGCCTACTCGGCCCACATTCCTGAGAAATGAACTAGCTGAAGAGAATATTGGTTGAGGATCCAACCTATGTTGATGCATATATGGCTGCCCACGATGAATGGCGGCAATTGGCACCAGAAGCACGAGAGTGTAATGTCCCCAAATTAGCCTTGTGCTCTTCTTTTGGGTTTTAGCCTATTCCTGGAAACTCGTAGGCTAAGTAGTATTGGAAATTTAGGGTTTCCACTTTCAGTAAATCCTGCTTCCAGCTCAGTTCAGTTTCTGTGAGTTTTGTTGTGGATTTACTATTTATAGCAGTTGGCTATTTTTAGTAAGTCAATTTGTGGCAGTGGAATCGGCGTCAGTTCAGCTCAAGTCATCTTATCCTTCTTCAATTTCAGTTTGGTTTGGTTATTTCTATGGATTAAGTTTTATACTTAGTCATTTTTTATGTTTCTCAGTTATACCCCCACGCCTAGGAATGATCACTTCATGTTGTTTTTAAAAGGGGGTCATTAAGGGGTCAATGGTGCATTTAATGAATTATTAAATGCTTTATTGTTGCAAGTGAAGCTGGACGCCTAAAGGGGAAGTTGAATGATATTTTAATATTTCAAAAAGTAAAGTGCAAAAAGGTGGCATCCCTTTTGGAAGTTGAAGTGATTCAACTTCTTGGAATTTGAAGAGTCTCTTGTTGCTTCATTTGCCAGCTGAAGCCTATATATTGATGTTTTATGATGAGCTGAGTATGCATATTTTTGAAGAGCAAAGTTACGCTGCTGGAATGAATCTAGAACCTGGCTAAGGGGAAGCTTAGCAAATCATTCTTTCTTCGGGCCTGCAACTATGGCTTCCTAGGAAGATTTCTGAAGACCATGCTTCATTCAGGAGTGTGGATAGTGCTCAATGGTGATTTTATTTACAAGCAGATTGCTGATTTATAATCTGTTTGTACTGCTGTTGTAATTGGCTGAAGCTAATTTCTGTTCATAGCTTCATCATCGATTTTTATTTCATTCTGGGTATTAGCTCAAACTGTGCAACTGTGAATGGCAACCCTTTATGCAAATTTTGGGAATTTATCTTTGATTGCTGATTTTTCTAGAGAAAGTCAACTTCTCCAAGGAGGCCGTACTTTTCTAGGGATGCATTGGGATTCGAGCCTCCTGTTATCCTCTATTTCTAGTTCGTTTCTTGGATGGAATATGGATGCCTATCTCTTAGCTATTGTTTGCCTATGGTATGAGAGCTTTTGGAGCTGATTTGACAAAGATACGTTCAATTATATGAGGTTTGACACTGCTGGTCTGATTTTTTGTTTATGCTGTTTCTGATCAGACTTATTAAATATTGGTATTTTGCTGGTTGTGCTTCAATTTCATATCATTTAATCATTGTAAATGTTAGAGGAAGTGATACTCTAACTGTTGGTTGATTTAGGAAGCATATCTTTGAGTTTTGCAGCTTATTTTATTATTGTAAAGTTGATTAGTAGTACTAATAGCTCTTTCTTATTTGTTGCAATTTTATATCTGTTTTACACTCCCACAATTGAGTGGTTGAGTTTTAGAATAAACATATATCTTGTTTGTATTTTCCACCCCACGTTGTAAGTGGTTGTGTGGACAGTATTCCCCCCATGTTAAGAAGTGGAAGAGTGGATTTAAAGGCTGGCTTGCCGCCTAATAATTATTGTAAACTCACCCACTGAATAAGTGGAGTATTCCCACCGCTTGTGGATGCCTGCATCAGCAGAAGAATTGTACTTTTAGCTTGTTTATGCCTAACGATCCTCTGACCATATGCTATCACCTCGCCCACATCGAGATCTTGGTGAACATTCTTGGTTAGAGTTATCTTCTTTGCTGATTTGCATTTTGGAGCTAACGCTAATCAGTGTTTGGTTGCTGATTTGGATGTTAATTTTGGGAAAAAATTAAGGGGGAATATTTCAGTGGTATCAGAGCCTGTTATCCTGCCATCCTGTGTGTTCAGCTCTTCAGTAACAGAAAATACAGTGTTTCACGAGGGGTAATAGTGTTTTCTTAGAAGTTGATAATTGGTCATGGCTTCTAATGAAGGGATGAGTTTGGCAAAAACTCTTTACACAGCTGGGAAGAGGCTTAATGAAGAATGCAAGTCAGAGGAAGAGGAATCAAGCGTTCTTCATAAGTTAGAGCAATGTTTAAGAATGGTGAACTAGTCACCCACAGAGATGATTATGAAGGATTTAACTCCAACAATGATTTCTGTGAATCATCCTTATTGGTTGTGCACCCGGATGAAGAGGTTAATTTGTTGGTTACTTCTTGTCTCAGTGAAATGATGAGGATCTTGGCACCCATGATGCCATATGATGATGACACAATGAAGAAAGTGTTACATTTGATTGTTGAGAGTTTCCAAGATTTAGATGAAACAGAAAGCAGTCTTTACCCAAGAAGAGTAGTTATTCTAGAAACTTTTTCTATGCTCAAAACAAGTTTGTTGTTAATAGATTTAGATATGCAAAATCAGATCTATCAATTGTTTCACTATCTCTTCAATTCAACTTGGAGTGAGCAAGGGAAGGAAGTAACTGTTGCTGTTCAAAATATTCTTATCTTGATAATTAACGAAGTTGAAGTCCTTCCTCAAAATGTTCAATCTTTCCTCTTAGAAGTTTATGAGCAAGAAGAACAAATTTCTCCTACTGCTGAGAAATTGGTCAAAGACTTGTTTCATCTTTGTGAAGATAAATTGAAGGATCTTTTGATGAAGACCATACAGCATAATGTGGAGAACTCAAAAACTGAAGAAAGGAATGAGATTTGGAAACCCATTGATTCCATAGAAGCATCCTAGAAGACACCTATGGAAATGCATTCGTCCATTCCATTAGCAGCAAAGTATAATGAGACAATACCTATTTCGGAGACACAAGAAGTGCCCATGCATTCTCCGGAGGAATGCGGTAGGACCACTGCAGTCACCATGACACATGAAGAATTCAAGCACTTTACTGATGTGAGTGATGTGGCTACAAAACAAATAGATCCACGTGAGGTGTCCATGCCTTTTTCTGAAGAAGGAAATGTGACTGCATTTGCTACTGAAATTCAAGATGAAATGTCAAGAGCTGAACCACCCGAGTTTGAGAAGACATCTTCGGTTGATGACATTTTGCAACTGATTATTTCCTCCTACACCTTCGAAACTCAGGAGGGTTTTGGATAGAACAACAAGAAAAAACTGAGGAGGTTGAGGTGGAAGACTCAACTATTTCTTTTGCTGATTCAAACATGGAAGAAGTTGGTTCTAGTAATCACAAAGCAGAGTTTTCTTTGCTTGAAGCCAGGCTGAGACAGAAAGCTAATGAATTGGGAGACACCATAGATGAGATGTCGAAAAGCGTACATCAGATGCGAGATAATTTGAGAAGTACTGCTGAAAGAATTTTCGACATCTTTGTTCATCAAAACAACCCCACTTCATCTCAATCTGATCATGGGGAGTGCAGCTCAAGTACATCAACTATTGGAAAAGAGGTTCAAGTCTTATCTAGACTTGATGATATTCATCCGCAATTAGAAGAATTAATTAATGATGTTCCCAAAAATGTAGATATATGTTGCATTTATATGGACGATTTGAAGTCAATTAAGAATGCTTTGCAAGAATTTAAATCAAGTCTTTTGCTCATTATTCGGGATAAAGATAGGGCTGCTAAAATTGCTGACAAGGCTTTGGAGTGGAATGAGCAAACTAGAGCCAAATTGCAAGAAGTGCATGAGGCTTTATTGGAAGTAGAAAATCGGATTTCTTCTATTCAACTTTCATGGGAACAAGAAAATAGAGGGAGGGCTGAAGAGATCCAGAAAATTCTTGATGAGCTAAATCTCATTCAAGAAACTTTTGATCTGGAACGCTGTCCTGAAAGACAGGAGCATTCAAACTCTCATTCATAAGTTTTTCAAGCCTTTGGTAATCCTTGTATGAAGATGGTGCTAGTGGGATTTATGAAAATCCTTCCTTTGAAAATGATGTGGGAAGTTCTTCAGAAACTATTGAAGGTAGAAGACATTCTGGTATTGAAGAATTGATGTATAGAGATGAATCCACTTCTTCTCTTAGTTCATCCACTTTGCAGGTATTGGAGAATCTTGTAACTGGAGGAGATGAAGAAATACTCCTTGGTCAGTAGCACAGAATTGCCTGGCATTCTGATGAAGAATTTATCCAATTTTTGATGAGGTTGTTGGTTAGATTTATGTTTGACTTTATGTTCGCACCAGCCTCTTTAAGAATAACTGATTTCAGAATTGAGATTGATGAAGGATTCATTGAATCTCTTCGGCAGTTTGCAACCCTTGGGTTTGAATTCAGATTTGTTGAATACTTTTTGGAGTTCCAAGAAGTGACAATCCAGATGGAACGAATAAATCAGAGGGTCCAGTTGAGAGCAATTCTCCGACTGAGAAATGGTTCTTCAATGTTGATGACTTGGGATCTTGGCATTATTCTACAGGTGGAGAAAAAAGAAAAAACTAAAATGGTGAAATCAACACATGATGCTATGTTTATTCGCCAGTATATTGGAGGTTGTATTTTATTCTGCAATTGGAGGAGTATTGTTATCAGAAATTATCTAATTGTGGCAATGGGGTGTTTGATTAGGCGTCACTAGCCTTATTCATTAGCGGATATGCTTATTTTTTTGGTAACTTTCCTTATTGCAGCTGCTGCTTATCATTTGGAATGTTGATTTTTCATAAATCAGATTTCAAAAAGTTTAAAACAGACCTAGTAGACAGTTGGTACTTTCATTCTTTGACTTTCCAGTTTACTATTATGACTGATTTTGAGCCTCAAATGAGAAAGGAAATATTTCAGTACAGCCAAAATTCATGTATGGGACTTTCTTTAATGTCAATCAGTAGCCTTCTCTGCTTTTTCGCCTATACCAATGTTTGGGGCAGCGAGTTAGTAACTGATTGGGTTCATTAGTTGGAGATTCATGAGGTGAAAATTATTAGTCTTCATTGGAGTCATCTCAGATATATCAGTTTGTTTCAAAGAAGGCATTATACATCTTCATGGAATTTTGAAGATGAGATGGAATATCTCTTGCAAGGAGTTGCTCTTTCCTTTGAAAGAAGTGTTGGAAGAGTCACATATGCTGTCGTGACTCTACTTTGTGCTTTGAGGAGTTATGATATGAGGCATGTTCTTAAATCAACAAAATTATTTTCCTCACTACTCAGGAATGTATCAGATTGTGGGATTGTTGTTTTTGACTCCTCAAAGTTTACAGGACATGAGATGCTGCAATATGATCATTTTAGTTCCTTCGGGACAATCAGATTAAGCCACGTGTTTGGGAGGAATACAATATAGTCTTGGGATATTGTTTATGTTTACGTGATCAGAGTGGTGCAGTGTTCGCATGATGGGTCTATACAGAGATGGATTTGTGGCCCTGGGATCCTTCTTAGCATAGTGAGGATCAGATGGTTTCCTTGGAGTGTGATGGCATTGCTTGTGGACAAGCAATTTAGGGCGGACTGTAATGTTCCCAAATTAGCCTTGCGCTCTTCTTTTGGGTTTTAGCCTATTTCCGGAAACTCGTAGGCTAAGCAGTATTGGAAATTTAGGGTTTCCACTTTCAATAAATCCTGCTTCCAGCTCAGTTCAGTTTCTGTGAGTTTTGTTGTGGATTTACTATTTATAGCAGTTGGCTATTTTTAGTAAGTCAATTTGTAGTAGTGGCATCGGCATCAGTTCAGCTCAAGTCATCTTATCTTTCTTCAGTTTCAGTTTGGTTTGGTTATTTCTATGGATTAATTTTTATACTTAGTCATTTTTATGTTTCTTAGTTGTACCCCCACGCCTAGGAATGATCACTTCATGTTTTTTTTAAAAGGGGGTCATTAAGGGGTCAATGGTGCATTTAATGAATTATTAAATGCTTTATTGTTGCAAGTGAAGCTGGACGTCTAAAGGGGAAGTTGAATGATATTTTAATATTTCAAAAAGTAAAAAAAGGTGGCGTCCCTTTTGGAAGTTGAAGTGATTCAACTTCTTGGAATTTGAAGAGTCTCTTGTTGTTTCATTTGCTAGCTGAAGCCTATATATTGATGTTTTATGATGAGCTGAGTATGCATGTTTTTGAAGAGCAAAGTTACGCTGCTGGAATGAATCCAGAACCTAGCTAAGGGGAAGCTTAGCAAATCATTCTTTCTTCGGGCCTGCAACTATGGCTTCCTAGGAAGATTTCTGAAGACCATGCTTCATTCAGGAGTGTGGATAGTGCTCAATGGTGATTTTATTTACAAGCAGATTGCTGATTTATAATCTGTTTGTACTGTTGTTGTAATTGGCTGAAGCTAATTTCTGTTCATAGCTTCATCATCGATTTTTATTTCATTCTGGGTATTTGCTCAAATTGGGCAACTGTGAAGGGCGACCCTTTCTGCAAATTTTGGGAATTTATCTTTGACTGCTGATTTTTCTAGAGAAAGTCGACTTCTCCAAGGAGGCCGTACTTTTCTAGGGATGCATTGGGATTCGAGCCTCCTGTTATTCTCTGTTTCTGGTTCGTTTCTTGGATGGAATATGGACGCCTAGCTCTTAGCTGTTGTTCGCCTGTGGTATAAGAGCTTTCAGAGCTGATTTGACAAAGATACGTCCAATTATATGAGGTTTGACACTGCTGGTCTGATTTTCTGTTTATGCTGTTTTTGATCAGACTTATTAAATATTGGTATTTTTCTGGTTGTGCTTCAATTTCATATCATTTAATCATTGTAAATGTTAGAGGAAGTGATACTCTAACTGTTGGTTGATTTAGGAAGCATATCTTTGAGTTTTGCAGCTTATTTTCATTATTGTAAAGCTGATTAGTAGTACTAACAACTCTTTCTTATTTGTTGCAATTTTATATCTGTTTTACACTCCCACAATTGAGTGGTTGAGTTTTAGAATAAACATATATCTTGTTTGTATTTTTTCCCCCACGTTCTAAGTGGTTGTGTGGATAGTATCCCCCCCACGTTAAGAAGTGGAAGAGTGGATTTAAAAGCTGGCTTGCCGCCTAATAATTATTGTAAACTCACCCACTGAATAAGTGGAGTATTCCCACCGTTTGTGGATGCCTGCATTAGCAGAAGAATTGTACTTTCAGCTTGTTTATGCCTAACGATCCTTTGACCATATGCTATCACCTCGCTCACATCGGGATCTTGGTGAACATTCTTGGTTAGAGTTATCTTCTTTGCTGATTTGCATTTTGGAGCTAATGCTAATCAGTGTTTGGTTGCTGATTTGAATGTTAATTTTGGGAAAAAATTAAGGGGGAATATTTCAGAGAGCTTATGCATTTTGACAGATTTGTGCAATCAAGGATGGATTACTATAGGTCTCGGCAGGAGAGAAGACCTCAGAACCAGAATAAGAAACTCAAGCAAGCTACTTGTTGATGTGATTTTTGTGACCATACCAAACAGCAGAACAAAATAGTTTGGGCTACTCCGTTCTCTCTTGATCAAAGTATTCCATGCGCTAAGATTGCGAGAAAGTTCGCATGTTCAACTCCAAGGTTCCTTTAGTGCGAATAGACCCAGTTTGGTTGATGTGTATTGCTATGTTCGTACGAGGGGACTTACACAATTGTCCAGATTTCTTGCAGTCAGCAGCTAATGTATGATATTGAAGGGGAATTCTTACGTGTATGATTTGGCAATGTGCTCTCTCTCCTAAAACTAATCAGAAAGTACGGAAAGTAAAGGGGATAAGGGCCTAAGAAATTTATACTCTATTCTAAATGTAGGGTATGTGGGGCTTCGTCTCAATAAACTTCAACCGGATTTCACCTAGCCTCCGTCGGACAGCCTCAGCAAAATCGGTGCAATCTTCAAAGGGGATAGCGAAAGGTGTTCAAGTTATAGTTTAACATACGTACACCATCAGAACAACGCATATAAGTATGTAAGCCATAACCGAAGTTAAACACAAGATAATGTCCAGTTGACCACGCAATGCAGACTTATCATCAACAAGCCGCTAGTGGTATGGAATAAAGTGAAGCTATCTCAATAAAACACCACACACCGAAGTAAGCTACTTGCATGAATCTAATCTACTTGGATACGAAAGGAAGAAGAAACCTTGCTAGCATTTCATGACAAGACGAATTTCATCATCAATGAAAAGATCTATTATCATAAAATGTGTTACACAACAATCTCCTCAAAAGTTTTCAAAGGGAAAACTTTCTTTCTTATCCAAATTATGCAAAATGCTCTACTACACTATCTAGCTCTAATGCTCTCTCAATGTCTACTCTGATTCTAACTTTATTCTAATATTCTGATTGTGTTACAAATGAGGGGGACTCCCCCTTTTATAGCTAGCCAAGTCCCAAAGGACGGCTAGGGTTACAATCAATAGAGTGGCCAGAATCGTGCCACCTCAGCCCTAACCCTAAAAACTGCCAGAATAGGGAGTGGTACATTAAATGAATCTAAGATTCCCACTCACTCCCAAAATAGCAAATGCAATAAATGCTCCATACTCAGTCTTCTAGAAGATCCTCGTCCAGTAGTGTGTTCCCATTAGCCTTCTCTCTGACTGCCAACTCAACAAATCTGCCAAGTACGGCCTCAACCTCATGAACTGAAATAGGCGGAACACAATCCAACCGAAACTCTAACACCGCGGATCGAGTGCTCGTATTCTCGCATAAGATTTCCGCGCCCACGAGTCCTGCGTGTTCTGGATGAAAGTGGAGAATGTAGCAGTATTTTCAAAGTCATCCTGTACAAAGGTCTTAACATCTGTGAAGAAGGGAACCAGCAAACCCCTCAAATTATCAAAATTTATCTCATCTGGATTCAGCCGCCTAGCAAATATGGCCTCGAAAGTGTTCTGAACTCCATCTATGATATTGGCCATAGCCTTGTGTACCCTGGCTGAATCTGCCTGTGCTGCATCGAAGAAGCCACGCCCTGTGATAGCCGAAGAATACCACCGAGAGAAATCATATCGGGCATTCGCCTGAATGACACCTCCATCAATCAGCAACTGCAATGGCACATGCCTCAACACCTCAAGACGCTGGATCACCTTACTCTGATAGATGGAAGCATCGCCCCAAGCATGATCCACCGCATCCATCCGTGCCAAAATAGAAGAGGCCTGCTGAAAGGCAAAGGCAAGGTCCTCCATGAACTTCTCTGTCTCAGTACGAACTCCTGTGACCCATTTGTCTGCCTCCTGTGCCATCCTCCCCAACTCTACCAAGCCGCTGATCGACTCTCTAGGAATATCTGCTGGAGGCTCTATCACTGGTACATCCTGTCCTCGAGAACGAGACAACTGCTGAACATATCCAACTAACACCTTGTGTTCTCGTTTCAACTTCTTATATTTTCCTTCTTTTTTGAACAATCTATCCTTGAGGGCAAGGAAGGAGTTATCACACTCCTTAACAATCTGAGCACCAGTAGGGCGTCCCAAGTCGAGAGTGGTGACCACATAATTTTCAGGAGTTGCTTCATTCCGGTCACACTCGACTCGTGGGACAGCAACGTGAAGGGTACGAGAGCCATCCTCATCAGTGGAGATCTTCGAAAACTTTCTTGCCTTCTTCTTCGGTGGAGGAGCACTGATCCGGTTCAAAAACTCTTCCATCTCAAC
>VDFB02256132.1:212825631-212843147 GCA_007258455.2 Sequoia sempervirens | reverse complement strand
AAAATAGCAAGTTCCTTACTGAGTGGGAATCCTCGTTTGCATGTCACACCATCGCGAAGCTCTCGAAAAACCCATCAGGAATCACCTGACATGCAAAGAAAAGCTCGACATGCAAACCCTAAAAATAGCCTCGGAAGGCTGAATCCTGAAAGTGATCATCTCGTCTTGCATGTTATATCGTCGCGAAGGTCTCGAAAAACCCAGAAGGAATATCCAGACATGCAAAGAAAAACTCTGCATCTGGACCCTGAAATCTGCCCTGGAAGCCGGACTGCTAAAAATAGTAAGTTGTTCGTTTTTACTCAAATTTGGCATGCAAGCAGTCTGGTATACTCTGAATGCCGTGTGATGATCGGAATCTCAAAAATGCTGACAAATTGCCCAGAATTGCAAACTTACTAAAAATAGTAAGTACCTCGGAATTCGATGAAATTTGGCTGGAAGCCCGCTGGATGCCTGCTGACAACAATGTTAAGCTTCAATTTTCAATTTACTGACTTTACTTGACCTTGATTTGGCCAGAAACAATGAAACCCTAATTTTAGACTTGGCCAATATTTCGCGTTTAAGCTCAATGACGGACACAACCCCCGAAAGACGGACACCAGAAAAGAGACAGAGACAGAGAGAGAGAGAGAAACCCAAGCCAAAAGACCGGAACGGAGCAAAATTAAGGGGGTCCCCATCTTGAATGGGGCGATGTGTGAAAAGGTCACAACACTACTAATAAGCTTACATTACCCATGTTTGATGGTGGTGGCAAGACTGCGACACAGTCATGGATTCATAAGTTGGATACTTTCTCAGCCCTTCGA
Organism: Sequoia sempervirens; assembly: GCA_007258455.2. Classification (NCBI taxonomy): domain Eukaryota; kingdom Viridiplantae; phylum Streptophyta; class Pinopsida; order Cupressales; family Cupressaceae; genus Sequoia; species Sequoia sempervirens. The sequence continues at coordinate 212,842,332 of VDFB02256132.1, read as the reverse complement.
CCCATGACAGAAGAGGAAGGAGTCAAATATGCCACTTTGCATTTGGAGGGGGCAGCACATGAATCGTGGTATCATGGGTTAGTTACATTGCAGCATAGTTAAATCACATCTTACCAAGAGTTTGTGGATGGATTGGTTGAACGCTTCGACAGGAAGGATCTAGAATCATACTTCAGAGATTTGGCCCAGTTCAAGCAAGTTGGAAGTTTGGAGAGCTACATTGGAGACTTCTAGAAACTATTAGTGATGGTTCCTAACATCTCAGAGAGACGACTGGTGGTGCTATTCATTGAGGGCTTATTGGAGCCTATGAGAGGATGGATAAAAGCCTTCGATTGTCACACACTTCAGGAGGCAATGAAGAAGGCTATGAGCATGGAACTTGCAGCCCCGCAAAGCAAGTACTGATCAAAGGGATCCTCTTCATATCAAGACAACAAATCTTCCTCTAAGAAGAATAAACCATATTTTAAGGGAAAATCAGCAACAGCTCTAGATCGGGATACACTCAATGATTTGCGCAAAAAGAAGTTGTGTTTCTACTATAAGGGTCCCTATGATGCAAACCATGATTGTCCCTTAAGACCTAAGGGACAGGCTAATGGAGTAATGTGGGCATATTATGAGGATTTAGAGTTAGAGAAATCAGACCAGCAGTTTGATTCAGAGGATTCAGGTACTGAGCATGAGGAAGAGAGGCATGAAAGTGAAGGAGAACATGAAGGGGTAGCAAGGCAACTTGATGCACACATCACCAACATCCAGCAGGAGGGATCATTTAGGATGCGTGGAGTTCTAGCAAGGAAAAAGATCATCACTCTTCTTGACACAGGGGCAATACATAACTTCATTGATGCCCGATTGGTTGAGAGGCGTGGTATCAGGACTGAGGAATTTGAGGGAATAAGAGTTAAGGTTGCAGATGGTTACACCCTCAAGTGTGATAGGAGGATTCCAAATTTGCCTATGCGCTTGAACAACTATGAGTTCAAGACGGACTTCTATGTGGTGAACATGGGGGATACTAGCATGGTGCTTGGCATGAGATGGTTACATGATATTGGGAAATTCACTCTTGATCTCAGAGAGATGGAGATGACGTTCCAGGCTGATGGAAAGACTCATGTTCTTAAGGCAATCCGAGACTCTAGTTTCAGGATGATTTCATTTAGGAGAACGGAGAGGCTTGTGATACATGACATGGTGGAGTGGGTAGCAGAATGTGTGTTGATGCCCACATAAGGGGAGCAACAGAAGCCAGAATACCATCTAGATATCTAGGAGTTAAGGATTAAGCACACGAAGGTATTCAGTGACATTCCTTCGAGTAGACCTCCAAATAGAGGGATTGGGCCTATCATTGAGTTGGAGGAGGGTGCCAAGCCCATGATAGTCACTCCTTATAGACACCCCAAGCAACTCAAGAATGAAATTGAGAAAACGATTAAGGAGTTGCTGGCCATTGGGCACATCAGACCAAGTAAGTCTCCTTTTGCATCATCAGTAGTATTGGTTAAGAAAAAGGATGGTACATTGCAGATGTGTATTGATTACAGGCTCTTGAACAAAAGAACGATTAAGAACAGATACCCCATCCCTAGAATTGATGAGTTGATAGATGAGTTACATGGGGCCCGGTATTTCTCCAAAATTGACTTAAGGTCGGGGTATCACCAGATTAGTGTCAGAGAGCAAGACATTGAGAAGACCGCTTTCAGGTGTCATTGTGGGCATTTCAAGTTTGTGGTTATGCCATTTGGGCTAACCAATGCTCCTGCAACATTTCAGTCCACAATGAACAAGGTCTTCCATTCACAACTGAGGAGGTATGTGTTGGTCTTCTTTGATGATATCTTGGTGTATAGTAAAACATGGGAGGATCACATTGCACATCTTGATACAGTATTGGGTATTCTTGGAGAGGAATCCTTGTTTTCCAAGGAATCCGTGATTTGGGAATGACAGAATTATTATATCTTGGCCACATCATCAGTGTAGAGGGAGTACGTATGGATCCTGAGAAGATCAAGGCTATTGTTGAATGGCCTACACCAGAGAATCTCACTCAGCTCAGAGGATTTTTGGGGTTGTGTGGCTTCTACCACAGATTTGTCAATGGTTATTCACGCCATGTAGCACTGCTCATAGATTTGACCAAGAAATGGGCATTCATTTGGACTCCAGAGGCACAGGATTGCTTTGAGATGTTCAAACTAATCACGACTACTTGCTTAATGCTTGCTTTGCTAGATTTTTCTAAACCCTTTGAGCTACAGTGTGATGCTTCAGGCGAGGGGATAGGTGCAGTCCTTATGCAAGACAAACATCCAATTGTTTTTGAGAGTCGGAAGCTTCGTGGTCCAAAGAGGGGTTACAGCATATATGATAAGGAGATGTTGGACATTATGCATGCATTTGCCAAATTCAGACAGTATCTAGTAGGCAACAAATTTGTGGTGAAGACAGACCATAAGAGCTTGAGACATTTTCTTAGGCAAAGGGACCTTAATGATTGTCAGCAGAAATGGGTAAGCAAGCTGCAGTCATCTGACTTTGACATTTCCTTTGTCAAAGGGACACAACATGTAGTTGCTGATGCTTTGTCTCGACACCCACATTTGAGCTCCATGGCTGGGATTGCGGATGATTGGAGGCACCTGATAGTGGCAGAGTATGATAAGGATAGTTGGGCTACATGGATTATTGAGGGATCAGTTCAGGATGATAGATACATAGTTGTAAATGATCTTATCATTTACAAGGGGAGGATTTACTTGATCCCTGGATTGGAGATGAAGAACACAATTTTGAGGGCCTTTCATGATGCACCCATGGCAGGACATCCCGGATACTTCAAGACATATAAACAGATATGGGAGAGATTTACCTGGAAGGGCCTTAAATTAGATGTTCTACAGTATTGTACAGAATGTCCTGTTTGTCAGCAAAATAAACAGGAGCACACACACCCTGTAGGCTTACTTTAGCCACTTTCAATCCTTGACAGGAAATGGGAGTGCTTGTCAATGGATTTCATTAATGGTTTTCTGAAAGCCCAGGGACGAGATTGCATATATATGGTTGTGGATCATTTGACTAAGTATGCTCATTTCTTTCCGATCACATCTACATATTCAGCTACACTGTTACACCCCGATTGTATAGCTACTATTCATAGGATGTACATTGTAAATGTTGAATCTTTCTGTTGAATAAAGTGAAATGTTCTTGTGATCAATTGGATGTATCCTAAATGATTGTCTCTTTATCTGATGCTTCTGTTATTGTAATTCTTGAATGAAATTAGCATATTGAGTTATGGAATAATGTTGTTCTAACCTATTACAATGCTTAATGTATATTACCTTGGTTTTGAGCAATTGATTTCCGTTGTCATCTCATGATTTGCAGGAGACAGGTTCGTACCTCGAGACAGAGGAGAGATATCACTCGGGGAAGAACTTGGTCGGGTAAACAGTAATGGATACCAACTGGACATACACACACAAGCCTTAGAACTGAGTAAGCTAAGTCATTGTTTTTGGTTAAAGGTAAGTCATCCGTAGGCTTGTCTCGTATCATTAGGAGTCGTGTCTTCTTCTGAATGTGTAAACAAGTGATGCATGCCAATATAACCTTATAACTGATAAGTTCTGGTTAGAGGTGGATATGTGTATTTGTACATACGAATACGATATGTACAAGTACCCATAAGTACATTCATGTCAATACAAACGTATTAAGCAGATGGATATGCCATACGTATGTGTCGATATAAATGTATTTAAGGATACTTATACATGTAGTATATATACAGATATATATACAAGTATACATACCCACGGCTAACAAGATAAATGAATTTGATATTATAATGATATCTTGTCTCTGAAATTATACGAATACATATATATTAATTTACATGTTTAATGTATAATGTAAATGAATATATATGTATTAATATAATGTTAAGTATTTCAATATATTTAATATTATATTAAAATATTAATATAATATAGTTTAAAATGTATACAATATTATTTAAATTGATAATTTAAATAATTATGCATAAACTATATTATGTAAGTATTTTAATATAATAAACAAATATATTTAAATAAAAGATTGGTCAAAATCAAATGAAATAAAAGTAAAACATTGTAAAGCACGAATGCCAAATCTGGGAAGAAATTAAAAATCGCGGATTTCATAAAAATCACGAATTGATAAGAAAACGCGAATTTTTCTAAAATGTATTCTTTGAAGTGTTAATCTTCAAATATGAGCCTGCATATATGCGCCATATTTACTTTGAAAAATCTATTAAAATATTAAAGTTTTACCAAAGCGAAATAAAGAAGAAAAACGCGAAAATGCAGAAGGGAAAATGAAAAACGCGCAGGTAACCCGCGCGACTAGGGCCAGACGTCTAAAAATGGCCGATTCATCTCTTGCTTGGTGAATAAGAGGAAATCTGTACGCCATTTGAGCAAGGAAGAAGTCAGAAATGAAACTTGGCATTTAACCTAACTGTAAAAACGCGCCAGTTGAAAGTTGTCACAGTTTTAACAGCCTGAAACAAATTCGAATTAAAATGAACTTCTTGCTGTCAAACATGGAGGTCGAAACCCTCACCAATTTGATACACGTTTATAGTTTGAAATATTCTTCAACCTGCTGGCAGTCCTGGCGCCATAGAAGGTGGAAATCAGTTTTAAAATGAACCTATAAATATACCTGCGTTTTGGCATTCTTAGGCACACGAATTTACAATCAAGTTCTTGAGCATTTCATAGCAAAAGAGAGAATTCGCCATAGTAGAGAATTTGTGAAGTATTTTGTTAAGGAAGGGTGTTTTCTGATCATAAGAGCAGAAGTTGAAATTGCTGGTTTAAAGTAAGCTTTGAATAAAAGAGGAGTAACTGGGAATTACACTGTTACTGTGTTGAGCTTTTGGTTTCAAGAATCCAAGCTGAAAGTGGTCTGAATAGAGGCCAGTGAAGGAGTTATCTTCCCAACTTGTGGAAAGCTAAAGCAGGCATGCTAAACTCTTACTTTTTATGTTAATCTGATAATTCTCTGAAATTTAGTCATAGCTAGAAAGAAATGAATATGATTATCTCAAGATTGAACTAAAAGAATAATAGTTTCTTAACCATTATCATGAATTTAGTCTTGTCATGGCTTTTGTTTGGCTTTTGTTGTCATTGATGTATACGTTACATTGGTTAATGGAAAGCAAACTGCATTGAGTTTTAATGGCTCTATATAATGAGCATATGTCTGTGAATAAATAGTAGTTACTAGGGTTGAGTCAGGAATATTTGCAAAATATACTCTACAACTTAATACAAACAACTTAATCAAGTTTTTGTATCCCTAGGATGTGTATATCCTGAATTAGGGCGTCAGTTGTAGTAACTTGTTAAATAGATTCATTATACTCGTAGTAAAATGTTGTAGGAAGTCTAGGGTACGGACTACCCCGATAGACCAACCTACGCGTAGAACTAAGATAGCCTTAAGTCAAGTTGAACCTGGCTAGTGAATGTGACATATGACCTATGTTCTTCGTTGAACGTAAACACTTTGGCCAAAGTAGTGTAAGGAACCATTTAGTTGTTGTACTACACTGTCAGTTCACCGTGATTCCGAAATACAACCTAGTTTGTGATTTGCCGTTAGCACGAAAGCTAGTTTTGTAGAATCACAGCACTATGTCCAGTTGGTAGTCATTAAAGGTTACCCAACCAATCTCTTCTTCGAAGGGAGGGCCGTTCATTGAAAAATGATCGTGCGGGGGACCGCATTATAAGTCCGTGGTTGGCGGAAAAACGCTCGAGTGATGTTTCTCCTCCACGAACACCCGACGGATGCTCCAAAGCTTGACAGGACGGATTCCTGGACCTTCTTATTTCTATTGGTGTCAAAAGCCTACGGGCTATGTATGTATGTTTCTCATCATGCTTTGTAATTTCATTTGAAATGAAATAGTTTATAGATGCAATAAATGTTTCTTATTTATGTTTTGAAAAGAAATTGTTTGCTCAAAATGGTATTGTTCTTACTTTCATGTATGAATTGTAAAGTTTTAATTTTATCGTACAAGTGTGTTCGTTACATACACAGGTAGCAGAGTTGTTCTTCCATGAGGTATTCAGATTGCATGGATTGCATTGGAGCATCGTTAGTGACAGTTTTAGCTGGTTCATGGGTCATTTTTGGCAGGAGCTATTCAGGCTATGTGGGACAGAGCTCACTCCGAGTACTAGTTACCACCCGCAGACCGACGGACAGACGGAGATAGTGAACAAATGGGTGGAAGGGTACCTCAGGAACTACATTGTAGGACAGCAGAAGGGGTGGGTTAAGTGGTTATATATTTGTGAGTATTGTTACAATACCACTTACCATCTCTATTCAGATGATACCATTCATGGCCTTGTATGGATATGATGCGCCGAGCTTTCTAGATCTCTTGTTGAGTGACAGTCGTGTGCCTAGTGCTAGTGATCTCTTACAAGAAAAGTAGAATATTATGAGGGGAGAATATACAAAAGGCATAGAACCAACATAATTGTTGGCGTTTAAATTCGCACCTCTGGAATGCGTATTTGAAACGGACAGCTATGCACAGTAAAACTGCTCTTCAAATTAGGAGGGGAAGCTCCCTCTTGTTGATGGTGTTGAAAGAAAGTAAACTAAAAAACTAAGTTGCCTATCTTTTTGATCAACTAGAGCACAAGGTTTATTAAACACAAACGCTGCAGCTGAGATTTTCTGATTTAAGAACTTCAACTACGACTAACTTAAGCTAAAGACGTTTCTAACTTCTCAAGTAATACACAGAGCAAGAGAAACTAGAAATGAACAAGGTTGATTCTCTGACAAAGTACTTCAATAAACTCTTTCTCAACATACATCTACACACTTCAATGTAAGCTGAAATTAAGATCACAAAAGCATAACACAAATAATGGAAATCTGAGATGTTATACCAAGGAAAAGGAGGCTCATGATTTTATTTCTCAAACTTCTGGAACAAAAATAACTAAACACATGCCTGGAACAAGAGCTTGCAGCTAAAGAGGCTTGCAAAACTTGTTCTTACACAATAGGAACAACAATTACAATAACTACTTGTTGGCTAAAAGAGACTCAACAATTCGCTATCATAAAACAATTGAACAACACTTGAATAACAAATAGAAGGCATAATAGGCTCAGCGTTTTGTTATCACTAGCATGGTTCAAGAAAACTAATGAGCAAAGGCTCTTATTTATAGGCAAGCAGAGGAGTAGGGAACCCTAAAATATCCTTGCTTTCACAATCTAGGGCTTGCTCAACAAGCAAGCTTTATTTCTAAATCTAGAAAGAAGATAACATCTAACACCTAAGAAAGCAGAAAAAGCGGGAAACGCCAACTATTACATTTATCTTCTTTCTCTTCTTCAAAGAATGGATAAGAATTGCTCCAAGAATAGAAAGAAAGCGGAAAGAAAGCTTCTAGATGAAAGCCATTTCAAATCTCAATCACATCCGCTAAAAAGCAGGAAACTGTGTCCTGGTTCGGTGCATCTATCCCATCAATAGAAAAGCTGGGTTTTTGCAAGATATCTTCTCCATTTGCAATTGATCTTAGGAAATCTTTGACCTCATTGCATGCTTTTTCAAATCTTGCTGACATCATGGCAAGGTGATTCATTCTGCCACCAACTGTATTGCTGCTATCACAGCTGCGAACAATACTCTGAAATTGAGCTTGTACTTCATCTAGCCCGACGTAAGAACCATCTTTAAGACTGTACTGAGAAGGAATCTCTGTAACAAACTCATTGATGAAAAGAAGAGCTTTGATCACCCTTTGTCTGTAGGCAATAAACTCCTCGGATATCCTCTCGTAAGTTTTAACCTTGAAGACATGACGCTCTCTCCAAGCAAGGATCTGTCTCTTGTGTTCTTTTGAAGCCGCTGAACCATAGGCTGTATCTAAATCAGCCATGATGATTTCATGCCTTGGTTTTACTTCAGTCACTGATTGTTCAAACCCTTAGATACCTTGACGTAGCTCATGAGCGTTTTCTCTCAACTGAAACATCCATGCCAAGATCTACTTTCCTCTGACAATGAAACTCTCGATCCACTCTTGAGTTTCCTTCCCACAAATAACCAGCTGTCTCAACTGATGATGATCAGCTGGTGTCTCTAAAACCTGGGGCAGCAACTGGGTTGCCTGTGATGAACCATGGACGAGGTTTGAAATATAAAGACTAAGTTGTTGTATTTCAGCCTTGAGGGCTGCTTTGTCTTCTCCATCCTTGATCACTCTTTCTTGAAGGCTTTCAAACACAACTTTGAATAGACTGACATCAGCATGTTTGGAGTTTTTACCAAGGTTAGCCTTGACCATCAAGAAGTCGTCCATCTCAACTTCATCTCTGTTTTTGTCCTCTGGGGGTATTGCTGTCTTCATGACTATCTCACCATTAGGATTCCTATCAAAGTGAACTTGCTTCTTTTCTTTCTTATTAGGAGGTTCCTAATAGATGTTATCAAGGTCACAAAATTCCCCTGATATGAAGGTCTTCTTCTTACCCTTCCCAAGGAGCTCTCAAGCCAAGACACGGTAGTATCTTTACTAACTTCCTTAGGAGGTACAATTGCAATTTCTTCATCATCTTCAATATCAAGGTCAATGTGGATTGGTGAAGACCCTGTCAGTGGTATGGACTCATGTGCTAAGGGTGCTTCTTCTGTCTCCTTCTGAGGTATAGGCTCTTTTGGAGGAGCTTCTGCTTCAACCGTTGATGGCTCTTGTATGACTATACCTAAGAAGTCTAGCCTCCTTACATTTTTGGTTGACCTGCTGCCCTTCACACCATCTTGAGACTGACTTACGCCTTTCCCTTTTGATTGTGTTCTGGAAGAGGAGGGAAGTGATGACTATACCCTTGGCGACTCTGCTGCTGGTATGGATTTCTTCCTTTTAAGAACTAGGAAGACCTTGCTATGTTTGAGGACTTGCCTCATCCTTTCTTCGACTAAGAGGGATTCCTTATTAGCCCAGTTGACTTGAGGAAGGGGCTGATCTTCAATTCCCTTTCGGGCATACATTGGGAGTAACACATCCTCATCATCATCTGACAATCCTTCGATATCCTCTGAAACGCAGTCTTTCATCTGGTGAAGAGTGAGCCTACTATAACTACGCCTCTGCACCTCGAACTCATTTGTACAATTGGCCCAAAAATCTTCAAGGGCGGATATGTGAGCATAGTTTCTCTCAAGTCGGCCAGCATAGACGCCATGAGGGTCATAAGATCGTCTCTCGCTGTAAGGCTTCAGACCAAGTTTGTCTAACTCATCTCCCATTGTTTTAGCATCTGCTGTTGTCCTGCATGTATAGATTCCCAGTCCCAATGGAAAATTGAGGGCGGGTTTCTTTCTATTCCTCAAGAATGCGTGAACATCATGTGCTTTCCTTAAGAACTCCATGAAGACAACTTCGTCTGATGGGTACCTTGGTAGCATGAGCGGAGCACCAGAATAGCCATAGACTCTGAGGTAGGTGAAAGTAGGAAATTGTATGAACCAATCTGCCCATTCTGCTATTGCTGCCCTGGCAACTAAAGAGTTACAGACATGCAATTCATTGTCCAAGTCCCGCACTGTGTACATCAGGAAAGCCTCATTCACCCTCTTGTAGTGATGCAGTGACTTCGTGAATTCCAACTGAGGATAGTAGTTGTAGATATGCTGTACGCTCAGTGATCCCTCAGTGTTCAACCCTCTGAATTTACCTTGGTAGGCCACTAGGTAGACTAAGTAAGAAACCATATGAAACTCATGAATCTGGAAATATTCTGTTATTTGTTGATGTAAGCTGTCACTGATCAAGGTGGGCCAATCATAGAACTTAGTCTTCTTCATGATGTGGGGTATGGCGTAGAACATCCAGAGCTGAAACTTGGTAGCATCTTCTGATCTAGTTGCCCTGTTGAGCAAGGTGATTATGATAACAATCTCATCTTTGAACTCTCCTTGCCCAACATTCTTAGGCAAAGTCTTATGCTTCTCTTTCATCCACCTTTGTGCAATCTTCTTACTATACTTGTCTTTGTGCATTTCCCATATTCTTTCACATTCACCCTTTGAAATAGTGACACTTTCAGGCCAAGGGGGAATGGAAAAACATTTCTCGATCATATCAGGCTTCAAACTACAAATCAACTTGCCATCAACTAATTGAATCTCCCTTGTAGCCGGATTGTAATGCTTGATGCAAGCGATTACGAACTCGAGACTCTGAACTGAAATAGGAATAGACGCTGCTGCAAGAAGTCCAGAGCGTCCCAAGTTTCTAATGGTAGTGTTGCCTGCGCTCTCCAAAGCGTGTAGATCAAACATAGGCTTGATATGATGCAAGTCCGTTTGAGCTGTTTTGATGAAATCATGGTAGAGAGATGATTTGGCCTTGAAATCATTGGGAGTGTACTCCATTTCGAAAACCTTGAAGAATGACTGTAAACTCGCCTAGGTTCAGACAAGTTTTGAGCAACTTACTATTTTTAGAATGTTGATTTTTCTTCCTCCAATAGACAAATTTTTGAATTTTTTCCTGAGATATGGGTTTTGCTCAGAATTTCGTTGCAAGACAACCCAGATCGTCCGTTTTTGAAAATTTTGATTTTATACTAAAAAAGCAGCAAACCCTAATTTCTTCAATTTTTCACGAAAAAAGCTAGCACTTGGGTTTTGTTCAGAATGCAATTAGAAATGGACCTAGTTGATTAGATTTGAAAAAAACTGTTGGTTGATCGAAAAACAGCCAACCCTATAATTTGAAATTTTCTTGAAAAAAGTTGTGATATAGGTTTTCTTCAGAAGACTGATTTGAGAGGACCTAGATGATTAAAAATTGAATGCACTGAGGATTTCACTGTCATGCAAAGCAAAAAGTAGTTGCTGCAACTTGATGAATTTCTTGAAAATTTCTTTAGAAGAATGAGATAACAAGACCCAGATGGTTGAAAATTGAAAATCTTGGCCTCTTTTTGAAAAATTTGATCTTTTGGATGAAAAAACTTGAAAAAGCAAGGCCTTATGTTGCTGGTCTGAAAAAATTGATGAAGAATCAGCAAACTTGAGTTCTTGAATCTTGAAATATTACTTCAAACTTGCTGCTCCAACTTTCTCCTTTGAATGCTACTTGCAAAAATAATGAAAATTGCATTGAAGAGAGGTGTTAAATAGACTTAGGGTTTGAAATAGGTCTGCTTTCTTTTGCTTTTATCTTCAAAAACCCTAAAATTGGCTTGTTCAATGAACTTGGACATCCTCATCCTCTTGCAATTTTGAAATTTTTGAAAAGTTTAAAAAATTTGCTAAGGCATTGAAAGTTGGGTGCCCTTCTTGGCTAGGGGCGCCCATTTGCTTCAGAGTTAGTCATTTTTTGAGTTTTTCAACTTTTTCACAATTTTGACCCCCTACTTTGACCTCGATCTTCGGCTTCCAGATTGATCCGATGAATGAGCTGGATGATTCATTGCGAAGCTCGATTGAATCTAGAAAGATTGTTCTGGAGGCATCTCTGGCAAAAAGCTTCATTTAGGCCTTCGAAATCATGGGAGCCTATCCTCTCTAGGGGCACCCATTTTATCCAAAGAGCCATTTTTCTGATTTTCAAGTTCTTCCTTCTTCCTTTGATCTTCAGATGAAATTCTAATTCCGAGAGCTACATGAATTTGATTGATTGGCTGATAGGTTCACTGGATAGCTTGGCTGAATCCGACGAAGTGATCTTGGAGGCTGCATAGGTGAATTCCATCATTTCAGGGCTCAAAACCTTGGGTGCCCTTTCTCTCCAGGGGCGCCCAACCTCACTAAACTTAGCCATTTTTTACATTCCTTCATCAACTCTCTTCTACAAATGATCTTGCCTGATTTGGTGTTCCGGAGCTCGGATTGACTGATGGCTAGGCTTGTCGTGAAGCTAAGAAGATTTTGGAGGGAGTTCTTTGGGAGTCACTTCACCAAAAAACTAGATTTACTACTCCAAAAGCTTGGGCGCCCTTGTTGGCTGGGGGCGCCCAACTCATCCAGTGTTAGAATATTTTCATTGATTTCATCTTCAACTTTGAATCTTTATCTTATACTGTCAACTTTGACCTGGATTTGTCGGAGATTGACCTGTCTGATGCCCTAACAAAGATATTCGTTGCGAAGCAGACTAAATTCCGGAGAGATTGAGCACTTTAGCAAACCCTAACTGTTGGATTAGGACCCTTAAAAAGTTGGGCGCCCCTAGGCACCTGGGGTGCCCAAAGTCTCCAGACTTAGTCAAATTTTGGTGATTTTCAATTTTTTTTTTCTGACTTCTGTTTGGATCCTCCATGTTTGATCACGAATCTTGGATAACTGGATGATCCGATGACTGCATTGTTGGATTCATTGCGAAGCTGGAAGAAGACTGAGCAACTTTGCTTGGAGGCTTAAACCCTAATTTCAACATTTAATTCCCTAAAAAGATGGGCGCCTATTCTTTCCAGGGGCGCCCATGTTAACCAGAGTTAGAATATTTTTCACAGTTTTCACCTTCTTTCTTCGTTCTTCGTGCTTGCTCACCGACTCACCTTCTGTTTAGAGCTTTGAGTGTTGAATCTAACACCTGGCAGTTGACTGACCTCCATTGATGACCTCGGAGCTCCTGATATGCTTTTGAAAAAGCAGAATAGACCCACTAGGGAAAAACTAATCTTTTTGAGATTTTGACTGCACCAGCCTGATACGGAAGTATTTTGAGCCAATCAAAATCAGTTTGAACTCTAACGGACCAACTTTCTATTTTTAGAAAGTTTTTCTAGTATCCGTTTAAAAAGAAACCCAGAAAAAAGTTACTATTTTTAGGAAATTTCTAAAAATAGCAGTTTTCCTAAAAAGTAGGGGTGAAAAACTGAGATCTGGGTTTTGTAGATTAGGTCGCTTTGAGTGGACCAGATCATCATATTTTGGAAATTTCACGTTTTAACCCCTCATGCAAGACATGGACACCCAAATTTTGACAGATTTAACAAGGCTTTTACTCATTTCTTCAAAATGTTTAAGTGTAACAAAAATTTTAATTTTGGGGTACAACAAGAAACAATATGCAGATCAAAAAAGGGTTGAGCACTCCTTTGAGGTTGGTGATATGTACTTGATGTTGTAGCCTTATAGACAATCCTCTCTTAAGAGGAGTGGTATAGAGAAACTTAAGCCACGTTACTATGGGCCATTTAGGATTATCAGGAGAGTGGGAGAGGTGGGTTATGAGTTGGAGTTGCTAGCTGATTGTAGAGTACATAATGTGTTTTATATGTCACGCCTCAAGAAGGCGTTGGGACATCGTGTGGTTCCTTCCACGACTTTGCCACCATTGGATGATGAGGGGAAATTGATTCTGGTACTCGAGACTATATTGGATGTTCGTGAGAGGACTTTGTGGAAGCGAGTCATTAGGGAGTACTTGATCAAATGGAGAGACTTGCCAGCTGAGGATGTGACATGGGAGAGTGAGGAGATCTTACAGCATCCAAAGTTGAGATTGCTTGGGGACAAGCAATTTTAGGAGGGGCGGACTGTAATGTCCCCTTCTAGCTAGACATTTATTCATCGACATGATTAGCCTATCAGTGACCCTTGTAGGTTGATAAGGCATGTTTAGAGGGTCTTCTTGGCAGTTACCTTGTTGGCAGTTGGCTTCTTTTGTGATTCAATTTACATATGGAGGTGTTCTAATGATTTCCTGATATGTTTCTATTTTTAGAAACCTCATGTTATAAGGTGATGTTATGTTTGCACTCTATGTTATGAATAATTATTTTATTATAAAGTGCAAATGTAAATTATAAATTAATATTATAATATTCCTTCTAGGAGTTGACTTAGGAAAGTTCTAGAAGAAGGCCGACCTTTGGTGAAAAAAGAATAAATAAGTCAAGAGGAGCTCATTGCCATCATCCAGCACTTGATGTTTCTTGTTGATGTGTATTGTGGAGCTAAGGTTTCTGCAGTCTAGTGTCTTTGGGAACGATAACTCCCATAGATAGCATAATTGAGGAAGTGAAATATCTTCTGAAGGGTTGCAGCCATTGGAGAGGTTACTTCAGACTTCTCATTGAGCAAAATTTGTGGCCAAAGGCCAATTTTGGTATAGGTCGATTTGGTGGAGCATTGAAGAATAATTTTGCATCTTCATTCTTCTCATTTTGCACTTCTTGAAGGATGAATATCAATCTGAAGAATTCTGATCAGAAATTACAGTCATGGAAGGACACCATTAGGAGGGCTGATTTTGTTTGTGGGAGTGCCAACTTGCATTGAATTATTTCTTGGCTTGGTGCGCCCTCATCCTTGGACCATGGCGACTCATTTTGGAGCATAAAGGAGGTTGGAAATATTGGAGATTATTTTTATTTTGAATATCAGATCAGAACATGGGCGATTTGCTTAAGGAGGTCGAATTGGCTTGGAGAGAGGTCTTTTTGCTTGGGATTCGATTTCTTCTTCAGCCTCCATCTTTGGCGCCATCATTCCACCAGGTTCTTCAATCATAATTTCATGTTAGTGTTGCATATTGAAAGTGTTAGTTTGCAGCTGTAGGAGTGCATTCATATCAGCCACTATCATATGTTATGTCAATGTAATTTGCCAAGAGTCTTGGCTATTTGAAATCAGCATCGTGTTGGAGAGACATTTGTAATCAAGGAGTAATAAGTAGTTGTTCAAATAATAGTTGTTATTGTGCAATCAAATATCATTGTAATCAGCTTTAGAGTTTGCATGCCAAGTGTTTGACAAAATGTCTTTTGGCTGTAGATGCATTTTATTCACTTAGTTCCTCATTTGAATGCATTTAAAATTACAAAAGAGCATTATATTTCATTCAGAAGTTTGCATAGTAGTTGTAGAAGATTATTTAAGTTTTTCAAAATCATTTGGCATTCACTCTTGCATTAAACAACAAACTGAAAACAACATATCAGCAACATTGAACATTGCATACAAACTGTTTGACAAAATTACAAGACTGAAAATTGAAGCAAATTGAGGACAATTTGAGCAAGGCTCATTACACACTCACACAAAGTACATCCTTGGAGAATTTCACATTTCCAAAGGGCTTCTTTACAAGCTAGCACAATTTTGTGTTGCAACTAATGCAACCTAACAACATTTGATTTGAGGAAATTATTCCTAAATAGTAGGTCACTTTGGTATCACCAAAATGCTTGTTGCACTTGAACAATATTTTTACTAGCCTTACATGCACACAAACATAATGCCACATTAATTATTGCACACTTTATTGCACCATGAATCCTACAAACAAGACTTTGGGGTTTTACACTCCTTTAGTAGTACCACAACATCCTTGGTAGTTGACTTGCATTGATTTCCTAACTTGACTAGCAACCACCAAGCACTAGAATGATTGTATTTTTTGTGATTGATAGGTTTGCTAAAATGGCCATCATGATTGCTTGCAAAAAAACCATTACAATGTTAGACATGTGTGCATTTTCTTCAACCCTATTTAGTTCCACTTTAGGCTTATGACCTTCGTTGTCTTTGACCACAAACCGAGATTTCTCAACATTTTTTGGCAAACTCTTTGACCATTTTGGACATGCAATTGGACTGGTGTACAATTTTTCACTCACAAATCGATGGACAAACAAGAGTGGTCAATCACTCATTAGTTCACCTTCTACAAATTTAGAACACACATTTGTGCAGATGGGATGACAATTTACCTTTCATTCAATATGCTTACAACATAGTATTGCATAACTTTATGAGGCATAGTGGCACCCCTCAACATCCTACCATGAGTTGAAAACTTCTGAAATGCACACACATGAATGAGAAGTCGAAAAAGTACAATGATTCATACAAGAAATCCAAGACTTTCATTAATAGCTCCAACAAATTCTTCAACAACAACAACAATAATACAAAGATTTCCATGATGTTTGTCATGCGCTCCAAACCTTTCAAGTCAATGACAAGATTTGGCTTCATCTTTAGAAGCAATGTTTCCATGGTCCAAATCCACACAAGATATAACCTCTACACCATGTCCGCTACACTACGTTATGCATAGCTGGTGAGAATGCTTTTATTCTTGACATATTGCAATACTTGGGTTTGCATCCTATCTTCAAAATAGAGTTGCTCAAACCATTTCTCCTAGAGCCAACACAATCTTAGCATCCAACAAACCTAGACCTAATCATGTCAATCCAATAGTAAAGGGTGCCATTATCAATACAACTACAACTAGTACTTGTTTTTGCAATTAGAGACTATTCCACATAGTCAAGTTCAAGTAGTATGTTGATCAAGCCAAATGGTACAACTTGCAACAACTCCATGCATAGTTTCCTACAATCAACTGAAATGTAATGGAGACCATTTCTTCTCAAGAAGGGGTAAATTATTTGAGCATACGAGTCACACACACTTTTATCCTTTCACCTCTTTAGTTAGCTTGTATGCTTGTTTGCACTCAATGAATGTTGTGCAGCTTCAACACAACTCTGTGCATAACAGTTCATTGCACTAATGTGCATCCAATCCTTGTGCGATCTTGTGTGGTATTACTTGCCCACATATTCTAGCCTTGCACATGGACATGCATGCCTTTATTTGGATACACC
>VDFB02256132.1:212783480-212819343 GCA_007258455.2 Sequoia sempervirens | reverse complement strand
TAAATGTCCTATACAAAGTACATACGGAGAAGAACATACCAGCAAGATTGTTGTATACATAATATTGTGTAGATCTTCTTTCATGCAATACATTGACAATACAAAGTCTTCGGCTCTTATTGAATGTGCATCTACATACTAATTTAAAGTTCCTTATGCATATTCTACAAAATATGTAGGTTATTACTTTAATTTGCAGATTTGTCCTCCAATCCTACTAGGGTTTGGATCCAATGCATGTAAAATGAGAAGTGAGAAAAATGTGACTCAAATTTAAACTACAAAGGTGTGTAGATATTAAGTAGAAAATTGCCATGAAATGTCTTTCCCATTGTCACCTACTTAAAGAAACCCTCTGATTTAAGATTCAAGATTATATTGTAAATGAAGCTCACATCATGTAAAGTGCATTTGTAGACTTTGAAAATATAACAGGCCTGTACAATCTATTTTTTTTCTGAACTTAACAAACCTAAAGGATCTTTCCTTAAACTCCTCAACACATCCTAGTTTTTTGTGATGCTTAAGCAAGAACACCAAGAGAAAAGTACTCTTTGAGTCTCTAGGGTGAAATATAGAAAGAGATGACTAGTATCTATTTAGAAACTATCTAAACAACAAATTATGTATGCACACAGTACTCTCAATCTTAGATTAAGTTCAAGATCGTATAATGCAAGCCTAGGGTCACAACACCCAACACAATAATAGGAATGCCCCAAAAATTTTAATTCTCTATAAAAGTCTCTAAAATTCTGCTTTCTAGGGGAAGCTCATCCTTGGTGACAAGCTGCTATTTTTAGATTATACGTCAAAGGATGCATATTTTTTCCACAATTTTTGATAGGTTCTAATTGAACTGCTGATCTGGGGCAAGAATTTTCAATTTCTTCTATCCAGGTAGGATCCGCTGATTGTAAACAAGGAAATCAAGTATCTCTTATAAATATACAATTGTAGACAAAGTGAATGAAACCATAATGTTCTGAACTATGATATGGCAGTGTTTTAATGTGCTTCTGCTCTTAGGATCAAAATAAATCCAAGTTTTTGTTTTTGAGCTAGTGCAGAAGTTCTAAAAAAAATTCTTTGTGATTATTTTATGGCCAGATCACAACTCAACAGTCTCTTATGGCTGCAGACAACATCATGCCAAAATCTGAGAGAAAAGATAACTTTGTCAACATCCCAACACACAGTAAGAAGGTCTGTGAGCTTGGCCAGTCCCTATTACTGTAAGCGTGTCATTATATTCTTGCTTTTTTTGATGAGAAATGCATGGAAATCAACATGCAAATATTTTTTGGCTAATGGAGTATAAGCTTGAGAAAGAATCACTTGACATTTTTCTGTACATTTGCCACATCAATTTTGCATTCATATTGGATAGTCAACCTAGGTTGGATTTCTGTTTTACCTTCTTAAGGAAATGGTACATGTGACGGCAGATAACTCAACATGAATATGAGATTGCTACTTCTGATGGAACGAAAACCATCACTAAAAGGAAAAGGACAAGGAGTACAGTTATGTTGGTATATGAACCAGACATCGCACCAGAAAGAATAATTTCATAATTTTGAGAAACTTCCACTTTAATGAAAGTTGAATGAGATATATTGGTACGATTTTAATTCAATTTATTGAATATCAGATATGAATTCTATTTATGCAGGAGTCATCAGCTGATATGGAAGAAAGTCGAAAGAAAGTCAAAGCTGGACAGAAGTTAAAAAATCAGAGAAAGGTCTCCGTATCTAAGAAATGTTTTCTTTATATTTTGTGTTACATTCTGCTGGTGATGTATGCATTTTGTCATATCTCAGACTTTTAATTACGTGTTCTTACATCAATCTAGAATCTAAGATTGTTTGATTTGCAAAATAACCGTAAAAAGCTGAATAGCTTAATCATTTTGTTAGTTTGAAACCAACTATTTGGACCTATGTTCTTAAGCATAATATGCCTATTTTAAGATTTTTGGATGTAACCTAGTGATAGTTCATGTGAAAAATAGGTAAGTTGAGCGGTACATTTTAATCTCTCAGAAATTTAAAGAAGACACCATATTATATGATAGGACAATAACATTTTCGTTGACTTTTTATCTATTTTGTTAAAAATATTTTCAACACGGTGTAAACTGGTTGGTAGTGGTAGAGGTGGAAAATCCATCGATGCAATGAGTTGACTAGAAGCAATTTGGATAAATTGTTTGCTTTTCTTTGTGGTCTAAGCTGTTCTCAAATGTAATCTGTAACACATTATCATCCCGTTTTCAAATTATTTCACCTTCATATTATTTCTCTAGAGTCTAAACAAAAATACAGCTAAAAATTCAATAGTATTCTTTGTTAAGATCCCAGTTTATCAATATAGGATTATGCTTATTTGGTTGCCTTTTCTAATCCTATGAAAAAATTACCATATGGAACATATGATTGGTTAAACTTTTAAAGCATCAATTAGAGGGAACTTGACAGATAAAATGTGTATGTTGAATAGAAACTTAATCAAAATAAATCGAACTTGGTATAGTTTGTTTTCCTCTGGAACAGTTTTATTTTCCCATTTATCCTTTATCTCACTCTTATAAACGTGTATTTTATTTGACTGTTAATGTGGATGGTAAATGACAAATAGCATTTTGCACTTGCAGGGTGTAAAAGCATCACACATGCATCCATCAACTATAGGTGACATGTTTGGAGGTGGATCACTGGACCCATATGCTTTTGATTGATGGTAAGTTATACCAACTGCATCTGAAAACTTTGTGTCCAATTTTCAAAAACAACATCTCATCAAATGACATCCATCAGCTATAGGCCATTTGTTTGGAGGTGTATCACTGAACCCATATACGGAAGATACTTATGCTTTCAATTGAAGGTAAGTTATATCACCTACATTGGAAATTAACTTTCATATCACTTTATCTGTATTTTGGAATTTCTAAATAGCGTTTTCTCATTTCTACATTGTTTTTTAATATTTTGAATGTAAGTATTTCTGGCAAGGTATCTTGTCACTAATGTGCCACCATTTATATGCATTGTTGATTTTAATAATTTGATTTATTCACTCCTGGGTCCAGATACATACTCAATGTGAAATTTTTATTGGAGTCTCATGTTTGGATTATCATACCTTCAACAAAGATTTGGGTGCTAAAGGTTATGCATCAGCAAATTTCCAACACATTGGAATACTTTTGGTCAAATAGAAACTTCTAAGAAGGAATAAACAATGGCAAGAGTGAACTTGATATACTTTTTTGGTTAAATAAACTAATATTCTTGGCATACTTGGTAGAAGCCTCATAAATATGGTTGCATGCATTTATCTGAATGGACCAATGAAATGGTTGACTGTGGAGTGTCGAGAGAATCTGAAAATCATGAATATTGGATTCCATATATTTTCTGTTTCTGAGTGGCATTGCAATTTAGAGTCTGCTTTTCCAGTGTACATTTGGATTCAATCATTTTAGACAAATGTGAAAAGGAACCATGGAATCTGAATGGAAATGAAATAAGAGTCAAGTTGAGAAACCGATTTGTAGGTAACTGTGTCAGATTTTTGCACATAAATGTTTTCAACTTCTCAAGTGATTCAGAACGTTGATGTGTAAAAATCTAACACAGTTTTAATACAGCAATTCTTCTGTCGCTATTATGGATGGCGGAAATGTTATATCTCTCAAGAGTCAAATTATATTGTACTGTGTCATTATCTGAGCATGTTTAGCATACAAAACATTTATACTTGATTTTAGATTAGTAAGACTTTTCTTCCTAGATCAATGAAAATTGACAAAGTTTTCCCTGGCAGTAATAAGATAACTCATGAACAAGAAAGAAACAAAGGTAACAATGAATCCTGAAAAGCCAAGCTGAAAATTACATATAGAGAGAGAAGCTTAAATGGGCTAAGCCACGTGGTCCAAAACTATGACATCTAACTAAAACCACTACTATTAGCTACTGCCAATTACAATACCGATATTATGAATAATTAATCAAGGCCCTACCAGTCCCCTTTGAAGTGAGCAAAGAAATGGAAAAAAGGAAAAAAAACCCAGCCATATGGCAGCATGGAAGACTAGTGAGGGCCTCTAGCCCCTGACCGATGAACACAATCCATGATCTGTAGGAAACCTCCCCACCTTGATGCCGAATATTCATCTTCATATGCCATTTAGACGTAATCTTCAATATGATTAAATGTGTATATTATTATATTATTATTTTATATAACTTGAGCATTATTTAGAGTTGAAGATAATTGTAATTTTTATTGCAAAATAGTTAAATCCCTTTGAATACTACGCTAAGTGCAAGGCATTTGTCACAACAAATACGGAAGTTGTTCTCTTTGATTTGAAAATGAAATAGCCAATAATTAGAAGTCGAACAGTAACTTACATTGCTTTGGTTTGATTGTATGGTAGTTTTGACATTCTAAAATTTCTTTGATTCCTTATTCCAAAAATCATTGAATAATCAAATTGGTAATTGATATTATTCACAGAAATTTCGAGGGGCCACATGATGCTAGCAATTTAGCATTAAGTTCTATAGCAACATTTCTTTCTACATGTTATCTTGGTCATTTACCTTTTCTTGTAGGAAAATCAAAAGCTTTGTTTCATTAAAGAGATCTTTGGAATTATGAGGTGCAATGATATCATAGTTGGTGACATTTACTTGAGATTTTGCCAGCCTACCAAGAGATTTGAAATGATCCCAAAATAATTTCTACCAAGAGTTGTGCCTTTTCTTAGCATCATTTCTTTCAACTTTACAAGTTAATTTATCTTCCCCAGGCCTCTAAGAATGCCAATAACATTACGGACAATGTTCTTATTACTTGTGCTTTGCAACTTGCTCCAACACATTTTCCTACATAACCTAATTTTTATTGTATGGTTTTATAAAAAGCCAAAACTATTGTTTTCATTCTGATCCAACATCATCAAGTGTGGATCTTCTTTAGCTATTTATGGGCGCAAGGTGTCTAGATCATCATAGGACCTTCCTTCTCTATGAATCCCTACATTGTCTAACATTCTTTGTTCTTGCCAATATGTCATATTAGGAGTAGTAACAATTTTTTCTAGTAGCCTTCTTCATTTTGATTTATAAGTGACATTAGTGGATTAGTTGAATTGAATTCAACTCACATCATTATTCAATTTAGAGCACATCTCCCCAATTGGGATGTTTTTGGTCCTCAAAATATTAAGGAATCAAGAGATAAGGGAACAACTCCCTCACTTTCTACTTAGAATACTGATTGGCTTTGTTTGGAGAATGTCTATTCAATTCCACTTCGGAAATTTCTTTGTGCTCCTCTCCTTGATGTTCTTACTTTTTTCTTTAAAACAACATCCTTTTCTAACTCTTCTTGAGCATTAGCCACAAATTCTTCAATGGAAGGTAAGAAAAGACCACGTTCATCTAGCATAGAAGAATCAAAGAGTCATAAGTTTTCAAACATTTACAACTAAATATAACTTCATGTAATAAGATGGTTAAATGTAAATGCATTGATTCCCACTTGTTCAAGAATATGAAATGGATAGTGGTTTTTTCTGCTTCGCTTTACTTTGACTCCTTTCCTTGCTTAACTAAAATCACACATGTCCCAACTTGGAATTTCCTTTCAACTTATGCCAAACATGTCTTGCTTTGTACTTAGAGTGATATTATTTAGCCTCCCTTGCACTAGGAGGTGTATTTGTTTTATATTCTCAATGAATTTTTTAGCTTTGTGAATTTATGAATCCACTACTTACTTCCTTTGTGGTTGTCCCTTGGCATCATGCCATACAAATTAAGACATAAGTAACCAAAACACATTTTATAAGAGTTATTAACAAAAGAATGAATTACCCTATTATATGAATGTTAGATGTATACCCAAATTTCATCCCAAGTCTTAGGATATGAATGTTATACACCCTCCAAAGTTGCACCAATGGTCAATTTACCACTTCTATTTGATCATCTTTTTGGTAATATAAAGTAGTTGATATCCTTGTATCCATTTTCTCTCCTAATATGGTCCATAATTTCTTAATAAACTTGAGTTCCTATATGAAGTGATAAAACTTGGAAAACCAAAATGTATAAAATTAAACATTAATGAAAATCAATTTATTTGCATCCTTACCCTAAAGAATTTTCTCAAAAGGAAATAAATCACATGTAACTAACCTAGTTTATAATATCAAATAAGTTAGTATGCCCTTTCTTGACAATGAAAATCCTCATGAAATTCATGGAGATGCTCTTTGATGATCTAGAAGAAACTATTAGTGATATACACAATTCCCAATTTTTTATAACCAAACTTGCTCATGCTACATAAAGCATACCACCTTATGAAATTTTGCAATATCATATTATATCTTTGGCTAAAAAATTTACCTATGCAAATGTGCAAAATTCTTTACCACATAATATTTATCAAAATTTCAAGTGTGATCATCCTTCATTACATAATCTTTTCCATCTTTACACACACAAAGCTTCCCTAACTTGTAGAGAAAACATTCTTGGAGATACCTTTCTTTTATGTGCTCAAAGTCAATAGTTTCCCATCTTAAATGTTGATATACCTCACCAAAATTTGTATCATATTTATATTCTTCATTCTATGGCTTGTGAACAATTGGTTGAAGCTAACTTATGGTGGCCATGAAATAGATAGTATATTACCCAACTTGTTAGTTACACCTGCATTATATTTGATAACTAAATAAAATTGTGGTGAGAAACCTCTACATTTGTAGTTCCTTGCTATAATTTTTACTCTACTTCCAAATATTGGGAGTATTATTTTATTTGTGTGGATTATGGTTACTTTCCCATTGGATGCTGCTTGAATTTCTTAGTTGCTTGAATAGTAACATGCAATGTTTTTAATCATGCGTACTAATTCAAAATTACTCATTGAAAGAGCTTTAAACAATAAGAAATGGTGTATGTGCGTGTTGTAGAACAAGCCCCATAGTATAAGCACTTACATCTATTTATACCTCGAAATTTGCAAGTTAGATAGTACCAAAGCTAGTGTATTGCTAATTTTTTACTTGAATTGTCAAATGCATGTTGCAGATTTTTACACCAACCAAGGGTTTTATCACATGTTATGAAATGCAAAGGCATTTCTATCGCATATAATGATTTAATGAACTCTCTTGAGTATTGAAATTCCCATAGAAAGTTCCTTTTGTTGGTCATCATTGAAGTCTTTGATCACTTCAAAATGGCTTCCACTTTACCTTGATAAAATATATGCTCTCCATCTCCAACCAAATGCTCCAAATAGTCGAGTGATTGTTGTGCAAAATCACATTTCTTTTTACTAAGGAATTGTTGGTGTTTCCAATTGATTCCTTAATAACCTCTAAACATTAGTCATGTCTTAAGGCTATTAGGAGATTAGCCAACAAATAGGAAATTATCTATTAAAATAATTTTCTCTACACTTTAGGCTCCGCAAAGCCTAGGTGGGTTTCCCTTATGATATCATTTAGATATTCTCAAAAAACAAATAATGATATCTAATAGATTACTTCTCATACATACATGACAAGGATTACTTCAACAAAATACTAAAATTTTGGATATCCTTGCAAATTCTAGAAACCTTGTATGAGGTAAAAAAATATCAATAACTTACAAATGGTTTTTGATTTGTCATTTTAAAGATTTGTTTTGGGATTGATGAGTGGTGTTCTAATATGATATGTGCCTATCTATGGTTACAAAGTCATATAACCTTACACAATTTTCTCCATAGCAATTAAATATACTTTAATAGTCAATAATTTGTTACTACCTTATAATAACAAGACCATCAAAAGGCTTAAGATATGATTCTACTCTAATCCATTTGTGAATACAATATTCCTATATTTTAATGAAAGCAATTATTCCATTCCTTAACAAAACTATCAATAAAATATATAGTGCAAGAAGATTGTAGAGAAGATCTCAATAATCCTTGATTGCTTTATTCATGAAAAATATTGTGTACAAAGTTGGAGACAATAACATATCAAAAGCATACATTCATATATTCTTTGATTAGAGATATATTTCTATTTCAGAGAAAAAAAATAAACCTACAAATCCTAATAACAAAAAACTCTAATAACACCTTACAAATTAAAGGACTTGACTCAAAATACAATTTCCAAACCCTTGCTTATGATACAATCTCCTCCTTTATAGAATAAGATAAGCACACAGGCTTGAGGAGTAAAAAGGCACTTGCCAAAAAGGACAACCAAAAAAATTTAGTTACACCTACGCAATGCAACGACTTGCTAATTGAATAGATTCCTCTTCAAAAGAGACAAATGATATTATTCTTGAAGCCATTTGAAGAAACCATTTTTCTCAAACTATTGATGAAAACAAAAATAGTCAACACCTTTGCAACTTCTTGTATCTTTAGAGAATTTTGATGAAGAAAAATTGATAACCATGCTAAGTTGGCAATTTGATTCATTCTTGATATTTTTCCACCCATGAAGCATGACTCCTTTGATGGCCAATTGAATTCCAAAATTTTTACTACTTTATTAACATGTGCTATAAATTGTGCATCCAATATTGCTCTTGTTTTCTTGATAAAAATATCCAAACTTGACTCCAATCTTAGAGTTTATCAATAATGCTATTCAACATAGTAGAGTTTGGATCATCATTAGAAAATATATAAGGAAGGAAAAATATTATTAAAACTTTCTTTGCACTTATCAAAGGCTTTGATTTCCCCCTCTTCATCCAACATTTTAGGAATAAATATCCCTTCTAACTTTTCAAAAGAATGTAACTTGTTCTTAAGTTGGATATCCAATTTAACCTAAAATGTAGATACCTCATTTAACAACCCAAGAAATTCAAAAATATTTGTTATCTCATTAGGGACATCAAGATTGAATTTGGATTGCTTGTAAATTAACTCCATGGATATTGCTCTAGGGATCCAAGAACTCAATATTTCCTCTAGCTTATCCTTATGTTGCATATAGATGATGCAATATTTTCTCAAATTGTTATACACAACCCATGTATCTTCTAATTTATGGACACATGATGATTTGTGACCTAACAGATCATCAACTAGATTAACCATCTTTTTATTTCCTTCCTCCTTTGTCATCTTCTTTGTCTCTTTACTCTGAATAAGTTGCTCATTCAATTCTTTCATTTTCCTTGATAGTATCTCTTTATCCTAAGCTAGAGAGTCCATTGAGCTTGATTGTGGAGTAGAGGGTTTTGGAATAATGCTTGGTGGAGGGGGAAGACGTGACTTCTTCTCTCTTATGGGGGAAATTTTTCCTCACATGATATTTTTTCTTCTCATATTTCATTGAGATAATTTTATATTCTCTCTTTTGGGGAGAATTTTTTCCCACTGGGTTTTATCCTTTTCTCCATTTGTGAGAGAGTACATTTGTACATGGGTAACTAACATGGCCTAGTAGTTGAGACCTATTATAATCTTCACATTATTTGCATTTATTTACTTATCATTAAGTTGCACTTAATGGGGGTTATTGATGTGAAGGGAGTGTTTAACCTAGCTAGTTCATCACCTAGGTCCTATTCACACTTTTTACTTAAGTTTAATTAGGTTATATATAGGATATTTATGACTTTATATATCAATTCATAAGATTAAGACACATTTCATAATCTTATGCAATCCTATGTTTACCTTCGCATATATAACCAAGGGGTTACCTTTGTAATTCAATCATTCAATTATCATTGTATTTTTGCATCCTTTGATAGAATACAATTATTCTCTCATAGTTGATCTCTCTCGTGCTTTCATATAAGTTCCTAGATCTTGGGTGGCTACAGTCTCTAGCCAAATCTTGCATGGTGTAGAGTATTCTATACCAACTCTTTCACTAAAGAAAATTATATATATATATAAATATATAATATATTTTGTTGCTACAGGGGTATCCCCAAGACCTAACCCAACGTCCAAGGGGCGAGCTGAGGCGAGATTAGTCCCATACGGGTGGGCATGACAGCCCACAAGCCGATCCACCAGTTAAGCTCGGGAGCAGGAGTTGAACTCGAAACCCATGATCCAAACCAACTTCGCTACCCATGCGAGCTAAGGAAAATATAATATTAAGCACAAATAAATAATGAAATTACACTCCATAGTGAAATATATTTTACACAAGATATTTTTTTGCAATTAAATTATTATGAGAATGGCCAATAATCTACATAAAAAATATTAGGTAAAGAGATTATGTAAGTCAATATTATTATATATGTTCTTCAAAAATTAGATATAATTGAAAACCATGTTATAATACCATGAAGTTAAGGTTGAAGAGGTTGTCTCCAACATCAAACAAAATATACAAGAAATAATTGCTTAGAGAATTTTGAAAGGTAATTTTACAATGATTGAAGGAGATTGGGTGTTCTAGTCTATTGAAGAGAAACTTATGAATGTTTAGTTGATTAAAAAGAAAATTTCCTAGTATAAATATAAAATTATTTCAAGGGTCAAATTGAGTTGAAGGAGATCCATAGATCAAGAAATGCGAGGCTAAGGTTGAACCTATCAAGGGAAAAATATCATATAAGGCATTATGTCTATCAAAGAACTTTATTTACCAAATATAAAAATAAAATAATATTATATATTAATAAGTATGTTTTATTATTGATAAAAGTATTGAAGAGTCATTTAATGTTAAATATATACTTGTCACATTCACATCATTTTCCTTATATTGTTGTACTTCATAATAAGAAATTGTGTAGTGTGATCTGCATGACAATTGTGCATCATTAAAACTCAATATGTGTCACCATCATTTCAAATATCTATAACACATCTCGTATCTTATCAATGCCATTTTTTGGTACTTCGAATCTTGATCTCATATTTTATATTAATATCTATTTATTTATTTTAATAATTACAAACATATAGTAATAGTTAACATTATTATCTTTTTCTAGTGCTTTATTTAAATATTAAATATTCCCCCAATCAATTTTACTCTTTCTTGATTTGTCATTTGATGAAAAATGAAAAATTTAACTAGTGGGAAGAGAAATGATTATAAAAAATTATTGTCATCTTTCATATAATCAATGCACATGTGATGAATTGAAGATGAATTTAAGTCAATTACATGCCAATTAATAGCCATTTTTATCCTTGATTACACCTTCATTGGGAATGAGCAAATAAAAATCTCCAAAATATCATATTTGACCAACACAAACCTTTAGATTAACTAGTAATAAGTACACCAATAACAACTGATGTAATAGTAAAAGAACGAAAAAGGGAATTATCTTCATAGTATGCAAAATAGATATTATTGTAGGTGGAGAATTAATATATAGATAAGTTTGTAGAGTGAAAATTAGCTACATTATTTTAGAATGAGGGGAGATCCACTTCGTAGGGAGCTATATGATCATATATTAATACTAAATGATCAAGATCATAGACCAATATTTCAGTAAGCTGGACCTGGCTGGATTAATTATAATATTTGGGGGGATTAAATGAGGAAATGACACATTAGTTTTCCTAGAAATTACTAAATAATAAGGCCACTACCAAAGGATTATGGGTGGATTCTATGGAGGTGGAAATTGCAGAATTGCCAAGGTTGCTTGTAGTGGGAGATAATATTTTTGAATGAGCAAATGCCATAATAGCAAGGTAAGAGTTAAAACTACTAGCTGAACAACTTGAATCTTCCTCAAAAGCTAATAATAATCTCTCATTATCTTGGTTATGGGCCTTAGTTTTCATGTAAACTATTAAATATCTAACTTGTGAGAGAAGATACTCTCTTCTTTACACTATTTATTTTAAGCTGCTTAGCAACCATCACCATAACCAATTAGTAAATATCTCAATTTTTTTTCCACTTTCCAAAAATGATGTCAATAGGATATTGGAAGGAAAAAAAAGATACATTATCACATTATTGATTGATCCAGCTTCTAATAAATAAGATGATATATATTCAATTCCCAAACCTATCCTAAGAAGATTTCCTAATATTGGATAACACAAGGAATTAATGAAATGTTGGCCATCATGGTGTTGGAAGTTTGTGTTGTCATCGATGCCAACAATTCTGAGTAGCTTGTGTGTTTTCATTGATGTCAACAGGTTTGAGAGATTGTTGGAAGTTTGTAATGATGCTTTGATTGGTTGCATTATATTGTCATTAGTAGTATCACAAATGTCAACCCCTAGTGTTGCTTTGATGAGCATGCATTGGTGATTGGCGATGTTCAACCTCTTGTGTGGTTGAGATGTTGTAGAAGTGTTTTAGGTGATGAGTTTGAGTTTTTGGTGCTTGGTTTCCAAGTTCTTTTGAGAAAAAATGAATAAAAGAGGAAAAAGTGTGGTGAAGAGTGTTCAGTGTCATAGAGTGGTGTTCAATGTTTTGCTCCACATTTATTCATGGTTGAAGATATTTCTGTGCAGTTTGGATATGTTGATCAGAGGTGTTAAGAGGTGGTATGTCTACAATTTCATGTTCTAGATTGTTGTGTAGAGAAAGTTGTGTTCATCGGTGTGTGAATTATGATAGTGTTGTCCGGGAGAAATGGTTTTGCTCCGCATTTCTCCCCCATTTGGTTTCTAGTCTTATAGATCTGAGGGTGTGCTTATATTGCTCATATCTATCTTTAGTTTGAGTTGTTTATGTTTGGGTGCTCTGCAAGATTGGATTCATGTGTTACAACATGTCAAAGGTTAGATGGTTGTGTAGAATGAATATGTTCTTCTGGTGTATAATTTTGCAAAGGAGTTGTTGGATTTTAGGATGTTGATGGAATATTCTAGATGGTGTTTAAGTGTTGTGCATGGTTTGCAAGTCATTTTTGGATCAAAGGGAGCATGTACTTAATTGTTTAATGGTGTTAACACAAGTTCAACCGACCTTGGGTGTTCACAGTCTTTGCGGATATGCTTTGGTGTTTGTGGAAGTGTGGCATGGCATGTATGAGTATATTTAGGTCTATGTTAAGGTGTGTTGGGGTCTTCCTTCATTCCTTTCCACCACAATAATTTTTTGGTGCCAACCTAACTTGAAGTTGCACGTTTGAGGTGCATACTCGGCCTTGTGAATTATTTTCAAGGTTGAAGAAAGTATATATATGTGACGATTTGATGGAGGATAGGTGCATTAAATGTGTAACAACAAAGTTTTGAGATGTGAAGTGTAAAAGTGTAAACTATAGTGTGAGCTTTAATGCCTAAGACTATTGGATGCAGTGAGTAGGTGGTGTCTACATTCTACTAAGGGAGTGTGAATGTTCTAGTGAAGCAGTGGTGGATCTTTCTATTACTCTGAGGTGGATTTCTTATTGTAACAATCTTCTATCTTCTTCTTTCTAATCTTGTAGTGAGTCCTTTTCTCTTCGGGTAGTGAGCCCTCCGGTAGTAATCTTATTGTATATGGTGTTGCAATTACTTTATATTGTGATCTAATCCTCACCGTGGTTTTTACATTTGTGGGTTTTCCATGTAAATATGGTGTTCTCATGTGTTTTCATTATCGTTTCTCATATTTACATTCTGCTAATGCACATGATAAGGTTTTAATGGTTGTTACTGTTTTAAGGACTAATACATAGCTGAATGTTAATGAGGGTTTTGATGTTTTAATGTACAACTAATTCACCCCCCTCTTAGTTGTCTTGTGCATTCAACAATTGGTATCAGAACAAGGTTCCTTAGAAGAAGCTTAACCAATTGAGGTGGATTTGGGATGGTGCACAAGAAGGAGGCTCCTTTGTTTGATGGATTTGATTATGCATTTTGGAAGATCAGGTTGGAAGGTTTCCTTATCTCTCTAGGGTTTGGAGTTTGGAAGTCTATTGAAACTAGATATACAATGCCTGTAAATGGTTCAAGTACTGATTATGAGATCAAGGCATATGAGAACAATGGAAAAGAAAGGTATGTTATTTTGGGCGGTCTTTCTAATTTAGAACTTGTGAAAGTTATGAGTCTTAAAACTGCTAGTAAAATTTGGAAAAAGATGGAAAGTATTGTAGGAAGGGCTAAAAACCATAATGAAAGGAAAAGATCAATGATAGCAACCACAACTACCTAAAATCTAAGCCCACAATCCCAATCCAAACAAGGAAGTACAAGATAGCATAAGGAAATAAAATGAAAAACAAAACTAAATTAAACTCCCTATGCTAAGGTTGATTCCCCTTCCTTGCATCTCCTCCATTTTGCTCAATGTGCAAGCTTTCCCTCAGATTTCATTTTGTTTGAATACCTTCAAGTGACAATGATGTGATAGCAAGAACTTTGGAGATAGTGATTGTAAGGTTGGAATGAGGGAGAAAATTCTCTTTTATAGAAAAGATTCTTGAACAAATGGTCAAGATCAAAAGCCAAAAAGATGCCAAGATCAACGGTTGAGGTTACATGCATCACATAGTGGTAAGGTTAGGAATGGCTAAGGATAGATGGTCAAGATTAAAAGAAGACCAAAGGCGATCAATGGTTGAAATTTGAAAGAGAAAGTGGATGGAAAGTGGAGACATTCAAAATAATAATTTTTAATTTGAGAAGGGAATATTGGCAATTAAATAATCATATTATTTAATTTGGTGGAGGATGTGGATAAATAAATAATAAAAAATGATTATTCATTTATGGAGAAAGAGGGAAATGATATTTAACTAAAATGATTATTATTCAACCATTTAATTAAATGTGGAAGAAATGGAATGAGGATGCTAAATAATTAAATTAGATTAATTATTTAATAGTGGAAGGAAGAGGTTAAATGAATAGTTAAATAATTCAAATAATAATTACTTAACTATAGACGAATAGTGGAAGATGAATACTTAATTAAATGATAATTTATTTAATCATAAATAGAAATAGGATATTGGCGATGGAATTAAATAAATATTTAATTTATTTAATTAATCAATGACAAATAAAGAAAAGGAAATGAATTAATTAAATAATTAAAATCATTTAATTAATAGAGGAATGTAACTTTTAAATATAATCAAATGATACTCTGATGTAACTAATGACACTTTGTTACAAGCTAGTTGATTCCCTCTTTTGACCTCATCTAGTTGATGCTATTACTGATATTTTGTAATGGGGGTAGCTTAGGGTTGGTTTAGATACTGGTGGGCTTATTTTGATCTGATGTGCTGGGGGGAACTAGAAATAGATTGTAAGGGGGGATACTTTTGATCTGATACTCAGTTGAACATCCTGATGTTGTGATATGTATTTTTTGCTCATATTATACTTAATACAAAAAAAATATAATCAAATAATTAAAATTATTCAATTATACTGAGAAAAGAGGAAATTGATGTGAAAAATGGTATTGCAAGCTTGAGATATTTTTTAGTGTCTACATTTTTCCCTCTTTGACATAATGTGATTTTGAGCATTGTGTCAAAAAATAATTAGGAAAGTTTGATTCAGAACATGCCCCAATGTGCCCTGACAAAGGCGGGATAGACCTATGCAAATTTTGATTTTTTTTGAAAAATGTGGAAAAATTGTTTTGACAAGCAAATTTTGTGCACTGACAACAAAAGGTTTCAATTTTGGACCTCTAAGAAGTTCATATTAGGGTTTTGGCTCGACATTTGACACAACCAATGAAATTGGGAGATAAAAATCCCATTTTAGGAAGGTATAAATGTTATTTGGTTTATAAAAAAAATCATTTGTATATTTTTACTTTGAGTGAATAGTGAGAGTGAGTGAAAACCTGCCACGGAGCTGCTGCCACAATGTTTCTAGTACCACATGCTACACACTACGGATATCAAGTCAGGACCTACAAATGCCCAGAGGGCTTGGGGGACACGATAAGTACACCAACCTTTCCTAAGTGTGATTTTTTCAATTTTTGCTAGTTTTAGGGCTCCAAATGTAAGAAAATAGATGCAACGAGCCTCATTCGCCACATTTGTTATCACATTCACTGCAAGTGGATGCAGTTCGCCACATCTGCTCGGTGTGACACAATTGCATAGGGTATAGTTGCAACTAATTTTTCATTCACGTAAATGTATTTTGTGATGCAACTGTAGGATTAAGTGATGCATGTGAGGTTTTAAGCCACGTGTGATTTTGAGATGCAATTGCAAGGTTGAATGTCACATTTGACTGAAAGGTTGCATGTGCGAGGGAATTTGACACGTGTACAAAAGTGAACCACATTTGTGGATCTTACGATACATTTGACTTTGGAAATGCATATGCTAGACAGTGTGACACATTTGATTGTTTAGATTTTTTCCCTAGTTTGGATAAAATTTTCTTTATGACCAAGGTCGAATAGGTTTGCATAGGCTTTAAAATTGATATAATGTGCTTTCTTGTGATCACAAATGACACTAGACCCTATTTATATGTGTGAGATTCATTCGTCGACCTTCAAGCTACGAGAGTGGCTAGAGGATTACCAGAGGGATTGACTTCTTTCCTTGGAATTGTATTACATCACCTTCACGCCCATGATTTGGGCTAACAAAGGTTTATTGACTACTTTGGCTGAGTGATGACACTCATAGACCAATTCATTCCATCTTTCGATAGGAGAGGCCACAATAACCTTATAGGTTGTGTGGTGGATCCTCTGACTTCCTATTTGAGGACTATGTGTGTCTTATGATCTGGAGTGGGGGTATGGTGCCATTGTGGGTGCTTTCAAGCATGAGGACATCGCTAAGCTATGAGTAGAGGAGTACGAGATCCAATAGGATGTGCTTGTAGAGCAATATGACCTCTTCATTGTTATCCTTTGCAGTGTTATTGGTGGAGTTGTGTGCCTTGATTGGTAGGGAGATGGGTTTCCAATCAATTGGGGAGAGATGTTGGTTGGGATGATTACTCGAGGTGTTGTTTATGCTTGGGGGCCATGTTATACTTCCAACTACATGATGTGGCTTACCAAGGGGCACAAATCATTAGATGCGATGCCACACTTCTCATAGTTTGTGCATGGGAGCACATTGCATTATTCGGCCACCCATGCAAAGACAGCTAGGAGCAAGGTTACCATCTGTGTTCATATATGGAGGTGTTGTGATGCAAACACATGTGGTGATATTGGTTATTGGAGGCATGCCATTGGCATTTTGGATTCATTCTTCTAGAGGCCATACAAGGATTGTACTCCATTCATGGATGATGATGATCATCTACCATACTATCACCAAAACCGATATTTGATTGGCTAGATTGTATAGAGTCAACATATTATTGAGAGATATCTACTAGAGCAAGTTCCTCGACAGCTCAACGAGCAACATGAGCTACCGGTAGGCACAACCGAGTTTGCAAGATCCAGTAGAGAGATATGGCCATCAGGGCGATCATTTTGGTGGCTACAACTGAGCAGGATATAGATGGATTGTAGCCATTATAGTGGGGGGTAGGGCCAAAGATAGTAGATGTAGGCACTATGACAGATTACAGCATGTGGTGGGAACAACATAGGACAATGCCGCTGAAGGATCCGGATCAACTTGCACCAATGTAGAGACGAGGGAGAGGACCCAAGGATAGACTTCAAGGCTATGGTTGAGGCCAAGCAGAGGATGGAGGCTGAGGAGGTGGAGGGGAGGATGATGGAGATGGAGGAAGGGGGAAGAGGTAGGGGAAGAGATAGATGACCACCCCATCCACTGAGGTGAGATGGGGGAAGGTAGGAAGTGGAGGCCCCTCGTTAGGAGGGTGTGGTTGGAGCATTGTAGGACAAGTAGATGCACCTCCTCACTGGGAGGAGAGATAGGTGGGTAAGCAGCTAGAGGTTGACATTAGCATATATGTCGAGGTAGAGGAGGTCAGGGGGGACAAGGAGATGCATGATCAGGAGGAGAGGGAGAGGGTAGTGATGGGGGATGGGTTGGAGGAGATCCCCATCGTTGAGGAAATAGAGGTGGAGGGGAGGATCAACTAGTAGATGCACAAGTGGCCGAGCTACAAGACTAGTTACAAGCCATGAAAGTAGAGGTTTAGCAGTTGAGAGTTGAGAGGGACATTGTTGTGATTCGAGCACATAGAGCATAGCATAGTGCCATTGATTTTATCAGTAGATGTAGTGGCTCGACAGTGAATTTATCTTGTGAGTTACAGAGGGCTATTCAAGTAGAGCAATACTATCAAGACCTATATGAGAGAGAGGTGCCCCCTAAGCGGAGAGAGCCTATCTATTTAGTGGTCATGATCAGGTCATAGAGCAAGACACACTCTCGACAGATTCAGAGCAGTGGAGGGGTTTCTCAGCCACAACCTTCGCCATACCACCGATTGTCGTGTTCAGGATGCAAAGCCTTGGGTTCTCAATATCCTCCCACAAGACCATCCCCCTTAGGCAATAGGGGGAGCACTGGCTAGACCTCTTTTTCATTATATTTAGACACTGATTGTATATTTTGATTGAGCCTATGAGCTCTATTTTTGAGATCATCCTGATATTGTATGGTGACACTTAATTTTTTTGATATATATATATATATGTGAGATACATGATTTTTGGGGGTGACTATCTGATGTGTCATTTATTATGCATGTTTCTATTTGATGAACTATGCTAATACGATGTTATGCATTTATATGATTATGAGATGGTCCTATATGTTATGATGCATTATGGATGATAATGTATGGTTTATGCTTATGTATGATTATCTATCTTATATGTATGGATGGATGCACTCAATTTATATTGTTATATGCATGATGGTTTTATATATGATTATGATGCTTATGTGGATGCACATGTGATGCATGCTTTATGGTGTTATGGATGCTTTATGATTATGAAATAATGAAATATGGGTATGTATATGATGTATGTAAATGCAATAAGATGGATGATGAGTATGGATATAGATGATGTATATGAAATGTGATGATTATGTATGATTTCCTTTTTGATATGAAAATGTGATATGTGTGTGATAAAATATATGAAATGAGATGCATGTTAGTGGTTTATGAATGCAAGATGATACTATGTGATTATGACATGTAATGCTTATATGTATGCATGTATGCTGATGTTATCTATGTTTTTGTATTTCCTTATGCAAATGGATAACCTAAGATGTTCATATTGATACCTATGATACTTCTAACATGACTATGTATTCAAGATATTTTTGCGTGTCATACGATGCCATTAGGATGATTTAGATAAAAGAGGTGAGAGTGCTGAGAAGATGGATGTTAGCAAAGGGATTGCTATTCTTTCTTAATAGATGTTGGAGACTTGCATGTTTATCATCATTAGGATGTAAAATTATAGAAAATAGAAAATAAACACCGTGGTATGACATAGACCAAGGTGTGCAATGTTATCCCTTTGCGAAAATAAACATTCAACAAACAAGTAATGTCATGACTAAGGACAAAGTTTCCCAAGTATTTTTGTCAAGACAAACCACAAGCATCAATAGAAAAGACAAGAGGTCATGATCCATCATTCGTTCCTCCAAATCCTTCTTGGGACATCCTAGAGGTGGCTAGTAACATGACCTTTCAATAAAAAAGATAAGACCAACTAGACCAACAAAGTCAACAACCATTTAGATCGTTTGTTAGAATTTATTTGCTGATAATATTGATGAGATTGATTGATTGATTAATTGATTGAAAAGTTTGACTGATTGATTGACCATATTGATTAAGTGACAAGGTCGATTGATTGATAAGGCTGACCAATTGATTGATTGTTTGACCGGATGGATTGACTGACAAGATTGATTGTTTGACAAAATTGATTGACTGATAGGATTGACCAATTGACAAGATTGATTGATTGACTGAAAGGATTGACCAAAGTTGATGAGATTGATTGATTAACCAAATTGATTGAATGATATGATTGGTCAACTGATGAGATTGATTGATTAATTAACCATGCTTGATTCTAGGAAAGACATATCTAGAATAAGGAAAATGATAAGATTGAAAAATGACCATGTCCAAATCTAGAAAGGACGCATCCTGAATAAAACAAAATGATAAGACCACTGACTTGACAAGCATTGATGAGAAGGAAATTGATCGATTTGGATTGAAGACCAGTTGGATGGTTGATTTTCTGATTCGTGAATTGGTTTAGATATCTATTTGCTTGTGTCTGAAATGTTGACCTTAGCAAAGGACAACTTATTATAGGACAAAATACAATAGACCAAGATAGACCTGACAAACCCTAAAGGACTAACCTAGTGCCTTGGGGGCTCGTCAAAAGATGGCCTTTCCTACATTATACACACAAAGACATCATAGTTTGACTAAATTTGACCATGAATGACTCACTATTATGATGTGAATCATGACTTATTCGACTCAACAAAACACTAAGGGACTGACCTAGTGCCTTAGGGGGCTCATCGAAAGATGGCCTTGCCTACATAGCAATGCACAAAGACAATGTAGTTCAAATGGACTTGGAGTGACACAAAATTTGACTCTGACTCTATTTTTGGAGTTTTTGATGTTTTATGACTTTTTTTGGATTTTTGATGTTTTATGATTTTTTTAAATTTTTGATGTTTTATGATTTTTTTAAATTTTTGATGTTTTATGATTTTTGTTTGGATTTTTGATGTTTTAAAAAGTAGATACCATGTGTAGGATCCCATAAAGACATAGGTCAAGGAATTGCCCCCAGTCATGTATAGGACTAACTTATTATGGGTGAAGGATTGTCAGATGCCAAGGATGGTCATGAAAGGGGAAGGACACTAAATGTTAATGGTTCCTAGGCCATGAGAAGGATGACAAAACTTTATTATGATAAGTGAAGGATGGGGTGGATGGAGGTGAAAGACCAGATAGAATGATGGTAGACAATAGAGAAAAGACTGACTACACATAGCACACATTGCCAAGTTTTCACCATGGTACTTATCCAAAGCAACATCGAAGTGGTTTTCACTATTGGACAAATTATTTCTTTACTATTTCTTTTCTATTTTTTTAATTTTTTTGTTTTCTAGGTTTTCATCAAGGTGACATTTTTTTGGTATTGTTTTACTTTTAATGGGATTCTCTAGAAGCTATGTATAATACTGGTGAAGGTGCATGTTGTTGATAGGCTTAGTTAATGGTTCACCTTCGGGAGTAGACAACTGATAAGAATCAAAACCATGTGTTGTGATGATTTAGGGGCCCAACCAATTGGGTTGAAAATTTCTAGGCTTTTCTCAGTCCATTTGATTCTTAGGATTCTCTTTTAGAACCAAGTCACCAATTTCAAAGTATCTAACTCAAAATTTCTTATTGTAGCTACACCAAAGCCTGTTATGATATACTTGTAAATGAGTTAAGGAATTCCATCTCTTCTCGTCCAATAACTCAAGCTCATGCAAGCAGGCTATACGATACTCTTCTCCATTAATAAACTGCTACATAAACACCCTCAAAGATGGTAACTCGACCTCAATGGGGAGGATGGCCTCAAATCCAAAGAAAAGGGAATATGGGGTGGCACTTGTGGGAGTATAGATGCTAGTGTGATAGGCTCATAATACGAGATTGATTTGGACATGCCAGTCACAACCAACGTCATAAAAAATATTCTTTAAGATTTTAAGGATAGTCTTATTAGATGCCTCAACTTGGCCATTTCCCTGGGGGTAGTATGGAGTAGCAAAATGATGTTGGATATGGAACTTCTTGCATAATTCATGGACATCCTAATTTTTGAAAGGATTACCATTATCCATGATGATAGATTGGAGAACACCATACTAGCATATGATGTAATTTAGAATGAACTTAGATATTTTATTTCCAGTGATGTAGGTCATTGAAATGTCTTCAATCCATTTAGTTAAATATTTAGTTGCAACAAGGATAAACTTATGACCATTGGAAAAAGTAGGATGAATCTTTCCCATGAGGTTGAGTCCCCATTGAGAGAATGGCCAAGGTGATATAAGTGGGTTAAGTTCTTGAGTAGGTTCATCTCCATGTATTTTAACATTGGTGAAACTTATTCACAAAATAGTAGGCATCACGTTCCATGGTAGGTCAATAGTATCCTATTCACATAAGATTCTTAGCTAGAGTAAGACTAGCAGAGTGAGCTCTGCATATACCATTGTGTACCTCTTGTAAGGTTTTTTATGCTTCATATGAATCGAGACCTCTTAGAAAGGTGCTCACAACAACACAACAGGCAATTGGCGCCGAATTTTGTGTCAGATTTTAGTGTACTTGAGTCCATCAATTGGAGTCATTTGATGGTGCAAAAGTCGGCGAAAACTAGTTTCTTCGTTTCATCGCTAGTTTTTGTGCCGAATTTTGTGCCGCCTTTAGCACTCATTTTTGTGCCAAAAATTTGGTGCCAACAATAGCGTCTCCTTTAGTGCTGAGACTAGCACCAAAAATTGACGTCAAAAATAGTGCCTAAATTGGTGCCCAATTTAGCTTCTAGTTTTGCTTCCATGTCTGCTCCCATTTTTTCTTCTAGTTTTTCTCATAGTTTTGCTCCCAGTTTTGCTTCTAGTTTTGCTTCCAATTTTTCTTCTAGGTTTGCTTCCGGTTTTGCTTCCACTTTTGCTTCCAATGTTGCTTCTAGTTTTGCTTCTAGTTTTGCTTCCATTTTTTCTTCTAGGCTTGCTTCTAGTATTGCTTTTGGTTTTTCTTCCATGTTTGCTTCCGGTTGTGCTTCCAATTTTGCTTCCAATTTTGCTTCCAATTTTTCTTCTAGGGTTGCTTCTAGTTTTTCTTCCACTTGTGCTTCTAGTTTTGCTTCCAAGATTGCTTCTAGTTTCTTCAACCTTTGCTTTAAATTTCTTTGTTTCTTTGCTTCCCGGTTTGCTTCTTTGCTTCAGCCTTTGCTCCAATTTTGCTTCAAATTTTCTCTTCTAGCCTTTGTTTCTATTTTCCCTCTAGGTGTGCCTTCTAGTTTTACTCCATGTTTGCTTCCACCTTTGCTCCAAATTTGCTTCTAGTTTTGCTTCTCCACCTTTGCTTCCCCACTTTGCTTCTTTGGTTTTGCTTCTAGGTTCTTCCTCGGGTTTCTCCAATTTGTTTCCCAAGATTTCTTTGGTTTGTTTCTTAGTTTTGGTCATTGCTGCTTCTAAAAAATGCTTCTTGTTTTGATTCCTTTTTTGCTTCTAAAAAATGCTTCTTGTTTTGCTCCCGGTTTTGCTTCCGGTTTTGCTTCCAGGTTTGCTTCGAGTTTTGCTACCAATTTTGCTTCCAAAATTGCTTCTGGTTTGTTTCTAGTTTGGCTTCCATTGTTGCTTCCTTTTTTGCTTCTAAAAATGCTTCTTGTTTTGCTTCATTTATTAATTTAATATGTTTTAATTCAATTTAATTAGTTAAATATATGATGCCTCTTAAATAACTCATATGATTATAGAGTAAGTAATTTAATTATTTAACTCATATGATTAAATAACAAGATAATTATTATAACATGATCATCATCTATAATTAAAACAAGTGAGTCAAATATCTATAGTTTAATTGAATTTGACAACATCCATCTTGAGCAGTAAATTAAAATCATCATACGTAGTAAATATCCATCCAAAAATCATCAACCACTTTCAATATATATAAATTGACAAGTTAATATTGATAAGATCATCATCATATATAACTAAAACAAGTGAAAGCCAAATATGCCAGTAGATCAATAACATGTGAAAATGATACATGTCCAACAATCGACATAAGTCAAAATGATACATGTACAAATGATAAATTATTTAACTCAAATTGATACAATTCAAGATGATAAATGTCCAAATGATATAAGTGAAGCTGATAAATACCAATATGATACAACTCAATGATATGGTATTGTAGGCCGTGAAAATGATACATATGATAGTAACCATGAAAAGAGGCATCATAACGATATATCAACAATGATCCATGATGCAGTCTATATGATAATGAATGTAACTGTGTACTACCAACAATTGCCTCATCATCATCACCACCATTGTGATCATCATCATCATAATGATATATCAACAACAATGATCCATGACGTGAAGTCTATATGATCATGAATGTCACTGGTACTAACAACAATTGTCCTATCATCACCACCATCAGTGGATCATCATCATCATTGTCATCGGGCCTTGGTGTCTTCCGTAGATCTACATCATCAATATCTTCTACCATGTGATTTGTACCTCAAAGATAACCAATATTTTCTAGATCTATATCATGATGAGGATCATCTTGATTTTCTAGAAGACCCGTGTTCTACAAAAAAAAAACATTTAAAATGAAAAGTTATTATTTATTTCATGCAATAATTAATTTTTCTATTATATATCTAATATTGAGACATATAAGACGAAACCACAAGCATATTACATCATATCAAAGTGCACATACCATATTAAAATTTCGAAAAAGTTACAACTAATATGTGATTCCAATGATGTAAAACATGCAACAATTCTAATAAACGTTAGTAAAGATATAAAAAAAATTGTTATACAATTTAACTATCAACTATAAATTCTATTACATAACTTTAAGTGCCAACCCTCTACAAAAGAATGAGGAGATTGCAAGAAGATTGGCTGCAGAGGGCATTGGTACAGGAGATGGACATGGCTCTTCCAAGCCATCCAATGAGATGGTTTCATACAAAAATGTGGTAGATATCCTCGTTTCTAGAGAGCTCATGATTCAGGTTGATACAAAAAAATGATGTTGAACATCTGGTACCCATATATGGCATCATGGTTCCATTTCATGTAGCCACCATCAAGAGTGTTACAAGCCAACAAGATGGAGGGAATTCTTATATAAGGATAATTTTCAATGTTCAAGGTACCGACTTTAATGCCAACTACATGCCAACATTGAAATTCCCTACTAGTATTTATGTTAAGGAAATTTCCTTTAGATCCAAGGATTCAAAATTACATCAATGATGTGGTACAAATGATTAAATACCATAGACGATCTATATCAATGAAAGAGTCTAAAAAGGTAGAAAGAGCTACATTGGTGACTCACGAGAAACTTCAGCTTTCAAAAACAAAGGCAATTAGGCTAGAAGACTTGTGGATCAAACCAACATTTGGTGGAAAAGGAAGAAAGATGATTGGAACTTTGGAGGCCCACCATAATGGATTTCAGTATTCAACCATGAGAGAAAAAGAGAGAGCTGATATCATGTATCAAAACATTGAGCATGCATTCTTCTAGCCAATAGAGAAGGAGATGATTACTTTTCTTCATTTTCATTTTCATAACTATATCATGGCGTGGGGACCAAGAAGACCAAGGATGTCCAATTTTATGTGGAGGTAATGAAAGTGGTCCAAACTTTAGAGGGGAAAGAAGGTCAATGTATGATCCCGATGAAATTGAGGAAGAATAACAAGATAGGGACATGAAAAAAATAACAAAATCAATGCAGAAGTTTCAAGGATTTGTCAAGTGAGTAAGAGAGTTATGGAGCAAACTCCTTATCTAAAAATATTTTCAACTAGAGTTTGATATACCATTTAGAGAGCTTGGTTTTCATGGAGTCTCCTTCAAAGCCCTAATTTCTTATTGTTCCTATGGTAAACTATTTGGTAGAGTTGGTGGAATTACCTTTCTTAGTAAATCACTATTAGTGAGATTGAGATTGTTAATCAATTAGGTGCTAATTTATTGTAGCAATGAGAGTCCAAAAAGGTAGAGAGAGCTACACCGTGACTGTGAGAAACTTTAGCTTTCAAGAACAAAGGAAATTAGGCTAGCAAATTTGTGGATCAGGCCAGCATTTGGTAGAAGAGGAAGAAAGATGACTAGAACTCTGGAGGCCCACCATAATGGATTTCAATATTCAACCATGAGAGAAAAAGAGAGCTGATATCATGTATCGAAACATTAAGCATGCATATTCTTCCAGCCAGTGGAGAAGGAGATGATTACTTTGTTTCATTTTCATTTGCATAACCATATCATGGTGTGGGAACCAAGAAGACCAAGGATGTCCAGTTTTATGTGGAGGTAATGGATGTTGTCCAAAATTTAGAGGAAAGAAGGTCAATGCATGATCCCGATGAAATTGGAGGAAGAATAGCAAGAGAGGATAGGGCAACAAAATCAATGCAAAGTTTCAAGGATTTTTCAAGTGAGTAAGAGAGTTATGGGAGCAGCCTCATCTAAAAGATTTTGAACTAGAGTTTGATGTACCATTTAGAGAGCTTGGTTTTCATGAAGTTACTTTCAAAGCCTCTGATTTTATTGTTCCTACAGAAAACTATTTGGTAGAGTTGGTGGAATTACCTTTCTTAGTAATCACTATTAGTGAGATTGATATTGTTAATCAATTAGGCGCTAATTTCTTGTAGCAATGAAAGAGTCTGAAAAGGAAGAGAGACCTACATTGGTGACTTAGGAAACTTCAGCTTTCAAAAAATAAAGGAAATTAGGTCGGGCAGACTCTGTGGATCAGCCAACATTTGGTGGAAGAGGAAGAAATATGACTCGAACTCGAGGCCCACCATAATGGATTTCAAAAAGATTCAACCATGAGAGCAGAGGGAGAGAGTTGATATCATGTATCAAAAACATTAAGCATGCATTCTTCCAAAGGGAGAAGGAGATGATTACTGGCTTTTATTTTCATTTGCATAACCATATCATGGTGTGGGAACCAAGAAGACTAAGGATTTCTAGTTTTATGTGGAGGAAATGGATGTGGTCCAAACTTTAGGAGGGGAAAGAAGGTCAATGTATGATCTTGATGAAATTGAGGAAGAACATCAAGAGAGGGACAAGAAAAAATAAGGATCAATGCAGTAGTTTTAAGGATTTGTCAAGCCAAGAAGAGCTATGGGAGTAGCCTCATCTAAAAAGATTTTGAACTAGAGTTTGATGTACCATTTAGGAGAGCTTTATTTTCATGGAGTTCCTTTTCTAAATCCTTTGCATTTTATTGTTCCTACGTAAATTGTTTGGTAGAGTTGGTGGAATTACCTTTCTTAGTAATCACTATTACTGAGATTGAGATTGTTAACCTTGAGAGAGTAGGACTTTGGAAAAAGGGATTTGATATGGCTATTGTTTTCAAATAATTCAAGTGAGATGTACTCCATATGTACGCCATTCCTCAATCTTCACTTGATGACATCAAGGAATGGATGAACTCCATGGATATAAAGTATTATGAAAGTAGAATGAACTTGAATTGGCAACCAATTTGTAAGACTATTACTAATGATCTAGATAAATTTATTAAAGATGTTGGTTGGGAATTTTTGAATATGGAAGCTAGTGATTATGATTCTGATAATTCAAAAGAGTCAGATCAAGGATATGAACCTTCTTATGTAGAAGAGGAATCAAAATAAAATGAGGAAGGTTTAGAAGATGAATCTCCTGTGGAATCAGATGAGGATGAAAAAGAAGAATATTTTGAAGGGGAGGAAGGTAAAACATGGATGAATTAGAAGTCAAGCTAGAAATACAAATAAGGAAAAAGGAGATCGTATTTGAAAGTGAAGAGGAAAGGCAACGATGAAAGGTAAAAGCTAAGGTGGAAGTCTCATGCACTTGATATTAGAGATTCAAGAGGAATTCCTCCAAGAGGGCATACAAAGCCTATGAATTGAAACCATCTACATCTTCCTACTATTTATTCATGCACATAAATGAATTAAAATGTTTATGCAAATGATGCATAAAATGTTAACTTGATCGTTGTTGTTACTTTGGTAGTTTGGCTTCTATGACAACTAGCCATTAGGCCATTATGCGTACATGTTTGTGTTTTGAAGTTAGCTTTTTCGGATATCTCTACTTGGTGTTAAGGACATTCCATTTATCTTTTGAATGTTAAGAAGTCTAGTATTACATGCTTCTCTATGTTGA
Organism: Sequoia sempervirens; assembly: GCA_007258455.2. Lineage (NCBI taxonomy): Eukaryota > Viridiplantae > Streptophyta > Pinopsida > Cupressales > Cupressaceae > Sequoia > Sequoia sempervirens. The sequence continues at coordinate 212,791,422 of VDFB02256132.1, read as the reverse complement.
TCATATCAGGTTGCAGGTTTTTTACTGCTAATTTCTTTATTTATGGAGTTTTTTTAACTTGGAAGACAAGAATTTACTACCTTTTTTTAAATTAGATGGACAAATTAAGTGGCTGGTTAGCTATGCCAAGTGATGTAGACTAGAAGGATGTGTTAGATCTATAGGATTCCTACCAAGATGCATTAAAACATTCTTACATGCTAAAAGAATGGCATCATCGTGAGGAAGGATGGCAAAGATTCATGTGGATCACTTAGTAGAATAGCAACATGAATTCAAGGAAGCACCCTTGAGATACCATGTTTGAGATAAAAGAAGATAAATCAAATCAACATGGGACTAAGTTACTCAAATGATACAACTCATAACTTAAACGAGGACACTTGAGAGATATTAAAAGACAATGGTCATTAATTAAAATATGTGATGAAAATAAGGCATGAATGTCACCCACTACCCTTTAAGGTAAACAATATTTTTTTCCACAACATGAAATAATGGGACAATTGAGTGGGATCTAGGGCCAATAGAGAAGCACTTTAGAACTCATCCTACGCATCAATAAATAACTCAACACAAGAAATACAAATTGACATATTAACACAACAATATCCAACTAAGTTATTGAAAGTCAACTATTGATACCTTGTTCTCCATCCAGATTAAAAAATTGGCCCACTTTTTACTTTGTAACTTTTCCTTTTCAAATTGCTTTGAATTTTAGTCATATTTCTCCTCCTTTCAAAACATGGCACATGGAATAGTTAAACTAATTAATATGCAATCATTTACTTTTTCCTAAGGAATTAAAAAAAATACCATTTAACATATTAAATATACTTACTAAATTACAGATCAAGGCCTATAAACCTTTCTGGCCACCGTGATGCATGGCACAAAGTTTTTGAAGCCTAGCCTTGAGGCCTTGTCCCTAAACATATACTAATTCAATCTTACTATGCACAAATAAAAATTCAAAAAAATCGCTTTAAATAAATTTGATATAATCTTATGAGAAAATTCAAACACTGGTGGTACCTCCTCACCAGAATTCCTCCTGCATCAGACTTCTCATATGCTTTTACAAGCTCTTTCCATCCTTTCACACTTACATCAATTGGCCTTCCTTTTTGCCTTAGCTCAGGAAGGATTTTTTTTATCTTCTTTGTTTGGTTGCACCGAAATCTCTTGCAATTTTGAGACATTTGTAGCTTTACCTTCTTCTGCTGCACTCAACCTGCGCTAAAATGCAGTCTCCCATGTCATTGATAACTTCTTTGTAGGTGTATGGGTATCTTTGAGAATGGAAAATGTAGATGGTCTTTGAACTGTTGAAGGCATGATTCCTTCAACCTATTCACAAACCCTTTTCTAGCATCTGTCATTCAGACTTCCCTTGAAACCACATCGTATTCTATCTTGGTATTGTAGGTACCAATGCAAGATTGAAAACTTGGCGTGGTGGAAGAAGTCTGTGTCCTGGGAGTGGGTGGGATATTGGAAGCCTTTGCTCCATGTTCTACACTCCTAGAGTTTACTGTTACTAATTTCCTCTTGGATCTTTTGCTCGATCTAGGACTTCTTGGGGAATCAATTGATTCCCTTTGACACGGTTGATTTGGTTGCAATGTTTGCGGGGCTTCACTAGATCAGTGTTCTATGTATCTAGCAAGCATTGTCCAGTGCACATCATCCAAATTGTTCACTATCTCTGTCCCCAATATGGAAGCCAATGCCTCTTTATCTTTGTCAGTCACATGTCCCTATATATATATAAAATAAATTTCCTCTTTTAAATTTAAAAATAAAAAACTAAAAGTAAAAATGAAAGAAACAAGGGAAACATTTACAAATCTATAAATTGACAATGAATTACCTCATTGTGGATAGAGTCTGCTCCCTTTGTTCTCTTCCCTCTATCACTTGACATTTTGAGGCAACCTAGGGCAAATTATTTTTGTCTAGTTTGCGGAGGCAGACAAAGTACACCCTGTCAGGTATGAAAGTTTTTGTCTAGTTTGTGATATGAAAGTTTTACCTTGAATGAATCTCTTTCTAGATTTAAACGCCTATGAATCAATTGCTTGCACACCTGCATAGAATATAAATATATTTGAAAGGATATAAATATATGTAAAATGAAACAAATGTATTGTAAAAAAATCAACGCTTACGCACCTGTATAGAATGGTAATCTTTGGGTGATAAAAAGGGAGCAAAGTGTGGTTTTATTGAGAGTTAACACAGATAGGCCCATGCTCGAGTTACATCCATTGATTAGAAAGAAAATGAGTGTGCACACAATCAATTTGAAACCACGAGCTCATTGTTTTATAAAAGAATAAGTGAAAATTAGTAATAGATAATTTAAGCCCAAAGGTCTCACAAATTTGAGGAAATGATCTATTATTCGACTGTCATCTCAAAATCCCTATCTCCTCGTATTGTCTCAACCAACCTCTTTTCCCATGGGAATTGGATGCAGTGGGGCAGATGCAGTTTAATGACTTGTCTTGAAAGCGCTTGACTACTTTTTTATGGAAGGTCCGAGAAATCGAATTGGAAAGAAAAAGATTTAGATGTGAATGATAAGAGAACTGGGGCATTGGGGTTTCAAAAACATGTTCACTGCTCTCGGATGTGGAGGAAATAATGCAATGTATATAATTTCACCCTCCTCCTTTGCAACCACATGAGACTTGAACAATTCACGTGTAAACAAAACAATATTCACAACCCTTTCTTCACAATTATCTCCATTTAATCCAAACAAAAATATTTGTGGGAATGAAAAAAAATTGTAACCTTACCTATGGTGTTGCAAACTAAATCAAATTTCTAATCTACTTGCTTGTAGCCCTCATTCGCACTGTTTTTCCCTTTTTTCTCCTCTCTTCCTTCACATGGCTTTTTTATCCTATCATCTCTTCCTTCTTGACTTGGGAAATTTTAAATTTTTGTTCTTGATTCAGTAGTCAACCCTATAGTTAGCTTAGCAAAGTGCGCCTAATTTAGTGTCACCTTTCATCCAAAAAATGTAATTTGTTTGGGATGTAAAAGGCGGCACAAAGTGCACCTAATTTAGTGCCCAACAGTGCAAAATGATGTATTTTTCTTGGAAGTTGATAAATAAATTGATCCTAAATTGACTTCATCTTCATATGTTCTAAGGGAGCAATCATGGTTCCCTATTTTATCTATTCCTTATCCCATGTCAATTTTGTGGGTGCAAAACTAATAAAGGTTAGATATGTGAACTCAAAAATGACCCCTATACAACTAGATGAGTCATCTAAAGTGTGAAATATATCTCTAAAGTGAGGTTTTGTGTTGGATAGCATATTTGTTGAAATGATATAATTGGTGTACTAAAAATTATTTACTATGTTGTGTATTATAGGGGCGAGACGAGGCCATGGCAACAGATTGTGTCATGTCAAATGAGGACACAACAACTAAAGCGAGACATTAGGTACTCAAATTTTGACGTAACTTAGGAAAAAATGATTTGATGTCATTTTGTGATACGTTCATTTTTTTTCATAGTATTATTGAAATTCATAATGTATTATCCAATCCTGACATAAATTAATGCATGTTGCTGATTATTTTAGATGGAGATTAGAGAAAATGCAGAGCCTGAGTGCTTAGCTAGCAAAAGAGGACATGGATGTGTACCTAAAACTATTAAATCATGTAGACAACAATGGGTGTTTGAGGATATGATAATGGATCTTGTAGTCACAACAAATGATTGCATTGAACAAGAGGTTGGTCAGGAATATAGTACATGGGATGGATACTTTGAGAAAAAATATAACTAAAGTGAGGTTTTGTGTTGGATAACATATTCGTTGAAATGATATAATTGGTGTAGTAAATATTATTTACTATGTTGTGTATTATAGGGGTGAGACGAGGCCATGGAAATAGATTGTGTCATGTTAAATGAGGACATAACGGATGAAGCGGGACATTAGGTACTCAAATTTTGACTTGGGAAAAAATGATCTAATGGAATTTTGTGATACGTCCATTTTTTTCACAGTATTATTGAAATTTATAATGTATTATCCAATCTTGACATAAATTAATGTATGTTGTTGATTATTTTAGATGGAGATTGGAGCAAGTGTAGAGCCTGAGCATTCAACTAGCAACAAAAGAAGATATGTACGTGGATGTGGACCTAGACCTAAAACTGTTAAATCACGTAGACGAAAGTGGGTAGAAGAGGATATGACAATCGATCTTCCAGACACAACAAATGATTGCATTGAACAAGAGGTTGGTTAGGACTATAGTACATGGGATGAATACTTTGAGAAAATTGTTGTTTGTGGATGTTTTGTATGTCGTGGAAAGAAACAATTCAGATGAGCAATTGTACAAAGACATTACATATATGATGAGCTTCCAGTCGGTAGTATGCCTCCTACAATAGATTCAAATCCAATAGGAATTGTGGTAAGGAATTTTCCAATTTGATATAAATAACATGTATACTTCGTTTAAACATTTTTTTATATTATTTAAATAACTATTTTTTTTCTCAATGGATACTTGTAGGATAAAATTCTTGGTTTAAAGTTTCTTGGATCATTGACTTCCAGCCTAGAGGGAAATGATCATTTATCAGATGATACATCTAGCAAAAATATGTGCAAATATACCAATTCCTAAGATGAGGAATTGATGAAAACAAGTCACAAAACAAGAATCAGTTTAAAGATGCATAATTTTCTTAAAGACAGGGGAAGGTGGACTACATACCCTATGAGAATGAATGTCATGGAGATGATGACTTGCCCCCGAAATTGAGATCAATTACAAAGAGACATTTGATCAATAACTATATTGTGCTTGGCCTAGTGGATCACAACTACCTAGAGTGTAATGAGGTGTTTCCAATTTTGGGGATACAACTACATGATACATGTAACCCTCCAATATTCATGGAGAGAATCTAGGCCTTTATTGTCTCAAATGTACATGGGACTCCAACATAGAAACAATTTAGAACAAACCACTAGGAGATTAATGCCATATTATGGTCCATCATATTACAGCGGTGAATGGAGAAGGCTAGCATAATATAAGCCTATCATGTTAGCATATGGTTTAAATTCAAAAATGTATACACATCGTATCCAATTGGAAAGTGGAAAAGAAATTAATAGAGGTAATCTTATGTATATAGATGGGCGTGCATACACACACAAAAATATTGTAGGATTTATAAATAGTAGTAAGGGAAGGGATCCTAATGTAAGACCGAATTGTCAATTTGTTGAGGTTATAAATGATAAAGATGGAGATATGGAAAGAGAGGTTGATAGATTGATAATGGTTGAGGATATTAAGGACCTTACCATTGGGATGAGTTATTGATTGATTACCCTTTCTTAAAACACAGTCTTGCGCAAAAGAAAAGGGAAGAACAAGGTCTCCCTAAGGATGTTCTTAAGGGCAGAAAACCAAAGAATAATAAATGAGTGTGGACTAATGTTTTATAAAATATGTTGTCAAAATTGTGTTTTATTTAAATTATTGTATAAAGAAGGTAGTCTATAAAATAATGTTCCATTATTCAATTGATGTATATATGTTCATACAATTTATATTTTTATTTTTTAAGCCATATTTGATTATATTTCTTTGAAATTGATACATTTATGATTTATCCAATTGTTGGAAAACATTAAATAATTCTTGTGTTTGTTGATAGGTAGAAGATGTTGATGAAACACATACTAATACCCATGATCCAACTGGGTTATTAATATTTGAAGAGGATGATCCAAACCATCCTTTGAACAATACCAGGGTGAAAAGAGCAAGTTTGAAGAGATTACTACCACCTGAGAAATTTGAAGAGCTGATGAGATATGCATACATTGATGAGATGCCACCTAGCCTTAATGATGATGATTATGATAGTGAAAATGCAGTGCATGAAGAAGAATTGAATGAAATTCTTACAGATTTCTTTGGGGATGGAAACAATGATGACAATAATGATCATATGGCTGACAGTAATGATGATAGCAGGGGTAATTACCACCAACATAATGTTGATGATAACAACCTAAAAGACTCCATCAAGCAAGCAACAAAGACACCCGTGTTCAAATCGGGTGCAAGTAGAACCTCACAACTGGTTAATATTATTATGAATCAATTCACTATTTGGTTGGTCAGACAAAGGATTCACTAACCTATTGAAGTGAGTTGAAATCAATTTCTTACTTTTCATTGTCAATTGGTGTACACAACTCGTAAACATTCATCGACTTCATTTATATTTATTCAAGGGGATTTTAAAACCATATATTGTATAAAATAGTCCTAGTATAGATTGAAATATCAAACAAGTTCATCATAAGTCAAAAATTAAATTGATTTAATCTCTAGCAATCTTATAGGGCACTAAAAACTAAAATATTCCCTGAAGAGAATGTGTTGCCATTAACTTGTAGAGAGGCACATTTTTTGTTGGTTGAGTTGGGGATTGAATATAAGCAAATTCATTCATGTAAAAATGATTGCATTTTATACAGAGATGAATATCAAAACAAGGTAGAATTCCTTGTATGCAAAGAGAAGAGATATCATACAGATGTACAAGGTCCTACAATTCAAAAGAAGGTTTTACGTCACATGCAAATTATACCTAGATTTCAATGAATCTTTTGTTGCAATTCACTTGCACAATTGATGGAATGTCATGCAAAGAATAGGAGTAGAGATGGATTCATGCAAATTTTGGCCGACTCCAAAGCAATGAAACACATAGAGGAAAAATGGCCAAGAAAATTCAAAGATGAACCCCGTAGTATCATATTTGGTCTTGCAATTGATGGAATGTGCCCATTCTCTATCCTGAGCTAAAATTATAGTGTTTGGCCAGTCGGATTGATAGTATACAATATTCCCCCATGGATGAGTGTTAGAAAGGAGCACCTTATGCTGACTCTCACTGTTCCAGGAAAACATCAAGTTAGAAACATGGATGTTTATCTTGTGCTTTTTATTGATGAGATGCAACTGCTAGGAAAGGCATAATAATGTATAACATATCACGTCCTCCATCAAATAGGCCCTTCATGTTGTATGGTGTGCTATTTTGGACCATTCATGATTTCCCAAGACTTGGTGTTTGTTCTTGTAAGATAAAATATTTACGTATTTACACTCATAATTTATTTTCATCCCAACTTTCATACTTAGTTTTATACTATTTTTTTGATGTTATTAACATTACTAGTTGAATTGTAGGGCTTCAAACACAGGGGATATTTGCATGTCTAAGATGTGAAGAACAATTTCAAGGGTGGTATTCTAAATATCTACATAAATTTATTTATGCAAACAACATGGTTTTTCTACCACTAGATCATAGGTTTAGAAATCGCCAGAAGAATCAATTTGATGGAAAAGTTGAAAATAGAGGCCCTCCCATGATTATGGGTCTAGGTGATTGGCTTAAGAAGTATGAAGATGCTGAATTGAAAGCTTGGGAGGATTTTTTTGATCGGGGTGATTCAATTGAAGAACCGGAATAAGTTGTAGTTCATATGAAGGAATGTTGTTCATATTTTATGAGCTACCTTACTAGAAGGATATATTAATATCTCACCTATTAGATCCTATGCACATCTTCAAAAATGTCCTAGATTCTATATTTCAACATATATCAGGAAAAGAGAAGGACACCTTATCTTCGAGGAGAGATATTGCTCTTTCGTGTACCAAATTTGATAGAAAACATTTGTGGCCAAATAGGAAAAATGAAACATATGCAACAGATCCATGGATTTTGAAAAGAAAAGAGCTAGACCAACTAAAAAATGTCATCCATTCAATAAGGACACCTACTGGCCATGGGTCATCATTGGCTAAAGCTTTTACAATTGATGGACATATCACATAATTTAAAACA
>VDFB02256132.1:212447902-212783380 GCA_007258455.2 Sequoia sempervirens | reverse complement strand
CGGGTATCTATTTTTAATTGTCCTCTTATTCAGGACCCTGTAATCAATGCACATGCGCAACGTTCCATCCTTCTTCTTCACCAATACAACAGAAGAAGCGAACGGTGATTTGCTTGGCCGTATGTGACCCATAGCAAGTAACTCCTTTATGGTCTTCTCTATCTCATCCTTCAATCTTTTAGGATGCCTGTAAGGAGTTATCACAACGGGTTTCACACCCTCCTCAAGCTCAATGATGTGCTCTATCCCTTTGTCTGGAGGTCTACCTGGCGGAATATCACTGAACACCTTGTCATGCTTGATTCTTAACTTCTGAATGTCCGGATGATATTCCGTTTTTTGCTGTCCCTCCTGTAAAGGTGCTAAATGACACTCGGCAGCCCACTCTACCATGTCATGACGCATGAGCCGCTCCATTCGGCGAAAAGAAATTGTTTTAAGGTCGCTGTCCCGTATTGCCTTAAGTATGTGTGTCTTCCCGTCGACCTCAAAACGAATCTCCATGTCTTTGAGACGAAGTGTAACCTCCTCCAATGAGTGTAACCACTTCATTCCCAAGACCAAGTCAATGTCTCCCATATTAACAACGTAATAATCTGCCTTGAACTCATAATTGTTCAAGCGTAAGGGGAGATCCTTAATCATGCGCTCGCATCTCAAAGTGTATCCATCTGCCACTTTGACTCTGATGCCCTCGAACTCCTCAGTGATGAGTCCTCGTTTCTCAACGAACCTAGCATCTATGAAATTATGCGTGGCTCCTGTATCCAATAGGGTAATGACCCTCTGTCCTGCTAATACACCACGAAGCCTGAAAGAACCCTCCTGCTGGATGCTAGACAAACGGGCCTCCTGTACCTGAAGCTCGGGCTCTATCTCTGCTCTAGGCTCTGGAGCCTCTGACTCTGAATCATCTGAATGCTCTGGCTGATCTGAATTTTCTGATTCTGAGTCCTCATAGTACGCCCACATCACACGATTTGCCTTGCCCTTAGGTCTTAGAGGACAATCGTGACTGGCGTCATATGGTCCCTTGCAGTAGAAGCAAAGCTTCTTTCTGCGAAGGTCATTAAGGGCCTCACGATCCAAAGGTGGGAACGCTGATTTACCTTTCGAATCGTTTTTATAATCTGATTTTTCTTTATTATAATCAGATTTATCCTTATTTTTATTAAAGCCCTTGTTATCTCTGAACGATGAAGAACCTCTGGAGTTAAATCTACTCAACGGGGCTGCGAACTCCATGTTACGTGCTTTCTTCATCGCCTCCTGTAATGACGGAGGATCAAAGGCTTTGATCCAGCCTCTCAGTGGCTCGGTCAAACCCTCCATAAAGAGTACTACCAATCTCCTCTCTGATATGCTTGGAACCATGACAGATAGCCTCTGAAAGTCACTGATATAAGTCTCGAGACTGCCACTCTACCTCAACTGTGCTAAGTCTCTGAAGTAGGTTTCCGGATCCTTCCGGTCAAACCTCTCAACCAATCTATCCACGAACTCCTGGTATGTAGTGATCCTGTCGTGCTGTAAAGTCACCATGCCGTGGTGCCACCAGTCGTAGCTACTCCCTCGAGGTGCAGTGTAGCATATCTAATAGTGTCTCTCTCGCCATCGGACGCAAAGTGAGGAATGTATCAAGCTTGCTAATCCAAGCTTGGGCTGTCATCTTCCCACTACCATCAAACATCACCAGATTGAGCCTGTTAGTTGCATGTTTGAGATCGTTATTCGGGCCGGTTCTCCAACTCAGTCAGCCCTGCTGTGTTCTCCTCTCTGTAAACAAAACGGTCAAAGAGATCCGCTTCTAACTCATGAGGTATCAACTCCACTCGCTCGCTGCCATAAGGTTATCAGCAAACAAATCCTCGTGCTCATCATCTGGTACAGCCTCATCGGGCTCCTGTCTCGTGAAAGTAGGCCTAGTAGGCCTATCTGCTATCCGTGACATTGTCCTAGGAGCTCTCTGTGACCCTACCTCACTCCTGTCATCGTCACGATGTGGTGACGGTCTCCTCGGAGTACCCAATCTCTGTAGTGCCACTGTCAACTGTTGCAATACCTCAGTCGAATGTCGCTGACCTGCACGTATATCTCTGAGTGCATGCAAGACCTCTGCATCGTCCTGATTCTGTTCTGTGGGATCTCTGTCCTAGGTATATCAGTTCTCTCAGCCCTATCATTCCTGTCAGCCATGATTTCTGACTATCTGCTCAAACTACGTTGCCTTTCAATCAAGGCACGTCTGCGAGTATAGTACCTGTATGTATCAAATTCCTCTGGCTGCATGTGATGGCTAAACCCTCAGGATGGCAGAATTTAGCTTTGATACCACTGTAGAAACCCTAATTTCCCCCTGATACTGATTCTGACTGAAGTTTTATGTTTTTTTGACGTTTTTGGGTTTTTGCAATTTTTGAGTTTTGATGCAATAAATGAATAGTACGGCTTTTCTAGAAAATAATAATAAATTCTATAAAATTGCTAGATCTTCAATATGCTTAAGAAATGTAATATAGAATGAAGGCGTTCCTTTATTTGAGCAACTGGCATCAATACAAATAAGATTTTTGAAGCATGCAATAAAAGAACAACAATTTTTATTGAAGAAACCTGGTAACCAGCAAGCTGAAGAAGGTACAGATTTGTACGGCTGCAATGAATGATCCTCTTCTCCTTCTATCTGATGACTGCAGATGGCTCCAGCAATGAAGGCGCTTCCACTGGTGAAGGTTTAGAACAAAAATAGAAGGCGTTTCTCTCAAGGTGAAGAAACACGTCCTTTGCTGCAGGTACGGCTTGACAGGACAGTACGGCCTGTCAGAAACAGCCTTTAAGAATGTACGGCCTCCTCAAATATTAATGTGCAAGTCTCTGTAATAGGCGCCTTGATGAATGCAAATGCTCTGGATGCAAAACACTGTAGAGATCTCTGTAGATGATCGATCCTCTGAAGTTCTGTGATTTCCTCTGAATGAGAAAACCTCTGCTGGCAATAGATCAAGTGATATTTCACATTCTCTGAATTGCTTTCCGCTGGAGATGGCTCGTTCTCCAAGGAATTCGAGTTCAAACCCTAAGGTTCTGTGCTCAGATCAATTTGATCAGTTTCTCCAAAATCCAATAATCACATAATGGCTCAATTACCAATGCAAAACCCTTTATCTTCACAAAAGTGCGACTTCCTCAATAATAGGGTTTTAATTAAATTTTGACTTTTTAATTCTTTTAATTTTCCATAGTCTCCAGCCAAAATATTAAATCATAATTTAATTGTCACTTTTGGCCCCTTCTGATGATGGGCGCACCCCTCAAGGCAAATCACTTAAGTTATAATATAACATTATAACTTTATATTATAAATCATTAAATAATTAATATTTAATCAATACAATTAAATATTAATATCTTCCTCGTTACTCATCTGATTACTGTCCTGTCTGGAGCTGATGAACTCTGAAGTGATCCTGGATGCCACCAAAGCCATACTGCTAAAAATAGCAGGGGTCCCACACTGCCTGCCGGGAACTGCTAATAATAGCAATTCTGCAACAAGTCTCCGATTGAGCCAAAACGAAAGACTACTGATCAATCTCTGCTAACTGAAGCTGAGCCAAGCTCCGAAGTGACCCTCTATCCAATCAATTAGCCTACGAGGGTCGTGTGATAGGCCAATCCTGTACTCCGAGAGATGTCACTGAGAAGGGGACATGACACCCCCTCTTTGTGTAAATAAATGTCCTATACAAAGTACATACGGAGAAGAACATACCAGCAAGATTGTTGTATACATAATATTGTGTAGATCTTCTTTCATGCAATACATTGACAATACAAAGTCTTCGGCTCTTATTGAATGTGCATCTACATACTAATTTAAAGTTCCTTATGCATATTCTACAAAATATGTAGGTTATTACTTTAATTTGCAGATTTGTCCTCCAATCCTACTAGGGTTTGGATCCAATGCATGTAAAATGAGAAGTGAGAAAAATGTGACTCAAATTTAAACTACAAAGGTGTGTAGATATTAAGTAGAAAATTGCCATGAAATGTCTTTCCCATTGTCACCTACTTAAAGAAACCCTCTGATTTAAGATTCAAGATTATATTGTAAATGAAGCTCACATCATGTAAAGTGCATTTGTAGACTTTGAAAATATAACAGGCCTGTACAATCTATTTTTTTTCTGAACTTAACAAACCTAAAGGATCTTTCCTTAAACTCCTCAACACATCCTAGTTTTTTGTGATGCTTAAGCAAGAACACCAAGAGAAAAGTACTCTTTGAGTCTCTAGGGTGAAATATAGAAAGAGATGACTAGTATCTATTTAGAAACTATCTAAACAACAAATTATGTATGCACACAGTACTCTCAATCTTAGATTAAGTTCAAGATCGTATAATGCAAGCCTAGGGTCACAACACCCAACACAATAATAGGAATGCCCCAAAAATTTTAATTCTCTATAAAAGTCTCTAAAATTCTGCTTTCTAGGGGAAGCTCATCCTTGGTGACAAGCTGCTATTTTTAGATTATACGTCAAAGGATGCATATTTTTTCCACAATTTTTGATAGGTTCTAATTGAACTGCTGATCTGGGGCAAGAATTTTCAATTTCTTCTATCCAGGTAGGATCCGCTGATTGTAAACAAGGAAATCAAGTATCTCTTATAAATATACAATTGTAGACAAAGTGAATGAAACCATAATGTTCTGAACTATGATATGGCAGTGTTTTAATGTGCTTCTGCTCTTAGGATCAAAATAAATCCAAGTTTTTGTTTTTGAGCTAGTGCAGAAGTTCTAAAAAAAATTCTTTGTGATTATTTTATGGCCAGATCACAACTCAACAGTCTCTTATGGCTGCAGACAACATCATGCCAAAATCTGAGAGAAAAGATAACTTTGTCAACATCCCAACACACAGTAAGAAGGTCTGTGAGCTTGGCCAGTCCCTATTACTGTAAGCGTGTCATTATATTCTTGCTTTTTTTGATGAGAAATGCATGGAAATCAACATGCAAATATTTTTTGGCTAATGGAGTATAAGCTTGAGAAAGAATCACTTGACATTTTTCTGTACATTTGCCACATCAATTTTGCATTCATATTGGATAGTCAACCTAGGTTGGATTTCTGTTTTACCTTCTTAAGGAAATGGTACATGTGACGGCAGATAACTCAACATGAATATGAGATTGCTACTTCTGATGGAACGAAAACCATCACTAAAAGGAAAAGGACAAGGAGTACAGTTATGTTGGTATATGAACCAGACATCGCACCAGAAAGAATAATTTCATAATTTTGAGAAACTTCCACTTTAATGAAAGTTGAATGAGATATATTGGTACGATTTTAATTCAATTTATTGAATATCAGATATGAATTCTATTTATGCAGGAGTCATCAGCTGATATGGAAGAAAGTCGAAAGAAAGTCAAAGCTGGACAGAAGTTAAAAAATCAGAGAAAGGTCTCCGTATCTAAGAAATGTTTTCTTTATATTTTGTGTTACATTCTGCTGGTGATGTATGCATTTTGTCATATCTCAGACTTTTAATTACGTGTTCTTACATCAATCTAGAATCTAAGATTGTTTGATTTGCAAAATAACCGTAAAAAGCTGAATAGCTTAATCATTTTGTTAGTTTGAAACCAACTATTTGGACCTATGTTCTTAAGCATAATATGCCTATTTTAAGATTTTTGGATGTAACCTAGTGATAGTTCATGTGAAAAATAGGTAAGTTGAGCGGTACATTTTAATCTCTCAGAAATTTAAAGAAGACACCATATTATATGATAGGACAATAACATTTTCGTTGACTTTTTATCTATTTTGTTAAAAATATTTTCAACACGGTGTAAACTGGTTGGTAGTGGTAGAGGTGGAAAATCCATCGATGCAATGAGTTGACTAGAAGCAATTTGGATAAATTGTTTGCTTTTCTTTGTGGTCTAAGCTGTTCTCAAATGTAATCTGTAACACATTATCATCCCGTTTTCAAATTATTTCACCTTCATATTATTTCTCTAGAGTCTAAACAAAAATACAGCTAAAAATTCAATAGTATTCTTTGTTAAGATCCCAGTTTATCAATATAGGATTATGCTTATTTGGTTGCCTTTTCTAATCCTATGAAAAAATTACCATATGGAACATATGATTGGTTAAACTTTTAAAGCATCAATTAGAGGGAACTTGACAGATAAAATGTGTATGTTGAATAGAAACTTAATCAAAATAAATCGAACTTGGTATAGTTTGTTTTCCTCTGGAACAGTTTTATTTTCCCATTTATCCTTTATCTCACTCTTATAAACGTGTATTTTATTTGACTGTTAATGTGGATGGTAAATGACAAATAGCATTTTGCACTTGCAGGGTGTAAAAGCATCACACATGCGTCCATCAACTATAGGTGACATGTTTGGAGGTGGATCACTGGACCCATATGCTTTTGATTGATGGTAAGTTATACCAACTGCATCTGAAAACTTTGTGTCCAATTTTCAAAAACAACATCTCATCAAATGACATCCATCAACTATAGGCCATTTGTTTGGAGGTGGATCACTGAACCCATATACGGAAGATACTTATGCTTTCAATTGAAGGTAAGTTATATCACCTACATTGGAAATTAACTTTCATATCACTTTATCTGTATTTTGGAATTTCTAAATAGCGTTTTCTCATTTCTACATTGTTTTTTAATATTTTGAATGTAAGTATTTCTGGCAAGGTATCTTGTCACTAATGTGCCACCATTTATATGCATTGTTGATTTTAATAATTTGATTTATTCACTCCTGGGTCCAGATACATACTCAATGAGAAATTTTTATTGGAGTCTCATGTTTGGATTATCATACCTTCAACAAAGATTTGGGTGCTAAAGGTTATGCATCAGCAAATTTCCAACACATTGGAATACTTTTGGTCAAATAGAAACTTCTAAGAAGGAATAAACAATGGCAAGAGTGAACTTGATATACTTTTTTGGTTAAATAAACTAATATTCTTGGCATACTTGGTAGAAGCCTCATAAATATGGTTGCATGCATTTATCTGAATGGACCAATGAAATGGTTGACTGTGGAGTGTCGAGAGAATCTGAAAATCATGAATATTGGATTCCATATATTTTCTGTTTCTGAGTGGCATTGCAATTTAGAGTCTGCTTTTCCAGTGTACATTTGGATTCAATCATTTTAGACAAATGTGAAAAGGAACCATGGAATCTGAATGGAAATGAAATAAGAGTCAAGTTGAGAAACCGATTTGTAGGTAACTGTGTCAGATTTTTGCACATAAATGTTTTCAACTTCTCAAGTGATTCAGAACGTTGATGTGTAAAAATCTAACACAGTTTTAATACAGCAATTCTTCTGTCGCTATTATGGATGGCGGAAATGTTATATCTCTCAAGAGTCAAATTATATTGTACTGTGTCATTATCTGAGCATGTTTAGCATACAAAACATTTATACTTGATTTTAGATTAGTAAGACTTTTCTTCCTAGATCAATGAAAATTGACAAAGTTTTCCCTGGCAGTAATAAGATAACTCATGAACAAGAAAGAAACAAAGGTAACAATGAATCCTGAAAAGCCAAGCTGAAAATTACATATAGAGAGAGAAGCTTAAATGGGCTAAGCCACGTGGTCCAAAACTATGACATCTAACTAAAACCACTACTATTAGCTACTGCCAATTACAATACCGATATTATGAATAATTAATCAAGGCCCTACCAGTCCCCTTTGAAGTGAGCAAAGAAATGGAAAAAAGGAAAAAAAACCCAGCCATATGGCAGCATGGAAGACTAGTGAGGGCCTCTAGCCCCTGACCGATGAACACAATCCATGATCTGTAGGAAACCTCCCCACCTTGATGCCGAATATTCATCTTCATATGCCATTTAGACGTAATCTTCAATATGATTAAATGTGTATATTATTATATTATTATTTTATATAACTTGAGCATTATTTAGAGTTGAAGATAATTGTAATTTTTATTGCAAAATAGTTAAATCCCTTTGAATACTACGCTAAGTGCAAGGCATTTGTCACAACAAATACGGAAGTTGTTCTCTTTGATTTGAAAATGAAATAGCCAATAATTAGAAGTCGAACAGTAACTTACATTGCTTTGGTTTGATTGTATGGTAGTTTTGACATTCTAAAATTTCTTTGATTCCTTATTCCAAAAATCATTGAATAATCAAATTGGTAATTGATATTATTCACAGAAATTTCGAGGGGCCACATGATGCTAGCAATTTAGCATTAAGTTCTATAGCAACATTTCTTTCTACATGTTATCTTGGTCATTTACCTTTTCTTGTAGGAAAATCAAAAGCTTTGTTTCATTAAAGAGATCTTTGGAATTATGAGGTGCAATGATATCATAGTTGGTGACATTTACTTGAGATTTTGCCAGCCTACCAAGAGATTTGAAATGATCCCAAAATAATTTCTACCAAGAGTTGTGCCTTTTCTTAGCATCATTTCTTTCAACTTTACAAGTTAATTTATCTTCCCCAGGCCTCTAAGAATGCCAATAACATTACGGACAATGTTCTTATTACTTGTGCTTTGCAACTTGCTCCAACACATTTTCCTACATAACCTAATTTTTATTGTATGGTTTTATAAAAAGCCAAAACTATTGTTTTCATTCTGATCCAACATCATCAAGTGTGGATCTTCTTTAGCTATTTATGGGCGCAAGGTGTCTAGATCATCATAGGACCTTCCTTCTCTATGAATCCCTACATTGTCTAACATTCTTTGTTCTTGCCAATATGTCATATTAGGAGTAGTAACAATTTTTTCTAGTAGCCTTCTTCATTTTGATTTATAAGTGACATTAGTGGATTAGTTGAATTGAATTCAACTCACATCATTATTCAATTTAGAGCACATCTCCCCAATTGGGATGTTTTTGGTCCTCAAAATATTAAGGAATCAAGAGATAAGGGAACAACTCCCTCACTTTCTACTTAGAATACTGATTGGCTTTGTTTGGAGAATGTCTATTCAATTCCACTTCGGAAATTTCTTTGTGCTCCTCTCCTTGATGTTCTTACTTTTTTCTTTAAAACAACATCCTTTTCTAACTCTTCTTGAGCATTAGCCACAAATTCTTCAATGGAAGGTAAGAAAAGACCACGTTCATCTAGCATAGAAGAATCAAAGAGTCATAAGTTTTCAAACATTTACAACTAAATATAACTTCATGTAATAAGATGGTTAAATGTAAATGCATTGATTCCCACTTGTTCAAGAATATGAAATGGATAGTGGTTTTTTCTGCTTCGCTTTACTTTGACTCCTTTCCTTGCTTAACTAAAATCACACATGTCCCAACTTGGAATTTCCTTTCAACTTATGCCAAACATGTCTTGCTTTGTACTTAGAGTGATATTATTTAGCCTCCCTTGCACTAGGAGGTGTATTTGTTTTATATTCTCAATGAATTTTTTAGCTTTGTGAATTTATGAATCCACTACTTACTTCCTTTGTGGTTGTCCCTTGGCATCATGCCATACAAATTAAGACATAAGTAACCAAAACACATTTTATAAGAGTTATTAACAAAAGAATGAATTACCCTATTATATGAATGTTAGATGTATACCCAAATTTCATCCCAAGTCTTAGGATATGAATGTTATACACCCTCCAAAGTTGCACCAATGGTCAATTTACCACTTCTATTTGATCATCTTTTTGGTAATATAAAGTAGTTGATATCCTTGTATCCATTTTCTCTCCTAATATGGTCCATAATTTCTTAATAAACTTGAGTTCCTATATGAAGTGATAAAACTTGGAAAACCAAAATGTATAAAATTAAACATTAATGAAAATCAATTTATTTGCATCCTTACCCTAAAGAATTTTCTCAAAAGGAAATAAATCACATGTAACTAACCTAGTTTATAATATCAAATAAGTTAGTATGCCCTTTCTTGACAATGAAAATCCTCATGAAATTCATGGAGATGCTCTTTGATGATCTAGAAGAAACTATTAGTGATATACACAATTCCCAATTTTTTATAACCAAACTTGCTCATGCTACATAAAGCATACCACCTTATGAAATTTTGCAATATCATATTATATCTTTGGCTAAAAAATTTACCTATGCAAATGTGCAAAATTCTTTACCACATAATATTTATCAAAATTTCAAGTGTGATCATCCTTCATTACATAATCTTTTCCATCTTTACACACACAAAGCTTCCCTAACTTGTAGAGAAAACATTCTTGGAGATACCTTTCTTTTATGTGCTCAAAGTCAATAGTTTCCCATCTTAAATGTTGATATACCTCACCAAAATTTGTATCATATTTATATTCTTCATTCTATGGCTTGTGAACAATTGGTTGAAGCTAACTTATGGTGGCCATGAAATAGATAGTATATTACCCAACTTGTTAGTTACACCTGCATTATATTTGATAACTAAATAAAATTGTGGTGAGAAACCTCTACATTTGTAGTTCCTTGCTATAATTTTTACTCTACTTCCAAATATTGGGAGTATTATTTTATTTGTGTGGATTATGGTTACTTTCCCATTGGATGCTGCTTGAATTTCTTAGTTGCTTGAATAGTAACATGCAATGTTTTTAATCATGCGTACTAATTCAAAATTACTCATTGAAAGAGCTTTAAACAATAAGAAATGGTGTATGTGCGTGTTGTAGAACAAGCCCCATAGTATAAGCACTTACATCTATTTATACCTCGAAATTTGCAAGTTAGATAGTACCAAAGCTAGTGTATTGCTAATTTTTTACTTGAATTGTCAAATGCATGTTGCAGATTTTTACACCAACCAAGGGTTTTATCACATGTTATGAAATGCAAAGGCATTTCTATCGCATATAATGATTTAATGAACTCTCTTGAGTATTGAAATTCCCATAGAAAGTTCCTTTTGTTGGTCATCATTGAAGTCTTTGATCACTTCAAAATGGCTTCCACTTTACCTTGATAAAATATATGCTCTCCATCTCCAACCAAATGCTCCAAATAGTCGAGTGATTGTTGTGCAAAATCACATTTCTTTTTACTAAGGAATTGTTGGTGTTTCCAATTGATTCCTTAATAACCTCTAAACATTAGTCATGTCTTAAGGCTATTAGGAGATTAGCCAACAAATAGGAAATTATCTATTAAAATAATTTTCTCTACACTTTAGGCTCCGCAAAGCCTAGGTGGGTTTCCCTTATGATATCATTTAGATATTCTCAAAAAACAAATAATGATATCTAATAGATTACTTCTCATACATACATGACAAGGATTACTTCAACAAAATACTAAAATTTTGGATATCCTTGCAAATTCTAGAAACCTTGTATGAGGTAAAAAAATATCAATAACTTACAAATGGTTTTTGATTTGTCATTTTAAAGATTTGTTTTGGGATTGATGAGTGGTGTTCTAATATGATATGTGCCTATCTATGGTTACAAAGTCATATAACCTTACACAATTTTCTCCATAGCAATTAAATATACTTTAATAGTCAATAATTTGTTACTACCTTATAATAACAAGACCATCAAAAGGCTTAAGATATGATTCTACTCTAATCCATTTGTGAATACAATATTCCTATATTTTAATGAAAGCAATTATTCCATTCCTTAACAAAACTATCAATAAAATATATAGTGCAAGAAGATTGTAGAGAAGATCTCAATAATCCTTGATTGCTTTATTCATGAAAAATATTGTGTACAAAGTTGGAGACAATAACATATCAAAAGCATACATTCATATATTCTTTGATTAGAGATATATTTCTATTTCAGAGAAAAAAAATAAACCTACAAATCCTAATAACAAAAAACTCTAATAACACCTTACAAATTAAAGGACTTGACTCAAAATACAATTTCCAAACCCTTGCTTATGATACAATCTCCTCCTTTATAGAATAAGATAAGCACACAGGCTTGAGGAGTAAAAAGGCACTTGCCAAAAAGGACAACCAAAAAAATTTAGTTACACCTACGCAATGCAACGACTTGCTAATTGAATAGATTCCTCTTCAAAAGAGACAAATGATATTATTCTTGAAGCCATTTGAAGAAACCATTTTTCTCAAACTATTGATGAAAACAAAAATAGTCAACACCTTTGCAACTTCTTGTATCTTTAGAGAATTTTGATGAAGACAAAATGATAACCATGCTAAGTTGGCAATTTGATTCATTCTTGATATTTTTCCACCCATGAAGCATGACTCCTTTGATGGCCAATTGAATTCCAAAATTTTTACTACTTTATTAACATGTGCTATAAATTGTGCATCCAATATTGCTCTTGTTTTCTTGATAAAAATATCCAAACTTGACTCCAATCTTAGTGTTTATCAATAATGCTATTCAACATAGTAGAGTTTGGATCATCATTAGAAAATATATAAGTATATAAGGAAGGAAAAATATTATTAAAACTTTCTTTGCACTTATCAAAGGCTTTGATTTCCCCTCTTCATCCAAAATTTTAGGAATAAATATCCCTTCTAACTTTTCAAAAGAATGCAACTTGTTCTTAAGTTGGATATCCAATTTAACCTAAAATGTAGATACCTCATTTAGCAACCCAAGAAATTCAAAAATATTTGTTATCTCATTAGGGACATCAAGATTGAATTTGGATTGCTTGTAAATTAACTCCATGGATATTGCTCTAGGGATCCAAGAACTCAATATTTCCTCTAGCTTATCCTTATGTTGCATATAGATGATGCAATATTTTCTCAAATTGTTATACACAACCCATGTATCTTCTAATTTATGAAGGACACGTGATAATTTGTGACCTAACAGATCATCAACCAGATTAACCATCTTTTTATTTCCTTCCTCCTTTGTCATCTTCTCTGTCTCTTTACTCTGAATAAGTTGCTCCTTCAATTCTTTCATTTTCCTTGATAGTATCTCTTTATCTTGAGCTAGAAAGTGCATTGATCTTGATTGTGGAGTAGAGGGTTTTGGAATAATGCTTGGTGGAGGGGGAAGACGTGACTTCTTCTCTCTTATGGGGGAAATTTTTCCTCACATGATATTTTTTCTTCTCATATTTCATTGAGATAATTTTATATTTTCTCTCTTTAGGGGAGAATTTTTTCCCACTAGGTTTTATCCTTTTCTCCATTTGTGAGAGATTACATTTGTACATGGGTAACTAACATGGCCTAGTTGTTGAGACCCATTATAATCTTCACATTATTTGCATTTATTTACTTATCATTAAGTTGCACTTAATAGGGGTTATTGATGTGAAGGGAGTGTTTAACCTAGCTAGTTCATCACCTAGGTCCTATTCACACTTTTTACTTAAGTTTAATTAGGTTATATATAGGATATTTATGACTTTATATATCAAGTCATAAGATTTTATGCAATCCTATGTTTACCTTGGCCTATATAACTGAGAGGTTACCTTTGTAATTCAATCATTCAATTATCATTGTATTTTTGCATCCTTTGATAGAATAAAATTATTCTCTCATAGTTGATCATTCTTGTGCTTTCATATAAGCTCCTAGATCTTGGGTGGCTACATTCTCTAGCCAAATCTTGCATGGTGTAGAGTATTCTATACAAACTCTTTCACTAAGGAAAATATAAATATATAATATATTTTGTTGCTACAGGGGTATCCCCAAGACCTAACCCAACGTCCAAGGGGCGAGCTGAGGCGAGATTAGTCCCATACGGGTGGGCATGACAGCCCACAAGCCGATCCACCAGTTAAGCTCGGGAGCAGGAGTTGAACTCGAAACCCATGATCCAAACCAACTTCGCTACCCATGCGAGCTAAGGAAAATATAATATTAAGCACAAATAAATAATGAAATTACACTCCATAGTGAAATATATTTTACACAAGATATTTTTTTGCAATTAAATTATTATGAGAATGGCCAATAATCTACATAAAAAATATTAGGTAAAGAGATTATGTAAGTCAATATTATTATATATGTTCTTCAAAAATTAGATATAATTGAAAACCATGTTATAATACCATGAAGTTAAGGTTGAAGAGGTTGTCTCCAACATCAAACAAAATATACAAGAAATAATTGCTTAGAGAATTTTGAAAGATAATTTTACAATGATTGAAGGAGATTGGGTGTTCTAGTCTATTGAAGAGAAACTCAAGAATGTTGATTTGATTAAAAAGAAAATTTCCTCGTATAAATATAAAATTATTTCAAGGGTCAAATTAAGTTGAAGGAGATCCATAGATCAAGAAATGTGAGGCTAAGGTTGAGCCTATCAAGGGAAAAATATCATAGAAGGCACTATGTCTTACTTGCAAAGAACTCTATTTACCAAATATAAAAATAAAATAATATTATATATTAATAAGTATATTTTATTATTGATAAAAGTATTGAAGAGTCATTTAATGTTAAATATATACTTGTCATATTCACATCATTTGCCTTATATTGTTGTACTTCATAATAAGAAATTGTGTAGTGTGATCTGCATGACAATTGTGCATCATTAAAACTCAATATGTGCCACCATCATTTTAGATATCTATAACACATCTCATATCTTATCAATGCCATTTTTTGGTACTTTGATTCATGATCTCATATTTTATATTAATATCTGTTTATTTATTTTAATAATTACAAACATATAGTATAATTAACATTATTATCTTTTTCTAGTGCTTTATTTAAATATTAAATATTCCCCCAATCAATTTTACTCTTTCTTGATTTGTCATTTGACGAAAAATGAAAAATTTAACTAGGGGGAAGAGAAATAATTATAAAAAGTTATTGTCATATTTCATATAATCAATGCACATGTGATGAATTGAAGATGAATTTAAGTCAAGTACATGCCAATTAATAGCCATTTTAATCCTTGATTACACCTTCATTGGGAATGAGCAAATAAAAATCTCCAAAATATCATATTTGACCAACACAAACCTTTAGATTAACTAGTAACAAGTACACCAATAACAACTAATGTAATAGTAAAAGAACGAAAAAGGGAATTATCTTCATAGTATGCAAAATAGATATTATTGTAGGTGGAGAATTAATATATAGATAAGTTTGTAGAGTGAAAATTAGCTACATTATTTTAGAATGAGGGGAGATCCACTTCGTAGGGAGCTATATGATCATATATTAATACTAAATGATCAAGATCGTAGACCAATATTTCAGTAAGCTGGACCTGGCTGGATTAATTATAATATTTGGGGGTATTAAATGAGGAAATGACATATTAGTTTTCCTAGAAATTACTAAATAATAAGGCCACTACCAAAGGATTATGGGTGGATTCTATGGAGATGGAAATTGTAGAAGTACCAAGGTTGCTTGTAGTGGGAGATAATATTTTTGAATGAGCAAATGTCATAATAGCAAGGTAAGAGTTCAAACTACTAGTTGAACAACTTGAATCTTCCTCACAAGGTAATAATAATCTCTCATTATCTTGGTTATGGGCCTTAGTTTTCGTGTAAACTAATAAATATCTTGAACTTGTGAGAGAATATAATCTCTTCTTTACACTTTATTTTAAGCTTCTTAGCAACCATCACCATAACCAACTAGTAAATATCTCAATTTTTTTTCCACTTTCCAAAAATGATGTCAATAGGATATTGGAAGGAAAAAAAATATACATTATCACATTATTGATTGATCCAACTTCTAATAAATAAGATGATATATATTCAATTCTCAAACCTATCCTAAGAAGATTTCCTAATATTGGATAACATGAGGAATTAATGAAATGTTGGCCATTATGGTGTTCGAAGTTTGTGTTGTCATTGATGCCAACAATTCTAAGTAGCTTGCGTGTTGTCATTGATGTAAACAGGTTTGAGAGATTGTTGGAAGTTTGTAATGATGCTTTGATTGGTTGCATTATGTTGTCATTAGTAGTATCACAGATGTCAACCCCTAGTGTTGCTTTGATGAGCATGTATTGGTGATTGGCGATGTTCAACCTCTTGTGTGGTTGAGATGTTGTAGAATTGTTTTAGGTGATGAGTTTTAGTTTTTGGTGCTTGGTTTCCAAGTTTTTTTGAGAAAAATTGAATAAAAGAGGAAAAAGTGTGGTGAAGAGTGTTTAGTGTCATAGAGTGGTGTTCAATGTTTTGCTCCACATTTATTCATGGTTGAAGATATTCCTGTGCAATATGGATATGTTGATCAGAGGTGTTAAGAGGTGGTATATCTAGAATTTCATGCTCTATATTGCTGTGTAGAGAAAGTTGTGTTCATCGGTGTGTGAATTATGAAAGTAGTGTTGTCTGGGAGAAATGGTTTTGCTCCACATTTCTCCCCAGTTTAGTTTCTGGTCTTACAAATCTGAGGGTGTTCTTATATTTCGCATATCTATCTTTAGTGTGAGTTGTTTGTGTTTTGGTGCTCTGCAATATTGGATTCATGTGTTACAACATGTCGAAGGTTAGATGGTTGTGTATAATGAATATGTTCTTCTAGTGTATGATGTTGCAAAGGAGTTGTTGGATTTAGGATTTTGATGGAATATTCTAGATGGTGTTTAAGTGTTGTGCATGGTTTGCAAGTCATTTTTGGATCAAAGGGAGCATGTACTTAATTGTTTAATGGTGCTAACACAGGTTCAATCGACCTTGGGTGTTCACGGTAATTAAAGATATGCTTCAATGTTTGCGGAAGTGTGGCATGGCGTGTATGAGTGTATTTAGGTCTATGTTAAGGTGTGTTGGGGTCTTCCTTCATTCCTTTCCACCATGGGAATGTTTTGGTGCCAACCTAATTTGAAGTTGCATGTTTGAGGTGCATAGTTGGCCTTGTGAATTATTTTGAAGGTTGAAGAAAGTATATATATGTGATGATTTGATGGAGGATAGGTGCATTAAATGTGTAACGATTTTTTTTTGAAATGTGAAGTGTAAAAGTGTAAACTATAGTGTGAGATTTAATGCCTAAGACTATTGGATGCAGTGAGTATGTAATACCCCCATGTTTCTGATACTATTTACTACTATGGTTTGCTTTTATATGTTAGTGTGATACTGTATTGTTGATTTGGTGTGTGTGGTTGCATAGTTTAGTTGATTGCTACAATTGATATTATTATGATTTATGATACTTTGTATGTAGGGTTTGGATTATTTTATTATGCAATGCTTTCTCCCTAATGTTTTATATGTCGATGTGATAATCCTATGGTGATCATGTGATTTGAATTCAGTATTATTTTATAATGCAATGACGTAGTAATTAGTTATGATGCAGTAGTTAAGTATAATGTTATCTTATGATCAATTTGGTTAGAAATGTTAGTCTGTTATTGATATTGTAATTGTTAGAATAGATTAGGTGAGAGGACAGTGTAGCATCACTCATTCACGAGTGCCCTGCTACACTGCAATTCCTTCTCACGGTAGGATGTTGGATTATATATATATACATGTTCTACTTGACGTTTATTTGGATGCAGGATTGCAGGACTAAGTCTCGATTCCACCTGCTTCGGCAGGACAGGGCGAGCAATAAATTAACCCAACGGGTAAAAATATTGAAAAAGGGAGTAGGTTTGGAAGTGTCCTCGTCCCAAGTCCGTCGTCTGTTGTGAGTCGTGTTATGACTGAAGTTTTCATTCTCATGATTGTGTAATTTGATTGTTGAGGTATTCATTTGATTTATGGGTCATGTTTATTTAATTAACCTTATGTTATAAGATAATTGATTAAAGTTGTCTAGTTGTTTTGATTTAATTTTGTGTTAGTTGAATGTTAAATTTAAATATATTATAAATTAAAAATTGATTTAATTTATTAAAAGAGTAAATAATTATTCTAAATTAATATTGTTGATAATAATTAAATTAAATAAATATTGTTGAAGATAATTAAATAATATCTTGTTATTAATATTAAATTAGCAAATCATGTACAGATAATATCTTGATTTAATAAATTATTTTAATTAAAATTTTTCGATAAGTGTGCTTTTAAAAGCTGGAAAAATGACCAATAAGAAGGGAGGCTTTTTTGAGAAAAGAAAGCAGAAGGGTTTTATTGATCTTTATTTTTTTGATTTATTTTTTTATGAGAGAATTGGTCACACACAGAGGTTCTTGCTCGGTTGTTTTCGGATCTAGAAAAGAAAAGTAAAAAAAGATAGTTTTGAGTTTTGGAGGTTGTTCTAGGTAAAGTTATTGTGAGATTGGAAAGGTAAGATTGTCCAGAAGAACGTTGAAGGCAGAGGATCGAGAAAAGAGAGCTGTAGGAGGAGATCGAGAGGAGGCTACAGAAGGGTTTCTTCTTCAGACGAAGGACTCCAGGTTCCATAAAATTTATCATTTATTTTTATTTTTATTTTTTAATTTCTGTAAAGAAAATCATGTCTGTAATACTTTAAATCAATAGTTTGTTTGAAAGAGGGTTTTGTTTGGTTGTGTTATATTCTTGAATGATTTCTATTGAAAACTATATTAAATCTTCTGTAGAAAACTTTCATTGAACCTGTTCGAAACTTTTCAATATAGGTTAGTAGTGAAAATTTATTGTTTGAAATAAAACAAAAACCATCATTGATTGAAGATCGAATTTACTTGTCAGATCTATTTTGTGATTATTGAAAAATCTTTTTAAAAGCTTTATGAAACATAGTGGTGAAAAATAATTATTTTGAGAGAGAAAATCCTTTTTGCTTATTGATTATATTTGTATTCTCAAATCTGTTCTGAAAGAAAACAATTTATTTATATAAATGTATTTTTGAATCTCTGAAAATATA
This sequence comes from Sequoia sempervirens, assembly GCA_007258455.2. Classification (NCBI taxonomy): domain Eukaryota; kingdom Viridiplantae; phylum Streptophyta; class Pinopsida; order Cupressales; family Cupressaceae; genus Sequoia; species Sequoia sempervirens. Next base: position 212,764,545 of record VDFB02256132.1, on the reverse strand, counting down.
TATATAACTTTCTGGTTTGTAAAATTTGTGCATATAAATATATTATATATATATATATATATATATTTTTTTTCGAATTTATGATACTATGTAAAAAAAAATAATAATAATAAAAAAAAAAATAAATAAAAATATTTAAGTATTTATTTATTTTATTGGAAATCGTATTCTGAAGAAACGAAATTTATTATTTTATGTTTTCTTATTTTATACACTTGTTATTATTTGTTTAAATAGTTTTCCGTGCTGTGTGTTGGACGGAAGTGTGTTTTTTTTTAAAAAAATAAATATAAAAAGAAAATATAATAAATATTATTTTATTTGTTTATTGGGGAAGGTGGGAGGTCGGCCCAGGCCGTACCCCCACGGACCCCGAGGGCCTGCTATACGCAGCCATCACCGGTTGCGCACAGCAGTTGAGACTGCTGGGCGCAGTCCGGTGGGGACTGCGTACAGCAGTCCCCTCACTGTGTTGGATGCCGTGCGTTCTTCCAAAGCACGAGTATGAAATTTCGTGATTTGTTTATTTTGTTTAATTCGAAATCTTTGTGTATGACTTTCAAACTCATTAAATGCGTTTCCTTTTATTTATTATTTTATTACAAATTTTTAATATTTTTAATTCGTTTTAAATTTGGATGGGATTCGGTTTATATTTATATATATTTTTATATATATATATATATATACATTTTAATATATATATATTATATATTATTTAATATATATTTATTATATATATATAATATATTATATATATATATTTATTTATTTTGAGTTTTAAATTCGATGTTTATTTTTATTTTATTTTTCTCGAATATGATTTAATTTGAAATTGTTCATAAAATAATTTTTTTGAAATGTGATTATATTAATTTTATTATATGATTATTTTATATATATGGACATTTGGGCAATTTTTAATGGTAATATTATAGATATATTAGAAAATTGGGGATAAGTTTTATAATTATAACTAGCACTTGCACCCCAATGAGGTGCAATACTTACGCCGATAGGCTGAGCACACATTATTTACGGCCATGAAAAGTAGTGGAAAGCTTGAAGAAAGTAGTGATTTATCTCACCTACCCCTCTCTACCTCTTCCTCCCTCCCTCCCCCCTTCTCTCTCCCTCTTGCTCTCTCATTTCCTCTCTATTTCTCTCTATATCACATATCCCTCTCTACCTATGCCTCCCTCCATCCCACCTATTTCTCTCTCACTCTCTCCTTCCCTCTCTACTTCTCTCCCTCTCTCACTTATTCCTATCTACCTCTCTCTCCTTCCCCCTCTAATTGTCTATATCTCCCCTATCCCTCTCTACCTCTCCCTCCCTCCCTCTCTCTCTCTCACTCTCTTTGGCTCTCTTTCCTTCTCTACTTCTTTCTTTCCCGCCTCTCTCTCCCTCTCTATCTCTATCTCACTTATCCCTCTCTACCTCCCTTCGTCTCTTTACCCTCCTCTCTCTCTCTCTCTCTATCCTTCCCTCTACTTTTTTTCCCTCCTCTCTCTCTCTCTATCCTCCCCTCTACTTTTTTACCCTCCTCTCCAATTCATTCCAAAAATAACACTTCCTATACGACTTTAGTTATATACCTCGCACCCAGCATATGCCCGCGTGTGAAGTCTCCAAGGCTCGATGAATGTTTCTTGCATTACCTTTCACATCATGGAGACAAACATGACTGTACAACACGCCACGTAATAGATCCCGATGGGATTCCCCCACGTAATAGCCTATCGTCTAATTATTTTTATAGTATATATAAGTTATCTTGTAGTTAAATAGTTATTTTATTTATTATATAATTTTTATTTTTTTGTTTTTTATTTATTATTTAAAGAATTTTTTTTTTTTATCATATAAATGATTTTATTTATTATATAAATTTTATTTTCATTAAAAAATTATTATCTTATTTTATTTAAAGAAACATTTTTATTTTATTTATTATATAAATTATTTTATTTATTTTTATTTGTTTTATTTATTTTGATTTATTTATTATATAAATTATTTCTTTTTCCAAAACCCAAAAGAACACATTTAAAAATATTAAAAAATATTAATCATAAACCTTCCTAAAATATCTTATACTGCTAATGTAACTCTTAAATACTTAATGACAATCTCAATTTAGTCTTTTCAATTATCTTTTACAATATATAAAAATAATAATAATCATAAAGTTTGATGTGGGTGCACAAACACATTGCCCATTTCGGGAAGCCAAGAAAATAAAATTTTAAACAAATAATTAATAAAAGGGTAACAATCCATTCCATATTATTCAAAGGTGCCGTTGAAATTTCAGTTAGCCGTCTATGTCAAGAGATGGTAGATTTCTTAGGCTTTCCTTGGCGACCGTCGCGGGACAAACAGTCCGTCAATTTCAAGCGCGCACTTCGAAGCAGTTAAATGCAGGTGACAAAGAAATATCTTTGGCAGCTAGTGATTTTATGACGACTCGTAGTTTTCACCGGGCACAGTAATTAGCAGACTGTACACAGTGTAACTGGCGGGCACCATCGGATTTCCGGCGTCAGACTGCTGGAAATTCCGGTGGGGTTCCCCCAGTATAATAGCCTATCGGCTAATTAAATGTATTGGTTAATTATGGATTTACTAATAAATTTTTATAAAATGTTTTTAGTTTATACTTTATATATATATATATATTTATTTATTAGGTTTATATTGAATTTAAATAAATATATATTTGTATATATATTAGTGTTATTTTAATTATTATTTTCTTTAATAATATTTATTTTTTTAAATATATGAATATACATGATTACAATGGATTATTAGACCAACTTTGATAGTGTAGCATTAAATAAACGATATGAATATATGTCTGGATATGTATGTTTTATTATATAGATTTATGTGCGGATAAAAGTGGGATTTGTTTGTAAGTTGTGTTTATGGGAAGATTATATATATTTTTGTAGTGTTATAGTGTGTTTGTGGTAATTGGAAATAAATTATGTATTTTGAATAGAATGGAGTTTTTTTGGGTTATTGATTTATTTATTTGTTGGAATTGTTACGCATTGGAAATATTTAAGTCTAGTATTGGTTAAACGTAATTGTTATCCTTAAGATCAATTGTTAAGTCCATTGTGATTCTCTTCATTGTTTCATTGTGTCGTATGGGAAAACCCTAGTTTTATTGTATCTTTCGTAGGAGGCTAAGTTGTTGTTTAGGCCTTCTAGAGGTGGGAATCTGAGATGAATTGTGATCTCGTATTTTGATGTTGGGTCTATGTGTTGACCATAGTTATGATTTACTTGTTGATGGATTGTGCCGTTGTGGTTATGTTTCATGTGTTATGGCGAGATGGTTATGCCTCGCGGATGATCCATGTGTTGGTTCAATCATGTCTGGCTGATGCAGTCCTTTTTGTGTTGGTTATTTTGGGATTGAGTGTTTAGAGAGAGTGGCTCTAGTGGGGGCTAGCGCACAAAGGGGCTGTCAGGGTAACCCACATAGAGTTAGATTAATCAGTGATAACTTAAGTAATAAACCACGGGTGAGGATTAAACATTAACAAGATAATTGTGAAGCCTCGTCCACCTGTTAGTGCTAACACAGGCTAAAGGGGACTGAGAAGGCCGTGGTTGGCAAGGTCATTGCCTTGTCTTCACGAAAGGTTAATGACTCCGCATGAGTAACCCTGTGGAGCGGCGCCTTGAGATAGGCTGTCAGGAGAACCATAGATGGAAGCGACACCTCAACTTGGTTGTCTGGAGAATCCATATAGAGATGGAGGTGGCACCTTGTGATAGGTTGTCTGGAGAATCCATGTGAAACCATGCGATGACACTCTCGTCTAACATTCTGTTTGTGTTGATTTATTGAAGTCCTCTGGAAATGATTTATTATTTTGTCTTTGGTCATTGTTGGAAGTAGTCTTTGATATTGTGTCTTGAGTTTCATTGATGTTGAGATTGTGACTTGTTATGTGTCAGAAGTGGTTTACTGTTGTGCCCTTGGAATTGTCGTTGTAGAGTTTCTAAGTGGTCTTTGATGTTAAGTTGTCTTTTTGGAGTTAGTCTATGTTATTGTTAGACGTGCTTGGTCGGGGACCCTTCCTTGTCTACTCTCAGCATGGGGGTGGTTGGGTGGAACGTGCTTCGCACCCCGTTGGGTTTCCCTTTCTATTGCAGATATATCTTTTATTGCAGGGTTTTGGAGGATGATGATCCAGTAATTCATTGTACCAGATGTATGTTATACTCCTGATGTAATATATTCATTGATTTATTGTCTCCCACATGTGTTGGGATGACCTTGTTGTAAATTGTATATGTGGTTATTCAGTTGTATCTTCAGTTAGATGTATTCTTCTATCATTGGGATGTGAAGCTTATTCAGGCCATGTGCTTATTCAGGATCTTGTGTTATAGTTGGTTATGTTGGGTTGTATCTACCGAAATATGTAACACTTTATATCTTTATAATTCCATGTATTGTCATATGTGTTTATGTTATTAATATGGATATAGTTGATGGATATGTTAAAAGATGTAATGGGAATGAATAGATTTATGTAATAGATTAATTATTGTTATCTTATTATCGTTGCTATGGGTTAGTGTAGTCATGTCATTTCGTGTACCCCATTGGAACTAGTTGTGCCTCATAATACATCTTAACTTAACACATTGTTATAATACTTATGTATGTTTATTAAATGTTCCTTTTTAAAAAAAAAATGTTTCGTTGTTATTAGTTCCTTTGGGGTTCGCACGGCGGGGCGTGACAGAGTAGAAGGTGTCTACATTCTACTAAGGGAGTGTGAATGTTCTAGTGAAGTAATGGTGGATCTTTCTATTACTTTGAGGTGGATTTCTCATTGTAACAATCTTCTATCTTCTTCTTTCTAATCTTGTAGTGAGTCCTTTTCTCTTTGGGTAGTGATCCCTCCAGTAGTAAACCTATTGTATATGGTGTTGCAATTACTTTGTATTGTGATCTAATCCTCACTGTGGTTTTTACATTCTTGGGTTCTCCATGTAAATATGGTGTTCTCATGTGTTTTCATTATCGTTTCTCATATTTACATTCTGCTAACGCACATGATAAGGTTTTAATGGTTGTTACTAGTTTAAGGACTAATACATATATGAATGTTAATGAGGGTTTTAATGTTTTAATGTACAACTAATTCACCCCCCTCTTAGTTGTCTTGTGCATTCAACAATTGCTATCAGAACAAGGTTCCTTAGAAGAAGCTTAACCAATTGAGGTGGATCTAGGATGGCGCACAAGAAGGAGGCTCCTTTGTTTGATGGATTTGATTATGCATTCTGGAAGATTAGGTTGGAAGGTTTCCTTATCTCTCTAGGGTTTGGAGTTTGGAAGTCTATTGAAACTAGATATACAATGCATGTAAATGGTTCAAGTACTGATTATGAGATCAAGGCATATGAGAATAATGGAAAAGAAAGGTATATTATTTTGAGTGGTCTTTCTAATTTAGAACTTGTGAAAGTTATGAGTCTTAAAACTGCTAGTAAAATTTGCAAAAAGTTGGAAAGTATTGTAGGAAGGGTTAAAAACCATAATGAAAGGAAAAGATTAATGATAGCAACCACAACTACCTAAAATATAAGCCCAAAATCCCAATCCAAACAAGGAAGTACAAGATAGCATAAGGAAATTGAATGAAAAACAAAACTAAATTAAACTCCCTATGCTAAGGTTGATTTTGCTTCCTTGCATCTCCTCCATTTTGCTCAATGTGCAAGCCTTCCCTCATATTTTGTTTTGTTTGAATACCTTCAAGTGACAGTGATTTGATAGCAAGAACTTTGGAGATAGTGATTGTAAGGTTGGAATGAGGGAGAAAACTCTTTTATAGAAAAGCTTCTTGAATGGATGGTCAAGATCAAAAGCCAAAAAAATTCCAAGATCAACGGTTGAGGTTACATGCACCATGTAGTGGTAAGGTTAGGGATGGCTAAGGATAGATGGTCAAGATTAAAAGAAGACCAAAGGCGATCAACATTTAAAATTTGAAAGAGAAAGTGGATGGAAAGTGGAGGCATTCAAACTAATAATTTTTAATCTGAGAAAGGAATCTTGGCAATTAAATAATCATATTATTTAATTTGGCGGAGGATGTGGAGAAATAAATAATAATAAATGATTATTCATTTATGGAGAAAGAGGGAAATGATATTTAACTAAAATGATTATGTAATGCCCCGTCTTAATAACCTAAGAATGTTGCAAATGAGTATAAAGGTGTAATAATTTTTTTTTAAAGTATTAATATTAAGTTAATTAATTGCATACATTCGTTAAGTTACTAGACGATACACTACTTTGAGTTTTCCATAAGTGACTTAAGTATTTCGCATTGCACATATTAATTAACATTAACATAATCATCAAGGATAAACATTGCATAACATTAAATTGCATTCAAGATATCATAAAGTACAATTACATTTCCTTACATTGTATTTGATATAATATACATTACTCATCCATCTGATGAGGTAGTTCAACAAAGATTACAATTACAAAAGTTCACCTCACAACATTTGAGGGATGTTTTTACAATACAAATTTTACAATATACAATGTTGAAATACACATAAGTTTCCAAGTGTGAGCTCTCCATCCATGAAGCTCTCGATGCCATGATCAAAACTGGGGACCCAACGGAGTAAGGTGCACGTTCCACCCAACCATGTGGTACCCGTAGGTCCACCCCCGTGCTAGGAGATAGTAATAAGGTTACCGAGACCTAATCTACTAACCCTAGACATTAGTACACAACAGACTATTGGTTACATTGCTTCCAGATTTTAGACAATTGATTGTAATACAAATACAAGGTTAACTATTACTTTAGGTGGAGTGTCATCACAACATTACAAAGGTTACCCTAGTGTTTCTTCCTAGGTTTCGGCCCCCAATCCTTGGGTTACCCTGGTAACCTCTTACGAAACCCGGCCCCTATTGCATACTATTGTGGAATCGAATGTCTTTTGAAGAAATAAGACACCGATTTTCCATTCCAGACCTTCTCATCTTATACTCATGACTGTGGTAGCTCAAGAGTCGTAAGAGAGACAAAGTATCTTGTTAAGTGTTTTAATCTAACTACTATGTTCTTTAGTTTTCACTGATTTACTACTATTTGTAAGTTACCCTGACACCACTTTGTGTGTCGGCCCTTACAAATAGCCACTCCCCTAAAAGTAACAAGGATTTCTAAGTTCTCTGACTAAGGTTTACAAAGTGTACAACAAACAACAAACAATATCAACACCATTCATATGAACTTCAGTGTCTATGTTCCCAAAAATTAGCTATCTCAGTACCAACTAATATTAGGTACACAATCTTAGCCAATATATAATTCATCTTAACAAACAGGATCCCCACGGTAATAAGTTGGTCTGGAAGACTTGTTGATTTATTACTTTCCCATTATTCCAAATGAGAAAACCAAAAATTTAAAACAAATTGATAAATAAAAAACTTACATTAGGATATACTAAATCCAATCAATCAAAATATGTGATGCACCAAAATCAATCATTCAAAGTATCATCTGTTTTCCATTCTATACCAAAAATGAAATCTACTCATAAACATTTATTGCAATAAAATTTTATGAATATTTCAAAATAATAATTCATTCTAATCTCAAACAACATAATAATAAATCAACTGTCATAATATCTATTTCAAGAAATTTAATAATATAAATAATTATAAATATTATGTATACATATTATATATATTAGGATATTAATATACATTATATATATATAATATATATACACAATAAATATAATTAAAAATTCATATTACAAATTACCAAATCGCAGGTTTAAAAAAAAAAGCATTGAAAACGTATTAAACAATGGAGGTTAGGGCCCGTAGCCCTAACCCTACGCACAGTGCCGCGCACAGTGGGGAGGGGCTGCCTTTGCAGCCCGCCCCACAGGCTCGGCCATGATGGCTGAGTCGTGCGCTGCCCACATGGGCGGCGCTGGCTCAGCCCTCCCCGCCGTGCCCTTGCAGGGACGGCTGCGGGTAGCCCCCGCCCGCACAAAGCTTCGGCTCTTCTTTTTTTTTTTAACATATTTAATTTAAAATCATTCACTATTAACAACAACAAATTTAATAGAATTCGACTACGGATTTTCGCCCGTACGGCGATCCAAATTTATTAATTCACTATTATTTAAAACAAATAAGTATATATATGTATTTGTATATGTATGTAAATATATTTGTTACAGACATATATACATATACAAATATATATATATATATATATAATTCATAAAATCAAACAGCTGAATACTGAAACTGAGCAGTAACTTTCAACAGGAATTTCAAAAGGAAATTTCAAACCCTTAAAGAATTTAACAATTTTTCCTCTGTGATTTTCTAGAAATATATATATAACCCTATTTTGCTCTTTTTATTTCTCTATATTCCTTTTTTTTTTCACAATTTCCTAGAGGTTCAAAAATAAAACAACAAAGAATCTTCTTTCCTTTCCCAATTAAAATCCTTCATAGATCTTTCCTACTGTTTAAATAAGAATTTTACCAAATTTCCAAGAAGAACACAGGAAGAAAAAACAAAACAAATCTTTTCTCTAACTTTTAAAGAAAAGAATTAAAATATACAAGAAAATACCTGTAGTATAAAAGCTTCCTGTAGGAGAATTGCTCTTGCTTGTAGCGTAGAATCCCCAAAATCTTCTTTTAAAGAAATCCCCAATTCCAAGAGAGCTTAACTAACACACCAAGAATCCTCCGAAGGATCTTCCACACAGATACAGAGAGATAACAAATTTCTAAGAAAAAAATCAATTTTATACGCAGCAAGAGAATTTTTGCCAAAACTTTGATAATTTCCCCGTGAGGAAATTGAACAACCCCTGTGTTTTTCCCGAGATCCAAAATATCCTCCGTAACCAATTTTTCTCAACAAGAATCATTTAACACAATGGCACACATGTCGAGAAGTGGTTACCAAAAATATCTTCTCCACTTCTCGGCAATCTTGCCAATTCAATTTGCATGCTAATAATTTATTTTGTTTTAAATTTAAAAATCAAATTTTCAATTGCATGCATTTTATATTTATTTATTTTTTATTAATTTTTTAATTTTCAAATACAATATAATTTACACACTTAATAATTTAATTTAATTAATTAATTAATTTAATTAAATAAGTTTGATCTTTTAAAATCAAACCATTTAACCAGATAAGCTAATTAATTAATTAAATAATCAAGCAAGTAATTTCTTCCACATTTAATCATTAATTTAAATACCAATAATTTAAAGCACAAAAACCAACATTAAAATTTAACCAAATTTTACCTTTTCAAACAATTTATCCAAACAGAAGAATGCAAGACAACCTAGACTCTGAACTAACAGATAATGTACTAAGTCCGGGATTATAGATTAGACTAGGGTAAACCAAACTATTATCTCTCGATCAACGTATCCGTTGAGTCTTGACACACTCAGACTTGAGTACCCAGGCGGAGTCGGTGTCATGTACCTGCAATTCCTGCAACCAAGCGAATAACGAGCATACAATATATATATATATATATATATATATATATATATATATATATATATAATAAAGCATTAAACAGACACACCGTGCGGAGAAAGTCACGGATATCACAGGGCACTCGCAAGCGAGTGATGCGATTCCGTTCTCCACACCAATACACTTCACAACAAACTGACGAAATAAATAGTTGTTAGTCCATCATAACATATACATAACAATAATCAACTGAAAGTAAACATCTACGCTATCTTAAAGCATATCAAAAATCAAACATTGCGATTATAATGTATCATCATGTCACAGAATAATCCATTATCACTCAAAACCAGCAATCAAAATATCCAACAAAATATCATAGGTCTAACAATATGAAAACACAACAGCAGAAAGCATAAGCATAAACAGAGGGGTACTACAGATTATTATTCAACCATTTAATTAAATGTGGAAGAAATGGAATGAGGATGCTAAATAATTAAATTAGATTAATTATTTAATAGTGGAAGGAAGAGGTTAAATGAATAGTTAAATAATTCAAATAATTACTTAACTATAGACGAATAGTGGAAGATGAATAATTAATTAAATGAGAGTTTGTTTAATCATAAATAGAATAGGATATTGGTGACGAAATTAAATAAATATTTAATTTATTTAATTAATCGATGACAAATAAAGAAAAGGAAATGAATTAATTAAATAATTAAAATCATTTAATCAATAGAGGAATGTAACTTTAAAATATAATCAAATGATACTTTGATGTAACTAATAACACTTTGTTACAGGCTAGCTGATGGGTTCCACTCTTTTGACCTCATCTAGTTGATGCTATTACTGATATTTTGTAATGGGGGTAGCTTAGGGTTGGTTTAGATACTGGTGGGCTTATTTTGATCTAATGTGCTGGGGGGAACTGGAAATATATTGTAAGGGGGGATACTTTTGATCTGATACTTGGTTGAACATGCTGATGTTGTGATATGTATTTTCTACTCATATTATACTTAATACAAAAAAAATATAATCAAATAATTAAAATTATTCAATTATATCGAGAAAAGAGTAAATCGATGTAGAAAATGGTATTGCAAGCTTGAGATATTTTTTAGTGTCTACATTTTTCCCTCTTTGACATAATGTGATTTTGAGCATTGTGTCAAAAAATAATTAGGAAAGTTTGATTCAAAACATGCCCCAATGTGCCCCGACGAAGGCGGGATAGACCTATGCAAATTTTGATATTTTTTGAAAAATGTGGAAAAATTGTTTTGACAAGCAAATTTTGTGCACTGACAACAAAAGGTTTCAATTTTGGACCTCTAAGAAGCTCATATTAGGGTTTTGGCTCGACATTTGACACAACTAGTGAAATTGAGAGTTAAAAATCCCATTTTAGGAAGGTATAAATGTGATTTGGTTTCTAAAAAAAGTCATTTGTGTATTTTTACTTTGAGTGAATAGTGAGAGTGAGTGAAAACCTGCCACGGAGCTGCTGCCACAATGTCTCCAATACCACATGTTGCACACTGCGGATATCAAGTTAGGACCTATAGATGCCTAGAGGGCTTGGGGGACGCGATAAGTACACCAACCTTGCCTAAGTGTGATTTTTTCAATTTTTGCTAGTTTTAGGGCTCCAAATTAAGAAAATAGATGCAACAAGCCCCATTCGCCACATTTTTTATCACATTCACCGCAAGTGGATGCAGTTCACCACATCTGCTCAGTGTGACACAATTGCATAGGGTATAGCTACAACTGATTTTTCATGACGTAAATGTATTTTGCGATGCAATTGTAGGATTAAGTGATGCATGTGATGTTTTAAGCCACATGTGTGATTTTGAGAAGGTGAATGTCACATTTGACTGAAAGGTTGTATGTGCGAGGGAATTTGACATGTGTGCAGAAGTGAACCACATTTGTGGATCTTACGATACATTTGACTTTTGAAATGCATATACTAGACAATGCGACACATTTGATTTAAATTTTTTCCCTAGTTTGGATAAAATTTTCTTTATGAACAAGGTTGAATAGGTTTGCATAGGCTTTAAAATTGATATAATGTACTTTCTTGTGATCATAGGTGACACTAGACCCTATTTATATGTGTGATCTATTCATTCGTCGACCTTCAGGCTATGGAGTGTCTAGAGGATGACCAGAGGGATTGAATTCTTTCCTTGGGATTGTATTACATCACCTTCATGCCCATGATTCGAGCTAACAAAGGTTTATTGACTACGCTGGCCGAGTGACAACACTCATAGACTAATTCATTCCATTTTTTGATAGGAGAGGCCACGGTAACCTTAAAGGTTGTGTGGTGGATCCTCTGACTTCCTATTCAAGGATTGTGTGTGTCTTACGATTTGGAGTGGGGGTATGGTGCCATTGTGGGTGCTTTCAAGCACAAGGACATCGCTAAGCTATGAGTAGAGGAGTATGAGATCCACTGGGACATGCTTGTAGAGAAAAATGACCTCTTCAAATGTTTTTATCCTTTACAGTGTTATTGGTGGAGTTGTGTGCCTTGATTGGTAGGGACATGGGTTTCCAATCAATTGGGGAGAGATGTTGGTTGGGATGCTTACCCAAGGTGTTGTTTATACTTGGGGGCCATGCATGTTGGCCATGTTATACTTCCAACTACATGATGTGGCTTACCAAGGGGCACAAATCATTAGATGTGATGCCACACTTCTCATAGTTTGGGCATGGAAGCACATTGCATTATTCGGCCACCCATGCAAAGGCAGCTAGGAGCAAGGTTACCATATGTGTTCATATATGGAGGTGTTGTGATGCAAACACATGTTCAATGATATTGGTTATTGGAGGCATGCCATTGAACTTTTGGATTCATTCTTCTAGAGGCCATACAAGGATTGTACTCCATTCATGGATGATGATGATCATCTACCATACTATCACCAGAACTGATATTTGATTGGCTAGATTGTATAGAGTCAACATATTATTGAGAGATATCTACTAGAGAAAGTTCCTTGACAGTTCAGCGAGCAACATGGGCTACTAGTAGGAACAACTGAGTTTGCAAGATCCAATAGAGAGATATGGCCATGGGGGCGATCATTTTGGTGGCTATAGCTGAGAAGGATATAGATGGATTGTAGCCATTATAGTGGGGGGTAGGGCCAAAGATAGCAGATGTAGGCACTATGATAGAGTACAATGTGTGGTGGGAACTGTTGATGGTCAAAATAGCACATGTAAACAAAATATTGCTATTATGTTTCTCTTGAAAGAGAAAGATAACACATGGATACCTAACTCCCAAGGTCCTATTAATCGGTTCACAACTGTGCTGATTTCACTCAATGGTTGATGTAACTATAATGTTCAAGGGGCCTGCTGGTGTTGAGCTTTTGGATTGTTATAAGATTAAACATTAAACCTACTTTAACCGGGGTTTTAAAGAAATAGAAAAAAGATAGATCAAAGTTTTGGAACTGAAGAGAATGTTAATTCACCCAAGTAATCAGACTTGTTGCCTTCCAAGGAATTCCTAAACTAAAAATGCAGAATAAAATCAACTTGTAATTAATACACAGTTTCATTCATTCACAGTGCAAACTTTAACAACAGATTGCAAACCATCATTTAAACAAAATATCAGATAGAATTTCATTCGTTGAAAGCCTTCCAAATCAAATAATTAACCCAAGATAAATACCATTCTGGAGCATAACATGAAGTAGATTAAAATCTGGCTACTTCTATTGTTGGTGAAATAAATAAACAACATTTACAAATCTGGCAAAATCACCAGTGTACAAAAAACCCATGTCTTCAGATTATCTCCATCTGTCCTAAGAAAACTTGAAAGATACATCACTACCTTCTACTCTCGAGTTTCTCTACCTTCTAACCCTAACTTACTAATTCTTGACAAAAGAAAATTTTTCTCTACATGTCTCTCTAAAATTTATGTATCCTCTAAAATATATCTCTTTTTTACAAAGAGGAAAAAGTGCCATATATACAAAATGTGCCAAAGAGAATGTGTCAGCCCTTGCTTTAGGGTTTACAAAAAATGTCAGTTTCTGAACACGTCGGCCCTAGAAGAGTTTGAACAAAGTCAAGGATGCATTGAATGCACATATCCTACTCATTTCGATGAGATCTCTCCCAGGTGTGGCCTTTCAAATCTTTTGCAACCATTGCATTAACTTCTGGCCCTTGTGTTCGCCCTCGAACTTCTTTGCAGAGCTGCTTTGAATGTTCAGAAGTAAAGTCATTAATGTAGATCCACTTTTGCCAGTAGACATCCGAGTTGTCCTCACAATTTCTTCCTTTCTGCTTTCCTCTTGTTCTAGCTCTTTCTGCAAGTTGACCTCCTTTCAAGAAGCAACATCCATTGTTTCTGTCTTAGATCCCTATAGGTGAACACCACTGAGTCACCAAACCAATTCATCATCCTGATCGCTAGGTAGATCCATATCGCTCACGGTCTGTTGATCTTCCTCACAAGAATAGCCGCACAATCCAACTGCCACTGGTTCGCCTTCCTCTTCCTCCTATTGGTTGAACACACACCACATGGAATCTTCAAACGGTTAAACGTTATTCAAATAGGATCGCATGTTGGTGCTCAAGACACTAGCCGTGTCTCCCCAATGCTACAATGCTTCACTGTCGCTATCGACATAGCTTACAACAGCCGACAAGAGTTTAGAACGAGCTGCAAAAGTCATATCGATACCCAAGGTTGTCGCCCAGACCATCGCTATCGACAAGAGGTCATAGCGAATGTGCAAGAGTTATACCGCAGCATCCCTCTGTCGGCGAGACTATAACCATCGGTGAGACATCATACCGATATGAAAAAGTTATACCGCCGCCCAAGATTGTTGCCCAGACCATCGCTATCGACAAGAGGTCATAGCAAATGTGCAAGAGTTATATCGCATCATCCCTCCGTCGGCGAGACTATAACCATTGGCGAGACATCATACTGATCTACAAAAGTTATACTGCCGCCCAAGATTGTCGCCCAGACCATCGCTATCGGCCAGACATCATAACGAAAACACCTTCCATCGGCAAGACTTCCATTAGTCGACAAGAGTTCATACCGAATGTAACACCTTTCCCTGATGCCAGCTATCACCAGGAGTCTTATCGTAACCATAGATATCCATCAGTGAGACCACAACTATCAAAAAAACATCACACCGAGAGCAAACCATTTGGCCAAGAGTCTCCCCGATGCCAACTTTGTGAACAACTATTGCCAGGAGTTCCATCAGTCGGCAAGACATCATAGCGAGCCAACCTGTCGGCGAGACCAACAGTCATCGGCAAGACATCACACCAAAAGCAAAATTTATACCACTGCTAGTTGGCCAGACAACAAGAATGTCATACTGACTTTGGTCCTTCAGGAGTTTCATGTCAGATCTGGTTGAGGTATGCTTTCCAACAGACTTCCACTTGACAAAGATCCTTCAAAACTAGCGGGGATGGAACCAAGATGAAACTGGAACCGGGACCAAAGTCAGAACGGGGGAAAGACACAAACCATTCACTAACCTCTCATTCATCACTTCATTCTAGCTCCGACCCCGCAAAAGCAAAAGACATGAAAAAAAAACCCGACCGACCGACCAAGTGATCGGAATCAGAGGCAAAACAAATGAACACGGCAGAACCGGGACCGGAACCAAACCCGACCTTGAAAATTTATAAAGTTTCAAGTCTGTCTTTTGTCCCGACCCCGCCTCTGAAAACACTCAAAGGGACAATGAAGAAAAAGATGAGAAGGAAGAAAAAGGAAGGGGAGAAAGCACCCCACGACAAAACATAAGGAACAAAGGCCAAAAAAAACAAGACCGACAGAACCGGGACCAGGACAGAATATGAACCTGAAACTTAGAAAAGCTCCAAAGTTTGGATTCAGTCCCGATTCTACGTCCGTCAGAACAAAAACGCCCAACGAAAAAACAAAAAAGGCGAAACCAGAACCAGGTAGGGAACAAAACACAAAACTTGGAAGGAATTCCAAGTTCGGATTCAGTCCCGATTCTGCGTCCGCCAGAACAAAACAAAAACGTGTAAAACAGAAAAGAAAATCCCTAAGGCACGAGACAAAAAACCAAGAAAAAATGACCAACAAATAGGAGAAAAGGACCAACCCAAATGTTAGTGAAAAACAACCAACGAAGAAGAAACAAAAAGAAAAGCAGAGTCAAAGTCGGGATGGAAATCAAACCAGAAACCTTGACAGAGTTCAATGTTCATATTTGGTTCCGGACCCGGCTCCGACAAAACAAAAGATAGACTTAGGAGGAAAACAAAAGAACTCCTAAGACCCAACCAAACAACCAAAGGCAATGGAAACAAAAGAAAAGGGGTACCCATTTTGTTCTCAAAACAAAATTAAATGGGGTGGTTATGCAAGGCATAAGAGGAACAACATAGGACAATGTCGTTGACAGATCCAGATCAGCTTGCACTAATGCAGAGATGATGGAGAGAGCCCAAGGATAGACTTTGAGGCTAAGGTTGAGGCCGAGGAGAGGATGGAGGATAAGGAGGTGGAGGGGAGGATGATGGAGATGGAGGAAGGAGGGAGAGGTAGGGGAAGAGATAGATGACCACCCCATCCACTGAGGTGAGATGGGGGTGAGATGGGGGCACATAGGCAGTGGAGGCCCCTTGTTAGGAGGGTGTGGTCAGAGTAGTAGTTATAGTTGTTGCAGGACAAGTAGATGTACCTCCACACTGGGAGGAGAGATAGGTGGGTAAGCAGCTAGAGGTTGACATTGGCATATATGTCGAGGTAGAGGAGGTCAGGGGGGACAAGGAGATGCATGATCAAGAGGAGGAGAGGGAGAGGGTAGTGATGGGGGATGGGTTGGAGGAGATCCCCATCATCAAGGCAATAGAGGTGGAGGGGAGGATTAACCAGTAGATGCACAGGTGGCTGAGCTACAAGACTAGTTACAAGCCATGCAAGCAGAGGTTTAGCAGTTGAGAGTTGAGAGGGACATCGTTTTGATTCAAGCACATAGATCAGAGCATAGCGCCATTGATTTTATTAGTAGATGTAGTGGCTCGACAGTGAATTTATCTCGTGAGTTACGAAGGGCTATCCAAGTAGAGCAATACTACAGAGACCTATATGAGAGAGAGGTGCACCCTAAGTGAAGAGAGCCTATATATTCAGTGGTCATGATCAGGTCATAGAGCAAGACACACTCTTGACAGAGTCAGAGCAGTGGAGGGTTTTCTTAGCCACAACCTTCGCCATACCACTGATTGTCGAGTTCAGGATACAAAGCCTTGGATTCTCAATAACCTCCCACAGGACCATCCCCCTTAGGCAATAGGGGGAGCACTGGCTAGACCTCTTTTTCATTATATTCAGACACTGATTGTATATTTTGATTGAGCCTACGAGCTCTATTTTTTAGATCATCCTGATATTGTATTGTGACACTTAATTTTTTTGATATATATATGTGTGTGTGTGTGTGAGAGAGAGAGATACATGATTTTTGGGGGTGACTATCTGATGTGTCATTTATTATGCATGTTTCTATGTGATGAACTATGCTAATATGATGTTATGCATTTATATTATTATGAGATGGTCCTATATGTTATGATGCATTATGGATGATAATGTATGGTTTATGCTTATGTATGATTATCTATCTTATATGTATGGATGGATGCACTTAATTTATATTGTTCTATGCATGATGGTTTTATATGATTATGATGTTTATGTGGATGCACATGTGATGCATTCTTTAGGGTGTTATGGATGCTTTATGATTATGAAATAATGCAATATGGGTATGTATATGATGTATGTAAATTCAATAAGATGGATGATGAGTATGGATATAGATAATGTATATGAAATGTGATGATTATGTATTCTTTCCTTTTTGATATGAAAATGTGATATGTGTGTGATAAAATATATGCAATGAGATGTACGTTAGTGGTTTATGAATGCAAGATGATACTATGTGATTATGACATGTAATGATTATATGGATGCATGTATGTATGCTGATGCTATCTATGTTTTTGTATTTCCTTATGCAAATGGATGACCTAACATGTTCATATTGATACCTATGATACTTATAACATGACTATGTATTCAAGATATTTTTGCATGTCACTGGATGCCATCGGGATGATTCAGATAAAAGAGGTGAAAGTGCTGAGAAGATGGATGTTAGCATGGAGTTAGCCAAGTGATTGCTATTATTTCTTAATAGATGCTAGACTTGCATGTTTATCATCATTAGGAAGTAAAATTATAGCAAATGGAAAATAAACACCATGGTATGACATAGACCAAGGTGTGCAATGTTATCCCTTTGCAAAAATAGAAACTCAACAAACAAGCAATGTCATAACTAAGGAAAAAGTTTCCCAAGTATTTTTGTCAAGAAAAACCACAAGCATCAATAAAAAAGAAAAGAGGTCGTGATCCATCATTGTTCCTCCAAATCCTCCTTGGGACATCCTTGAGGTGGCTAGTAACATGATATTTCAATAAAAAAGATAAGACCAACTAGACCAACAGAGTCAACAACCATTTAGATCGTTTGTCAGAATTTATTTGCTGATAAGATTGATGAGATTGATTGATTGATTAATTGATTGACAAGTTTGACTGATTGATTGACCGCATTGATTAAGTGACAAGGTTGATTGATTGTTTGACTGGATGGATTGACTGACAAGATTAATTGTTTGACCAAATTGATTGACTAATAGGATTGACCAATTGACAAGATTGTTTGACTGATAAGATTGAAAAATTGACAAGATTGATTGATTGACTGATAGGATTGACCAAAGTTGATGAGATTGATTGATTAACCAAATTGATTGAATGATAGGATTGATCAATTGATGAGATTGATTAATTAACCATGCATGATTTCAAGAAAGACATATCTAGTATAAGGAAAATGATAAGATTGAAAAATGACCATGTCCAAATCTGGAAAGGACACATCCTGAATAAAACAAAATGATAAAACCACTGACTTGACAAGCATTGATGAGTAGGCAATTGATCAATTTGGATTGAAGACCAGTTGGATGGTTGATCTGTTGATTCACGAATTGGTTTAGATATCTATTTGCTTGTGTCTAAAATGTTGACCTTAGAAAAGGACAACTTATTATAGCACAAAATACAATAGACCAAGATAGACCTGACAAAACCTAAAGGACTAACCTAGTGCCTTGGGGGCTCATCAAAAGATGGCCTTGCCTACATTATACATGCAAAGACATCATAGTTTGACTAAATTTGACCATGAATGACTCACTATTATGATGTGAATCATGACTTATTCGACTCAATAAAACACTAAGGGACCGACCTAGTGCCTTAGGGGCTCATCTAAAGATGGCCTTGCCTACATAGCAATGCACAGAGACAATGTAGTTCAAATGGACTTGAAGTGACACAAAATCTGACTTTGACTCTATTTTTGGAGTTTTTGATGTTTTATGATTTTATTTTATTTTTGGTGTTTTATGTTTTTTTAAATTTTTTGATGTTTTATGGTTTTTTAAATTTTTTGATGTTTTATGATTTTTTTAAATTTTTGATGTTTTATGATTTTTTTTGGAATTTTGGTGTTTTAAAAAGTTGATACCATGTGTAGGATCCCATAAAGATGTAGGTCAAGGAATTGACCCCAGTCATGTATAAGACTAACTTATTATGGGTGAAGGATTGTCGGATGCCAAGGATGGTCATGAAAGGCGAAGGACACTAAATGTCAATGGTTCCTAGGCCATGAGAAGGATGACAAAGCTTTATTATGATAAGTGAAGGATGGGGTGGATGGAGGTGAAAGACTAGATAGAATGATGGTAGACAATAGAGAAAAGACTAACTACACATAGCGCACATTGCCAAGTTTTCACCATGGTACTTATCCAAAGCACCACCGAAGTGGTTTTCACTATTGGACAAATTATTTCTTTACTATTTTTTTTTCTATTTTTTCTATTTTTTTGTTTTCCAGGTTTTCATTATGGTGACAATTTTTTTGTATTTTTTGACTTTTAATGGGATTCTCTGGAAGCTATGTATAATATCGGTGAAGCTGCATGTTGTTGATAGGCTTAGGTAATGGTTCACCTTCCGAAGTAGAAAATTGATAAGAACCAAAACCATATGTTGTTGTGATGATGTAGGGGCCCAACCAATTGGGTTCAAAATTTCTAGGCTTTTCTCAGTCCATTTGATTCTTAGGATTCTCTTTTAGAACCAAGTCACCAATTTCAAAGTATCTAACTCAGAATTTCTTATTGTAGCTATGCCAAAGCCTGTTATGATATACTTGTAAATGAGTTAAGGGATTCCATCTCTTCTCATCCAATAACTCAAGCTCATGTAAGTAGGCTATACGATACTCTTCTCCATTAATAAACTACTGCATAAACACCCTCAAAGATGGTAACTCGACCTCAATGGGGAGGATGGCCTCAAATCCAAAGACAAGGGAATATGGGGTGGCACTTGTGGGAGTACGGATGGTAGTGTGATAGGCCCATAATATGAGATTGAGTTGGACATGCCAGTCACAACCAACATCATCAAAAATCTTCTTTAAGATTTTAAGGATAGTCTTATTAGATGCCTCAAATTGACCGTTTCCCTAGGGGTAGTATGGAGTAGCAAAATTATGTTGGATATGGAACTTCTTGCATAATTCATGGACATCCTAATTTTTGAAAGGATGACCATTATCCATGATGATAGATTGGAAAATTCCATACTAGCATATGATGTAATTAAGAATGAACTTAGATATTTTCTTTCTAGTGATGTAGGTCATTGAAATGTCTTCAATCCATTTAGTGAAATATTTAGTTCCAACAAGGATAAACTTATGACCATTGGAAAAGTAGGATGAATCTTTCCCATGAGGTTGAGTCCCCATTGAGAGAATGGCCAAGGTGATATAAGTGGGTTAAGTTCCTGAGCAGGTTCTTGTAAAAGATCTCCATGTATTTTGACATTAGCGAAACTTATTCACAAAATAGTAGGCATCACGTTCCATGGTAGGCCAATAGTATCCTATTCACATAAGATTCTTAGCTAGAGTAGGACCAGCAGAGTGAGCTCGGCATATACCATTATGTACCTCTTGTAAGGCTGCCTATGCTTCATATGAATTGAGAAATCTTAGGAAGGTGCTCACAACAACACAACAGGGAATCAGTGTTGACTTTTATGCTAGATTTTAGTGTACTTGAGTCCATCATTTGGAGTGATCTGACAGTGCAAAAGTCAGCGAAAACTAGTTTCTTTGTTTCATTGCTAGTTTTTGCGCCAGATTTTGTGCCGCCTTTAGCACTCACTTTTGCGCTAAAAATTTGGTTGCAGCAATAGTGTCTCCTTTAGTTCTGAGACTAGCACCAAAAATTGACATTAGAAATAGTGCCTAAATTGGTGCCCAATTTGGCTTCTAGGTTTGCTTTCATGTCTGCTCCCATTTTTTCTTTTAGTTTTTCTTGTAGTTTTGAGCTCCTAGTTTTGCTTCCAGTTTTTCTTCTAGGTTTGCTTCCACTTTTGCTTCCAATGTTGGTTCCAATTTTGCTTCTAGTTTTTCTTCCATTTTTTCTTCTAGGCTTGCTTCCAATATTGCTTCCAGTTTTGCTTCTGGTTTTGCTTCCATGTTTGCTTCCGATTGTGCTTCCAATTTTGCTTCCAATTTTTCTTCTAAGTTTGCTTCCACTTGTGCTTCTAGTTTTGCTTCCAATATTGCTTCCGGTTTTGCTTCCAATTTTGCTTTTGATTTTGCTTCTGGTTTTGCTTCTGGTTTTGCTTTCAGTTTTGCTTCCAATTTTGCTTCAAATTTTTCTTCCAATTTTGCTTCTAGTTTTCCTTCCAGGTTTGCTTCTAGTTTTGCTTCCAGGTTTGCTTCCAAATTTGCTTCCAGTTTTGCTTCTTGTGTTCCTTCCAGTTTTGCTTCCCACTTTCCTTTTGGTTTTGCTTCTAGGTTTGCTTCCGATTTTGCTTCCAATTTTCTTCCAAGATTGCTTATGGTTTGCTTCTAGTTTGGCTTCCATTGTTGCTTCTAAAAATGCTTCTTGTTTTGCTTCAAAAAAATGCTTCTTGTTTCTCTTGGTTTTGCTTTTGGTTTTGCTTCCAGGTTTGCTTCTAGTTTTTGCTACCAATTTTTCTTCCAAGATTTCTTCTAGTTTGTTTCTAGTTTGGCTTCCATTGTTGCTTCCTTTTTTGCTTCTAAAAATGCTTCTCGTTTTGCTTCTATTTATTAATTTAATGTTTTAATTCAATTTAATTAGTTAAATATATGATGCCTCTTAAATAACTCATATGATTATAGAGTAAGTAATTTAATTATTTAACTCATATGATTAAATAACAAGATAATTATTATAACATGATCATCATCTATAATTAAAACAAGTGAGTCAAATATCTATAGTTTAATTGAATTTGACAACATCCATCTTGAGCAGTAAATTAAAATCATCATACGTAGTAAATATCCATCCAAAAATCATCAACCACTTTCAATATATATAAATTGACAAGTTAATATTGATAAGATCATCATCATATATAACTAAAACAAGTGAAAGCCAAATATGCCAGTAGATCAATAACATGTGAAAATGATACATGTCCAACAATCGACATAAGTCAAAATGATACATGTACAAATGATAAATTATTTAACTCAAATTGATACAATTCAAGATGATAAATGTCCAAATGATATAAGTGAAGCTGATAAATACCAATATGATACAACTCAATGATATGGTATTGTAGGCCGTGAAAATGATACATATGATAGTAACCATGAAAAGAGGCATCATAACGATATATCAACAATGATCCATGATGCAGTCTATATGATAATGAATGTAACTGTGTACTACCAACAATTGCCTCATCATCATCACCACCATTGTGATCATCATCATCATAATGATATATCAACAATGATCCATGACACAATCTATATGATCATGAATGTCACTAGGTACTACCAACAACTGCCTCATCATCACCACCATCGTGATCATCGTGATCATTGTCATTGTCGTCATCATTATCATCATCCTCTTCCATGTGATCTGTATTGGAAAAACCAATATTTTCTAGATCTATATCATGATGAGGATCATCTTGATTTTCTAGAAGACCCGTGTTCTACAAAAAAAAAACATTTAAAATGAAAAGTTATTATTTATTTCATGCAATAATTAATTTTTCTATTATATATCTAATATTGAGACATATAAGACGAAACCACAAGCATATTACATCATATCAAAGTGCACATACCATATTAAAATTTCGAAAAAGTTACAACTAATATGTGATTCCAATGATGTAAAACATGCAACAATTCTAATAAACGTTAGTAAAGATATAAAAAAAATTGTTATACAATTTAACTATCAACTATAAATTCTATTACATAACTTTAAGTGCCAACCCTCTACAAAAGAATGAGGAGATTGCAAGAAGATTGGCTGCAGAGGGCATTGGTACAGGAGATGGACATGGCTCTTCCAAGCCATCCAATGAGATGGTTTCATACAAAAATGTGGTAGATATCCTCGTTTCTAGAGAGCTCATGATTCAGGTTGATACAAAAAAATGATGTTGAACATCTGGTACCCATATATGGCATCATGGTTCCATTTCATGTAGCCACCATCAAGAGTGTTACAAGCCAACAAGATGGAGGGAATTCTTATATAAGGATAATTTTCAATGTTCAAGGTACCGACTTTAATGCCAACTACATGCCAACATTGAAATTCCCTACTAGTATTTATGTTAAGGAAATTTCCTTTAGATCCAAGGATTCAAAATTACATCAATGATGTGGTACAAATGATTAAATACCATAGACGATCTATATCAATGAAAGAGTCTAAAAAGGTAGAAAGAGCTACATTGGTGACTCACGAGAAACTTCAGCTTTCAAAAACAAAGGCAATTAGGCTAGAAGACTTGTGGATCAAACCAACATTTGGTGGAAAAGGAAGAAAGATGATTGGAACTTTGGAGGCCCACCATAATGGATTTCAGTATTCAACCATGAGAGAAAAAGAGAGAGCTGATATCATGTATCAAAACATTGAGCATGCATTCTTCTAGCCAATAGAGAAGGAGATGATTACTTTTCTTCATTTTCATTTTCATAACTATATCATGGCGTGGGGACCAAGAAGACCAAGGATGTCCAATTTTATGTGGAGGTAATGAAAGTGGTCCAAAATTTAGGAGGGGCAAGAAGGTCAATGTATGACCCTGATGAAATTGAGGAAGAACAACAGGAGAGGGATAGGAAAAATAAAATCAATGCAGAGTTTCAAGGATTTTTCAAGTAAGAGAGCTATGGGAGTAGCCTCATCTAAAATATTTTGAACTACAGTTTGATATACCATTTAGAGAGCTTGGTTTTCATGGAGTTCCTTTCAAAGCCCCTACTTTTATTGTTCCTATGGTAAATTGGTTGGTAGAGTTGGTGGAATTACCTTTCTCAGTAATCACTATTAGTGAGATTGAGATTGTTAATCAATTAGGCGCTAATTTCCTATAGCAATGAAAGAGTCTGAAAAGGAAGAGAGAGCTACACTGGTGACTCGGGAGAAACTTCAACTTTCAAAAACAAAGTAAATTAGGTTGGAAAACTTGTGGATTAGTCCAGCATTTGGTGGAAGAGGAAGAAAGATAACTGGAACTATGGAGGACCACCATAATGGATTTTGATATTCAACCATGAGAGCAGAATAGAGAGCTGATATCATGTATCAAAACTTTAAGCATGCATTCTTCCAACCAACAGAGAAGGAGATGATTACTTTTCTTCATTGTCATTTGCATAACCTTATCATGGCATGGGAACCAAGAAGACCAAGGATTTCCAGTTTTATGTGGAGGTAATGGATGTGGTCTGAACTTTAGGAGGGGCACGAAGGTCAATGTATGATCCTGATGAAATTGAGGAAGAACAACACGAGAGGGATAGGAAAAATAATATCAATGTAGAGTTTCAAGGATTTGTCAAGTGAGTAGGAGAGATATGGGAGTATCCTCATCTAAATGATTTTGAATTAGAGTTTGATATACCATTTAGAGAGCTTGGCTTTTATGGAGTTCCTTTCAAAGCCCCTTCTTTTATTGTTCATATAGTAAACTATTTGGTAGAGTTGGTGGAATTACCTTTCTTAGTAATAAATATTAGTAAGATTGAGATTATTAATCAATCAGGGGCTAATTTCCTATAGCAATGATAGAGTTTGAAAAGGTAGAGAGCTACACCGGTGACTTAGGAGAAACTTTAGCTTTCAAAAACAAAGGCAATTAGGCTTGAAAACTTGTGGATCAGGCCAACATTTGGTGGAAGAGGAAGAAAGATGACTAGAACTCTGGAAGCCCACCATAATGGATTTCGGTATTCAACCATGAGAGCAAAAGATAGAGATAATATCATGTATCAAAATGCTAAGCATGCATTCTTCCAGCCAATGGAGAAGGAGATGATTACTTTGCTTCATTTTCATTTTCATAACCTTATCATGGCGTGGAACCAAGAAGACCAATGATGTCCAGTTTTATGTGGAGGTAATGGATGTGGTCCAAACTTTAGGAGGGGCAAGAAGGTCAATGCATGATGCTGATGAAATTGAGGAAGAACAACAAGAGAGGGACAAGAAAAATAAAATCAATGCAGAGTTTCAAGGATTTGTCAAGCAAGTAAGAGAGAAATGGGAGTAGCCTCATCTAAAATATTTTCAACTAGAGTTTGATGTACCATTTAGAGCTTGGTTTTCATGGAGTTCCTTTCAAAGCCTCTGCTTTTATTGTTCCTACAGTAAACTATTTGGTAGAGTTGGTGGAATTACCTTTCTTAATAATCACTATTAGTGAGATTGATATTGTTAATCAATTAGGTGCTAATTGCCTATAGCAATGAAAGAGTCTGAAAAGGTAGAGAGAGCTACACTGGTGACTTAGGAGAAACTTTAGCTTTCAAAAATAAAGGCAATTAGGTTGGAAAAATTATGGATTAGGCCAACATTTGGTGGAAGAGGAAGAAAGATGACTGGAACTTTGGAGGCCCACCATAATGGATTTCGGTATTCAACCATGAGAGCAGAAGAGAGAGCTGATATCATGTATCAAAACATTAAGCACACATTCTTCCAGTCAGTTGAGAAGGAGATGATTACTTTGCTTCATTTTCATTTGCATAACCATATCATGGCATGAGAACCAAGAAGACCAAGGATGTCTAGTTTTATGTGGAGGTAATGGATGTGGTCCAAAATTTAGGAGGGGCAAGAAGGTCAATGTATGATCCTGATGAAATTAAAGAAGAACATCAAGAGAGGGACAGGAAAAATAAGATCAATGTAGAGTTTCAAGGATTTGTCAAGCTAGTAAGAGAGCTATGGGAGCAACCTCATCTAAAATATTTTGAACTAGAGTTTGATGTACCATTTAGAGAGCTTGGTTTTCATTGAGTTCCTTTCAAAGCCTTTGCATTTATTGTTCCTACGGTAAACTATTTGGTAGAGTTAATGGAATTACCTTTCTTAGTAATCACTATTAGTGAGATTGAGATTGTTAACCTTGAGAGAGTAGGACTTGGGAAAAAGGAATTTGATATGGCTATTGTTTTCAAAGAATTCAAGCGGGATGTACTCTGCATTGACACCATTCCTCAATCTTCTCTTGATGGCATCAAGGAATGGCTGAACTACATAGATATAAAGTATTATGACAGTAGAATGAACTTGAATTGGTGGCCAATTTTGAAAACTATTACTGATGATCAAGAAAAAAATATTGAAGATGGTGGTTGGGAATTTTTGAATATGGAAGCTAGTGATTATGATTCTGATAATTTAGAAAGTTAGATCAAGGATATGAACCCTCTGATGTAGAAGAGGAATCATAATCAGATGAGGAAGGTTCAGAAGATGAATCTCTTGTGGAGTTAGATGAGGAAAAAGAAGAAGAAGAATATTTTGAAGGGGAGGAAGGTAAAAAATGAGATGAATTAGAAGCGGAAGCTAGAAATACAGATAAGGAAAAAGGAGACAAGTTTGATAGTGAAGAGGAAAGGTGGCGATGAAAGGTAAAAGCTACAAGGAAGTCTCGAGAACCTGATATTAGAGATTCAAGAGGAATTCCTTCCAAGAGGCATAATGTCAGATGAATTGAGTTCATCTACATCCTTCTACCATTTTTTCATGCACATAAATGGTTTAGCTGTTTATACAAATGATGCATATATGTTAACTTGATCAGTGTTGTTACTTTGGTAGTTTTAATTCTATGACAACCAACCATTAGGCCATTCTATGTGGGAGCATGTTTGTGTTTTTAGTTAGCTTTTCTGGATAGCTCTACTTAGTGTTAAGGACATTCTATTTATCTTTTGAATGTTAAGAAGTCTAGAATTACATGCTTCTCTATGTTGATCATATTAGGTTGTAGGTTTTTTACTGCTGATTTCTTTATTTATAGAGTTTTTTTAACTTGGAAGATAGGAATATACTGCCTTTTTCAAAATTAGATGGACAAATTAAGTGGTTGGTTAGCTACACCAAGTGATGTAGACTACAAGGATGTGTTAGATCTATAGGATTCCTACCAAGATGCATCAAAACATTCTTACATGTTAAAAGAATGGTAGCGTCGTGAGGAAGGATGGAAAAGATGCATGTGGATCACTTAGTAGAGTGGCAACATGAATTCAAGGAAGCACTCCCTGAGATACCAAGGAAGAACTCCTTGAGATACCATGTTTGAGAGAGAAGAAGATAAATCAAATCAACATGGGACTAAGTTACTCAAATGATACAACTCATGACTTAAGTGAGGACACTTAAGAGATATTAAAATACAATGGTCATTAATTAACAGATGCGATAAAAATAAGGAATGAATGTCACCAAATACACTTTAAGGAAAACAATATTTTTTTCCTCAACATGAAATAATGGGACAATTGAGTGGGATCTAGGGCCAATAGAGAAGTACTTTAGAACTCATCCTATGCATCAATAAACAACTCAACACAAGAAATGAAAATTGACATATTAACACAACAATATTTAACTAAGTTATTGAAAATCAACTATTGATACCTCATTCTTCATCCAGATTAAAAAATTGGCCTGCTTTTTTCTTTGTAACTTTTCCTTTTCAAATTGCTTTGGATGATAACCATATTTCTCCTCCTATCAAAACATAGCACATGTAATAGTTAAACTAATTAATACGCAATCATTTACTTTTTCCTAGGGAATTAAAAAAATATCATTTAACATATTAAATATACTTACAAATTTATAGATCAAGGCCTGTAAACCTTTCTGGCCACTGTGATGTGTGACACGAAGTTTTTGAAGCCTAGCCTTGGAGGCCTTGTCTTGAAACATATACTAATTCAATTTAACTATGCACAAATAAAATTTAAAAATAGTTTAATAAATTTGATATAATCTTATGAGAAAATTCAAATACCTATGTACCCTCCTCACCGAACTTCCTCTGTGCATCAGACTTCTCATATGCTTTTACAATCTCTTTCCATACTTCGACATTTACATCAATTGGGATTTTTTTGAGCCTTAGCTTGGGAGGGATTTTTTTTATCTTTTTTGTTTGGTTGCACTAAAATCTCTTGCAATTTTGAGACATTTGTAGCTTTACCTTCTTCATAGACCAACCTATACCAAATTCAGACTCCATGTCATTGATAACTATTTTTTGTAGGTGTATGGGTATCTTTGAGAATGAAAATGTAGATGGTCTTTGAACCATTGAAGGCATGATTCCTTCAACCTATTCACAAACCCTTTTCCAGCATCTGTCATTCAGACTTCCCCTGCAACCACATTGTATTCTACCTTGGTATTGTAGGTACCAATGCAAGATTGAAAACTTGGTGTGGTGGAAGAAGTTTGTGTCCTAGGAGTGGGTGGGACAGTGGAAGCCTCTACTCCATGTTCTACACTCCTAGAGTTTACTGTTACTAATTTCCTCCTGGATCTTTTGCTCGATCTAGGACTGCTTGGGGAATCAATTGATTCCCTTTGACATGGTTGATTTGGTTGCAAAGTTTGAGGGGCTTCACTAGATTGGTTTTCTATGTATCTAGTGCACATCATCCAAATTGTTCACTGTCTCTTCCCCCAATATGGAAGCCAATGCCTCTTTATCTTTGTCAGTCACATGTCCCTATATATATAAAAAATAAATTTCCTCTTTTAAATTTAAAAATAAAAAACCAAAAAGTAAAAATGAAAGAAACAAGGGAAACATTTACAAATCTATAAATTTGATCCAGGAGGATCTAGAAACCTCAAAAATTTCACAGTCTCAAAATCACCTAAAAGTGGTCTCAGATTGAAGAGCTCACCAACACGATCCCGACGCAACTTGAATCACACCAAAAGGAGATCGTACATGCAAGTTATGCTCAGTCAAAGGTTTAGTTAAACCAGGTACCAGAGGCCGTCAATGAAGCAAAAAAATTGATCATCTTGGAATTTGACAAAATTGGCATCAAATCAAAGTACTCATTGAGACGATTCCGACAATGTTCATTTCGTTGAGAACAAAGCTTGTATAGTTTCCGAGGTGGACCAATGATGACTTGACATGCGTCAGTCCGTATGATGATTTCATCCGTACGGTTTGCTGACATGGCATCCGAGTCAGCGATGACATGGCATATAGCTAGGTGGATGATGTGGCTCTATCAACAAATCAGATCTTGCCACATGGTAGTCTTCCGGGGTGATGCATGGACCCTCCTTTTTCATCGATTGGTTTGAATGGATAAGCAAAAGTCTTTGGCGGACTCGACCCAGTGACCTACCGGGCATCTGAAATGGCCATCGACCATTGCACCACACATACCTGTCAATAACTTATATGAGGCAGTTTCATTTTGTTATGTTTATGTTTGGAGTTTGTTTTAAAAATGACATCTGGCGGGTCGAACCCATAACCACCGACCCAACAAAATATTACCTCACCATTTGGCCACTGAATTCTTCATATATGTAAATGGGGATAGTTTTTTTTTGTTGAGTTTTTTTAGGCCAGGTTATTAACAAATAACCTCGTATAGTTAAAAAACAACCCCCATTTTGAATATAGTCAAAACCAAAAAAAAACTCTAAGGGGTTATGAACTAAGTTCTTTTTTATGGTAAGGGGTTATTTTGTAATAATGGTGATTTTGGCCCCATTATGACATAAATTATGTATAAAAGGAGGGTAGGAGGCCTTGATTTTTCAATTCAAAAAATTCAAGTTTTGAGGGAATTTTGATGCTATTGTAAGGAAACTTTGGAGAGTGTTTAGGGGAGAGTTTTACAAGGTGTTTTTGTGCACCAAAAATTGTAAAATTGTGAGTGATTAAAGCTTGGATATTGTAAGAAGGCTATTGAAGCTTAGCGATATCAATAAAGTGGTCCAACGTTGAGAAGTGGACCCAGAGACGTAGCTCAAATTGAGTGAACTCCGTTATCAAGTGTGATCTCTCTATTTCTTCTCTCTCATTATTCTTTCAGTATTTTGATTCTTTGAGTTTTCTTAGCTTATGTCTCTGGAATTTGGATAGAGTATAAGTGAACTTTATTTGTCATAATTTCAACAGTTAAGATACATAATCATGAATTATTGTTGGATCGGGAATTAAATCTATAATTGGATTAAGTTTTGGAAAAATTTAACGTCCTAGTTTATAGATCAAAATTGACAATGAATTACCTCATTGTGGCCAGAGTCTGCTCCCTTTATTCTCTTCCCTCTATCACTTGACATTTTGAGGCAACCTAGGGAAAATTATTTTTGTCCAGTTTGTGGAGGCAAACAAAGTACACACTTTCAAGTATGAAAGTTTTCGTCTAGTTTGTGTTATGAAAGTTTTACCTTGAATGACTCTCTTTCTATATTTAAATGCCTATGAATCAATTACTTGCGCACCTGCATAGAATATAAATATATTTGAAATGATATAAATATATGTAAAATGAAACAAATGTATTGTAAAAAAATCAATGCTTGTGCACCTATATAGAATGGTAATCTTTGGGGGATAAAAAGGCCACAAAGTGTGGTTTTATTGAGAGTTAACACAGATAGGTCCCATGCTCAAGTTGCATTCGTTGATTAGAAAGAAAATGAGTGTGCACACAATCAATTCAAAACCATGAGCTCATTGTTCTATAAAAGAATAAGTGAAAATTAGTAATAGATAATTTAAGGCCAAATGTCTCACAAATTCAAGGAAATGATCTATTACTCAACTATCATCTCAAAATACCTATCTCCTCGTATTGTCTCAACCAACCTCTTTTCCCACGAGACCTGGTTGTAGTGGGGTGGATGCAGTTTAACGACTTGTCTTGAAAGCACTTGATTACTTTTTTTATGGAAGGTCTGAGAAATTGAATTGGAAACCGAAAGCTTGGGATGGGAATGATAAGAGAACTGGGGCATTGGTGTTTTAAAAAAGCATTCACTACTCTTGGATGTGGAGGAAATAATGTAATGTCTACAATTTTATCCTCCTCCTTTGCAACTACATGAGACTTGAATGATTCACATGTAAACAAAACAATATTCACAACCCTTTCTTCAAAATTATCTCCATTTAATCCAAACAAAAATATTTTTGGGAATGAGAAAAAAATTGTAACCTTACCTATGGTGTTGCAAACTAAATCAAATTTATAATCTACTTGCTTGTAGCCCTCGTTTGCACTGTTTTTCTCTTTTTTCTCCTCTCCACTTTCACATGGATTTTTTCTCCTGTCATCTCTTCCTTCTCAACGTGGGAAGTTTTAAATTTTTGTTCTTGATTGAGTAGTCAGCACTATAGTCGGCTTAGCAAAGTGTGCCTAATTTAATGTTGCCTTTCAGCCAAAAAATGTAATCTGTTTGGGATGCAAAAGGTGGCACAAAGTGCACCTAATTTAGCGCCTAGCAATGCAAAATGATGTATTTTTCTTGGAAGTTGATAAATAAATTGATCCTAAATTGACTTCATCTTCATATGTTCCAAGAGAGCAATCATGGTTCCCTATTTTATCTATTCCTTATCCCATGTCAATTTTGTTGGTGCAAAACTAATAGAGGTTAGATATGTGAACTTAGAAATGAACCCTATACAACTAGAGGAGTCATGTAAAGTGTGAAATATATGTCTAAAGTGAGGTTTTGTGTTGGATAGCATATTTGTTGAAATGATATAATTGGTGTACTAAACATTATTTACTATGTTGTGTATTATAGGGGCAAGATGAGGCCATGGAAAAAAAAATGTGTCATGTCAAATGAGGACACAACAACTGAAGTGAGACATCTGGTACTCAAATTTTGACTTAGGAAAAAATGATCTGATGGAATTTTTTGATATGTTCATATATTTTCATAGTATTATTGAAATTCATAATGTATTATCCAATCATGACATAAATTAATGCATGTTGTTGATTATTTTAGATGGAGATTAGAGAAAATGTAGAGCCTGAGTGTTTATCTAGCAAAAGAGGATAGGGATGTGGACCTAAAACTATTAAATCATGTAGATGACAATGGGTGTTTGAGGATATGATAATGGATCTTGCAGACACAATAAATGATTGCATTGAACAAGAGGTTGGTCAGGACTATAGTACATGGGATGAATACTTTGAGAAAATATATGACTAAAGTGAGGTTTTGTGTTGGATAGCATATTTGTTGAAATGATATAATTGGTATAGTAAATATTATTTACTATGTTGTGTATTATAGGGGCAGGATGAGGCCATGGCAACAGATTGTCATGTCAAATGAGGACATAACAGATGAAGTGGGACATCAAGTACTCAAATTTTGACTTAACTTAGGAAAAAATGATCTAATGGCATTTTGTGATACATCCATTTTTTTTCACAATATTATTGAAATTTATAATGTATTATCCAATCTTGACATAAATTAATGTATATTGTTGATTATTTTAGATGGAGATTGAAGCAAGTGTAGAGCCTGAGCATTCAACTAGCAACAAAAGAAGATATGTATGTGGACATGGACCTAGACCTAAAACTATTAAATCACATAGACAAAAGTGGGTGGAAGAGGATATGACAATGGATCTTCTAGACACAACAAATGATTGCATTGAACAAGAGGTTGGTTAGGACTATAGTACATGGGATGAATACTTTGAGAAAATTGTTGTTTGTGGATGTTTTGTATGTCGTGGAAAGAAAAAATTCAAATGAGCAATTGTACAAAGACATTACATGAGCTTCCAATCGGTAGTATGCCTCCTACAATAGATTCAAATCCAATAGGAATTGTGGTAAGGAATTTTCCAATTTGATATAAATAACATGTATACTTCATTTAAACATTGTTTTAGATTATTTAAATAACTAATTTTTTTCTCAATGGATACTTGCAGGATAGAATTCTTGGCTTAAAGTTTCTTGGATCACTGACTTCCAGCCTAAAGGGCAATGATCATTTATCAGATGATACATCTAGCAAAAATATGTGCCAATATACCAGCTTGAAAGAAGAGGAATTGATGAAAACAAGTCACAGAACAAGAATCGGTTTAAAGATGCATAATTTGCTTAAAGATAGGGGAAGGTGGACTAAATACCCTATGAGAATGAATGTGATGGAGATAATGACTTTCCCCTGAGTTTGAGATCAATTTACAAAGAGACATTTGATTGCTGATTATATTTTGCTTGGCCTAGTGATCAACAATTACCTAGAGTGTACAAGGTGTTTCAATTTTGGGGATACAACTACATGATACGACCTCCAATATTCATGGAGAGAATCTAGGCCTCTTTATTGTCCAAAATTTACATATGGGATCTAAACATAGAAACAATTCAGAACAAACCACTAGGAGATTAATGCCATATTATGGTCCATCATATTACAGTGGTGAATGGAGAAGGCTAGCAGAATATAAGCCTAGCATGTCAGCATATGGTCTAAATTCAAATATGTATACACATCATCTCCAATTGAAAAGTGGAAAATAAATTAATAGAGGTCATCTTATGTATATAGATGGACGTGTATATGCACACAAAAATATTGTAGGATTTATAAATAGTAGTAAGGGAAGGGACCCTAATGTCGGATTGAATTGCCAATTTGTTGAGGTTATAAATGATAAATATGTAGATATGGAAAGAGAGGTTGATAGATTGATAATGGCTGAGGATATTAAGGACCTTACCATTGGGGATGAGTTATTGATTGATTACCCCTTCTTAAAACACACTCTTGCACAAAAGAAAAGGGAAGAACAAGGTCTCCCTAAGGATGTTCTTAAGGGAAAAAAACCAAAGAATAATAAATGAGTGTGGACTGATGTTGTCAAAATTGTGTTTTATTTAAATTATTGTATAAAAAAGGTAGTCTATAAAATAATGTTCCATTATTCAATTGATGTATATATGTTCATACAATTTATATTTTTATTTTTTAAGCCATGTTTGATTATATTTCTTTGAAATTGATACATTTATGATTTATCCAATTGTTGGAAAACATTAAATAATGCTTGTGTTTGTTGATAGGTAGAAGATGTTGATGAAACACATACTAATACCCATGATCCAATTGGATTATTAATAGTAGGAGAGGATGATCCAAACCATCCTTTAAACAATACCAAGGTGAAAAGAGCAAGTTTGAAGAGATTACTACCACCTGATAAATTTGAAGGGCTGATGAGATATGCATACACTAATGAGATGCCACCTAGCCTTAATGATGATGATCATGATAGTGAAAATGATGTGCATGAAGAAGGATTGAATGAAATGCTTACAGGTTTCTTTGGGGATGGAAACAATGATGACAATAATGATCATATGGCTAAAAGTAATGATGATAGAAAGGGTAATTACCACCAACGTAATGTTGATGATAACAACCTGAAAGACTCCATCAAGCAAGCAACGAAGACACCCATGTTCAAATCGGGTGCAAGTAGAACCTCACAACTGGTTAATATTATTAGGAATCAATTCACTATTTGGTTGGTTATACAAAGGGTTCACTACCCCACTGAAGTGCGTTGAAATCTATTTCTTACTTTGCATTGTCAATTGGTGTACACAATTCATAAACATTCATCAACTTCATTTATATTTATTCAAGGGTATTTTAAAACCATATATTATATAAAACATGTTCATCATAAGTCAAACAATCAATTGATTTAATCTCTAGCAATCTTATAGGACACTAAAAATTAAAATATTCCCTGAAGAGAATGTGTTTCCATTAACTTGTAGAGAGACACATTTGTTGTTGGTTGAGTTGGGGATTGAATATAAGAAAATTCATTCATGTAAAAATGATTGCATTTATACAAATATGAATATCAGAACAAGGTAGAATTCCTTGTATGCAAAGAGAAGAGATATCATACAGATGTACAAGGTCCTATAGTTCCAAAGAAGGTTTTATGTCACATGCCAATTATACCTAGATTTCAATGAATCTTTTGTTGCAAGTCACTTGCACAATTGATGGAATTTCATGCAAAGAATAGGAGTAAAGATGGATTCATGCGAATTCTGGCCGACTCCAAAGCAATGAAACACATAGAGGAAAAATGGCCAAGAAAATTCAAAGATGAACCCCATAGTATCAGGTTTGGTCTTGCAATTGATGGAGTGTGCCCATTCTCTTTCCTGAGCTCAAATTATAGTGATTGGCTAGTTGGATTGATAGTATACAATATTCCCCCATGGATGAGTGTTAGAAAGGAGCACCCTATGCTAACTCTCATTGTTCTAGGAAAACATCAAATTAAAACATGGATGTTTATCTTGTGCCTTTTATTGATGAGATGCAACTACTACTGAAAGGCATAATAATGTATGACATATCATGTCCTCCATCAAATAGGTCCTTCATGTTGTATGGTGTGCTATGTTGGACCATTCATGATTTCCCAAGACTTGGTGTTTGTTTTGGTAAGATAAATATTTACGTATTTACACTCATAATTTATTTTCATCCCAACTTTCATACTTAGTTTTATACTATTTTTTTGATGTTATTAACATTACTTGTTGAATTGCAGGGCTTCAAACAAAGGGGATATTTTCATGTCCAAGATGTGCAAAAAAATTTCAAGGGCAGTATTCTAAATATCTACATAAATTTATTTATGCAAACAATAGGGTTTTTCTACCACTAGATCATAGGTTTAGAAATCGCCAGAAGAATCAATTTGATGGAAAAGTTGAAAATAGAGGCCCTCCCATGATTATGGGTCTAGGTGATTGGCTTAAGAATTATGAAGATGTTGAATTGAAAGCTTGGGAGGATTTTTTTGACCAGGGTGATTCAATTGAAGAACTAGAACAAGTTGTAGTTCATATGCCAAAAGGAATGAAAAGGAAATCCATATTTTATGAGCTCCCTTACTGGAAGGATATATTAATATCTCACCTATTAGATCCTATGCACATCTTAAAAATGTCCTAGATTTTATATTTCAACATATATCAGGCAAAGAGGACACCTTTTCTTCAAGGAGAGATATTGCTCTTTCGCGTACAAAATCTAATAGAAAACATTTGTGGCCAAGCAAGGAAAATGAAACATATGCAGAAGACCCGTGGATTTTGAAAAAAAAAGAGCTAGACCAACTAAAAAATGTCATCCATTCAATAAGGACACCTATTGGCTATGGGTCATCATTGGCTAAAGCTTTTACAGTTGATGGACATATCATAGAATTTAAAACACATGATTTTCATAATTTAATGAAGGCATTATTTATCATCATTTAACATTTACTGGTAACATTGATTAAGTACTAAATATATTTTGATATTTTGTTGTGTGAGAAAAAAATACTAATGGCCTTTTCATAAATGTGTTTGATAGAATATCATGTCATTAGCAATTAGGGGGGATTCCTATCTTACAGTTGACTTAAGGAATGCCATAAGTCGATTGTCAACATTTACAAGGTATGTGATTATATGAAATGTTCATGTGTGAGAGACATAGATATATTATATTGCATTTAATTTATGACTAAAGGTTCATACTAATTTACTATTCTTATATTAGGTGGGTGACTTCCAAGGAGATCCATGAATCTGAAGTGCCAAAGTGGAAGAAGGAAATTGTAGAAATTGTATGTGTATTTGATAAGGATCTCCCTACAAGTTTCATGGACCTACAAGTCCATTTACTTATACACCTAGTCGATGACATTGAATTGGTGGGTGTTGTATCAACGAGGTGGATGTTTTTCTTTGAGAGGTATATGAAAACTCTTAAAAGATATGTCCGAAAAAAGGCACATCCAGAGGGTTGCATGGATGAAGGGTATGTATTGAATGAAGAATTTCTCTTCTTGTGTGAATTCCTTGGTAAGGATTTTGAAGATGGGCCATGTGTCTGGGATGAAGAACAAGCATCAGATATTATTGATGGAGAAAAACCATAATATAATGGTGTTGAAGTAGAAATTAGTAAGTAAATTCATGATCAGTGTGGTTGTTTTTCTTGCAATCATTAATTTACTCTGTAATTTATTTTTCAAATTAACAACATGAAATTTGGAGTTTGAAATAAACATGTTGACATGTAATAGGTGTAGATGAAAGTTCTATACTCGACAAGTTCATTTTGTACCACATGGACTTTATGAACAAATGGATTGATTTGTATGATAAAAAGAGAGAAGTGTTAGAAGCAAGGAGATAGTTTAAGAGATTGAACCCAAAGAATAATCCACTTCCCACTAATCTGCTTGGAGACTAGCAAAAAGATTGCACACTAGAATGGGTTACTAAACAAATTCAAAATCAAATAGAAGATGTAGGTATAGATTCAAACATAATGGAAGATGAAATCAACAGGTCTAGAGGATGTGAAAGAAAGGTACAATTGGAATTTTACAAAATTTTGTTTCCTTATAGTTTTGACACTATTAACTATTTTAATATTCATCATTATATTTTTTTTCACTGAAATAAATGGTCTTTCACAGGTGAGGAAATATCCAACAATGTGGGCATATGGTCAACATTATCGTGTAGAAAGTGTAGATGTAAAGAGATGATACTTCAATTGTGGCATCATGGTTGACTTCAAGCAATCCAGTTGATCAAGCTCAAAAGATAAGAATATAATTGAAGGGAATCTACAATATGTTGGGAAAATACAAGAAATTATTGAGTTGGATTACCGCTCTTTTAAATGTTGTATTTTTAAGTGTAGATGGTATGAAGCATTTGAGAGGACACAAAGACATGATATCGATAGTGGATTGTTTTCTATAGATTCCTCATGCTTCCTACTGGAGGATAAGGAGCCTTATGTTCTACCAATTCATTGTGAGTAGGTATTTCTTTAACTCAAACAAGAAGTGGTAGTGATCATTAATCTATTAATTCATAGTTTATTGTGAATATATACACGTGTTTTTTAATCAATAAAATTGTTATAACACACGTCTAATATATGTATTTCGTTCATGTGTAGGTATTTTTCTATGAAGATATTTTGGACCCGAAATGGATGTTTTTCATACATTATGATCCAAGATGAAGGCATGTATTTGACAAAACATTAGTGGATACTGAGAAAAACAATGATGGCAAAAAAATGAGAGAGGGATTAGAGAACATTGAAGAAATTGGCATCCATGATGATGTTGAAGATGGTTATGTTCAGGCACAAGAAGACAAGAATCCAGAGTTAGATGATGTTATGGAAGAAAACAATATGGATGGTATAGAAAATGATGATCCAAATACATCTGCTAACAATATAGATGGTGTACAATCAAATTTCAATGATGATGAAGATGATGCAGGTCAAAATGAGGGTGATGATAATATTAAATACTTGAAAGAACATATGAACATTGACAATGATACACTGGATGACATTGTAGCAGACAATAAAGTTAATGACCAAGACCTCTAAATTTTCAGAATTATTTGCAATCCATGTTTAAAAAAGGATGATTCTTATGGACCAAACTTTGAAATGCTTCAATAATATTATTCGTGTCGATACAAATTACCTATTGAAATATCCTTAAATTGTTCAATCTTTGGTATGAATTGTTGGAAGGAAAAAATATGATTACTTGGATGATTCTTCCATTCATTTTGTATCAACATATGTTCATGAAGACACAAAAGTTAATATAATATTAATTCACGTAACTCACAATTATTTAAATAAGCAACTTTGTTAACTTTATTATTTTTAAATAGTTTCTATTTTTATGTTGAATATAATTTTGAACATGTAACTAAAACATCCACAATAAATAATTTACTGTATCAACATATTAATTCACATACGCACAGTATTGAGGCTCAATAACTATTATTCATTCAAATATAAGAAGAAATAAGTATGGAAAACATAAGAAAAAATACATAATCATAACATAGTCATGGAGAATCTTTGATAATAAGATGTTCTATTTCATTCATAAGCTCAAAATAATCAAACAGTAACAACAAATGTGCCCTAATAAATCTTATGAATTTAAATAACTTGAAGAAACCACTTTGGAGACAACACAATAATAGATAAGCATGAAATTTAACACAACAATTGAACACGAAAATAGATTACCAATTATGAGCAATCTTCTCCATTATGTTGTTTCAAATATATATACATTTAAAGAAAAAATCTTTGATATGATATGGATGGGTGGAATGTGCAATCTATCTTCTTACTAATGCCTACTATAGCAGAAATGAAAATGGAATATGATATGATGATCCTCTCAAAATTGGCCTTGGTTTCCTATTTATATAGGAAGGAACAAGCTTTAGGCCTTTTACAAAAAGAGACAACTCTTCAAAACTACTTTTAATAACAACTAATTAATTTGCATAATTGAAGAAATAACAAGGCTTAAGACACTTTAGACATGTGTTTCCTTTAATCAATGTAGAAATCCCATGATCATCGATCTGGAAAAGCTTTCCTCTCCATAATAGATGTTTAGATGCCCTCACCTTAGTGACCTACTCATCTGAAGCCAAATACTTATATTCCCATTGATACACCGTAAAATATGATGACCATTAATATTCTTGGATCTTTGGTATGTTTGCAAGATGTGTCTGTCATCGACTATCTAGTAGTGCCTTTGTATCATTGAAAAATTTTAGATATCCAACATCAAGAGCAATCAATCCATCCATGATCAAATTGAGCTTGTGAAGAGCGGTGTCACTATCCCCCTGAACATGGGTTAAACACTTATGAATAACCTAACCAAATTCCTTCTTCCATTCATCCAAGTCTTTTACTTGACCATCATCTTTCACAATTTATGGTGTATACCATTTTTTTAAGGTATGGAATGAATCCATTGATGTCACAATCCTCTTATCCTCCCCTTGTATATACTGAAATTCATCAACAATCATTTTTACTATTTTCTCAATTGATTTTAATGTTGTAGGAGCATCAAGACTCCTTTGTAGAACTCTGCATAACTTAGGTAGAGTGTGGTGAATAGGCTACCACCTTTGAAACAAGGGGTCCAATATAAGCATATGTGATTTTATTTGATCAATTGCTTGCTAAAGTGATTTATAACTGTCATGCACACTATACAATTTATCAATAACCAACTTTATTTTGTACTCAAGAATCTTTTCCATAACTTCAAAAACTTTCCTTTTTACTTCATCCTGAGCCTTCTTCATATCATCCACTTCCTTCTCAGGAGCCTTTGCTTGCTCAGCTGGAATGCTCTATACAATATTTAATGGAGCACTAGGAGGCTTATATAACACTATCTCCTTGCTTTGTGAAGTTCTTGCTCCTTTTAACTATTCTTTCAATTTGACATTCTCCATAAATAGTTTATTAAATTCATCATTTAAGAACTTTTGTTCCCTTTCACACTTCTTTAATATGTCCTCCAATCCCTTAATAGTTGCACTAGTGAACATGGTTGAGTGCATGGTCATTGTGGCTGCCTCCAAAGGGGTGGTGTCCTGTATTGGTCTTACCATTGTTGCCCCTTTCATTCCCTGTATAACATCCAAAATTTTAGGCTTTTGTGTGTTTTTCTGCTTGATCCAAATGGCCAGGGTTTCAATTTTGGGGTTATACCCAGTTCCACTTACTCTTTCATCAAAGTCAAACTCTGCAACTAACATTGGATCTTCTTGAGATCATACTTGATTAAGCAAAAACATTTTCTTTAATTCCAACCTAGGAAAAATGAGCATGTTTCTCTTCAAAATCATCTGTCTATCCTTCTGAGGGATAATGTCAATGTGGTCGACCCTCAATTCATTGAAGGTCTATGCCACCATTTGATTATTTTTTTCTTCTTCAATTCCCACTTCATCTGACTCCATTTTCTCTTCAATTTCTTTTATCTTCATCTTTGTACAAAAATCCCTAAAATCTGGAGTCTTGATGAAATCATCATCCTCTATAAACCTCCTGGTAGCAATTTCTCTCTCATCTTCATGTATCTTTGCACTTGTTTTTTCTACATCATCCATCCTTTCCTCATGCCTATGGGCACTAGTCTCATGGATGGGCTGATCAACCTTAATATCACCCTTTAATGATTGCAATACAGTGTCCACATTTTCAGTATCTCCCACCCCTCCACTCTTCTCCTAAGGTACCAATGGTTCAATGCTCTATGTCTTTTGTCTCTTGGGAGGAAATTTCTCTAGGTGAGACTCTGATGCTATGTATAGGGTGTGCTTTTTAGTTATCTTACCACCATGTTCCTAAAGATACACTTCTTTTTTAGCATATAAATCCTCAAATTTATCAATTATCTTCAATTGATCCTCCTGATGGGGTCTTTTTCTTCAACAAAATAGCCAAGGAAACTTTTTTCATTTTGCTACTTCCTTCCTTCAAGCTTCATTATAACCTCCCATTTATTTTATCTGAGGGACACCTCTGGAAAAGTATGACAATTTCTTATCACATCTTCCCGCACCATAGAAAAATGGACCCTTGTCATTTTCATGGTCTTTTCGGCCTTGCTTCATGATGTTTGGCCTATTTTTCTCTGATTTTATGTCGTAACATGGCTTGAACATGCATATTTAGATACTAAAATTCAAATATTGACATTTGGTGAAGGTGTTGTGAAGTTTTGTAAAACATTTATACACTCTTCTAAACTCTACTAATTACAATTCACCTAAAAATCACCTTTTCATCACTAAACAAGTCCTATTTTGAAGTGTTATAAAGTCTTGTAACAAGATTTCATGCTTTTCTAAGCATAATTTCACTATTTACACCTTTCTTATGCTTTATTTGACCCCTTTATGCCCTTATAAGCCTTAATTAAGTGTATTTTTGAATGTAAACTTGATAAATAACATTAAATATGACTTAATTCCTGACACCCATTTTCAAGTCCTAGGTGGGACCCATTTTCCATGGGTGGCGAATGATCCCCCCTTGGCTCCAAATTCAAAATTTTTAAAATTTCTTTTTTGGGTTTTTATTCAAAATCACTTGATGCCAACCTATGATGAGGTATTAACCGATTACTAAGGCACACGATTGTATAAATAAGTGTTTTTACATCCATTTCAACCCCCATTCATTCAAGCATTCAAGCATCTTACAACATCAAATCAAGCACTATTCAAGCATTTTGGAGCATCCATTGACACAACTTCAAATTTTCATCAACAAGGGTTTGGTAAGTTGATAACATTTGCATGTTATTTGTTTATCATTCTCTTGCATTTCATTATTTCATTAAGGGTTTGATTACCAAAGTGGGGTTTGACCAAGTCAAACCCCTATTTACTAACCCTCAACCATTTTCCCCCTCTTGCATGTGTGTTTGCAGACTTTTGTGTGCAGATTAAACAAGTATTTAGGTGTTGAAGAGTGGTCAGCAAGTCATCTAGGTGCTTCAAGTCAAATCAACCATTTTTCAAGCTTGGATAAGGTATTCTATCTGTTTTCTGTAGAATTGACTTTGGCAACCCGACAAACAGACATTTCCAAATCTGGTGTTGCAGAGTTGTCTCCTAATTTCTCAAAATTTTGGGAGAGGACTGATTCGCCACCAGTGGTGAATGAGTCTCACCTTAAGATTTAAAATCTAGGTTTTGTTAGATTCTGGATCCCGATAATCAGAAAATGGTTCCTAACAGTTTTCACCACAAGTAGGACTAATTCGCCACCTTGGGAAAATGAGTCCCACTATTGATTTTCTATGATTCCAAACAACATTTCAAAGATTCCATATTTCTCAAATCTTGCCTAGGTGCACCCTGATTTAACCCATTTCTTTCCGTTCTGCATTTATTTATTCATAGTTCATTATTTTGCATATCACATTATGTTTTCCAACATAGCTTAAATCTTTAGTTTTGCATTAAAATTCAGTCATATAGATCACTTAATTGCATTTAGTTCACTTCATTTAGCTTAAATAACATTACACAACATAATTTGAAAGAACCCCTTAGCATTTTTGGCCCTTCCTCTCTCCTTTTAGGTGAAAAACCCTAGAAGAGTTAGAAAGGTGCAAGGTGCCAAAAATCTACAATTCATTTTGGTGAACCTGCATTTTGAACACTTTACATTTCTGATTTCATTCACATATTGCATCCTAGATTACACTTGCATCAACATTCAATTAGGATATTGTTTTGTTCTTCCATTCTAGGACTTCTCATATTACATTAGTGAAAGCTTTGTTTAGATTTCATTTTTGCATTGCATATCATTGAAAAAACTGAAAATCT
Source organism: Sequoia sempervirens (assembly GCA_007258455.2). Classification (NCBI taxonomy): domain Eukaryota; kingdom Viridiplantae; phylum Streptophyta; class Pinopsida; order Cupressales; family Cupressaceae; genus Sequoia; species Sequoia sempervirens. Next base: position 212,721,114 of record VDFB02256132.1, on the reverse strand, counting down.
GCATTTGCATCCTTCATTACATTCTAAAAAGCATTAGACTCACATTAAAATTTCTGAAAAACACAAAAAAATCTCATAGTTGGACTCATTCGCCACCCTAGGCGAATTAGTCCACTTGCACTATTCATATTGCATTTTCAAACATTTTCTGGCATTTTCCTGCGTTTCTATTTTCTATAGTTTCTTCTCTATTATAGTTAGCAATTTTTTTGTTATTTTCATTTAGAACTCCTAGATTACCTTGAATTTGCATTCACCCCATTTTTTTGTGGTACTTGTATGAGTGTTTGGTGCCCCATTGATAATACCTTAGTGAGATGAAGTTCTAGACTCATGGCTTCCCGCAATAACACTTTTGTTGTGGACCTTGAGATCTCAAGAGCTCCTACTCCTAGTATGGAAAATGGTGCATTAGGCATTGACAATACCACTCCTATGCCTTCACCTTTCCATCCAATGAATGTTTACACCCAAAACATCTTCATCCCATAAGAAAAGGTTTTTAATATTCATGAGGATTTTGCACATTTACAACAAGACTTGTCCCTCAAAAAACATTTCCACCATTGCCATACCTGCAATAAAAAACCTTCATCGCTTGATTGAAAGTGATGATGGCTTATAAGTTATGAAAAGGATTGTTGAGATTTACAATAAACATTCCTATTCTAATACCCAATATGTAAACATTCCTGTAAGTCAAGGAGGACCTCAAGTTCCCCTCCCTTCAACCATAGCATCCATACAAACTTATACCACTCCTCAAGTTACAACAACTATGCAATCAGTTAGTCATGTGGTTCCTTTTTTCACAATTCCAACTAGCATTCCTAGTTCTCTTGTGGCATTGCAAGTCCCCTCCACCACCTTCACACCCCTTAGTATTCCTGTCACTTCCCTAACATCACCTACACTCCATCACCATTTTCCCTTCCACCTCAAACCACTTACCCCGACCCTATTCTTACACAACTCCTTAACATTGTTTCATCCATGCAACACCAACTTTCCACCATTAGCCAAGCTCAAAATGCTCCACCAACATATGTCTATAGCAACCCATTATCCTTAGAAATATTACGAACCCCGATGCCACAAGGGATAGAAATGCCTTGGTTTGAGAAACACAGAGGTAAAGGAGATACTATCAACCGTGTTAATGCTTATATAGCTTTATGCAATGAATTTTTCCTCGATGATAAACTCTTAGCAAACTTTTTCCAAGGACCTTGAAAGATATTGCATTAGAGTGGTTTTCCAACTTTCCCAATCAGTCCATCCGATCATTCAATGAATTGGTGGATACTTTCATAAATCACTTTCAAGTTCACATGACTCCTAAAAAGACAATGGCTAACCTCATGAGATGTAGAAAAAATATAGATGAAAAAGTAATTGATTTTATCTCACGATATCAGTCCTTGTATTCTCAAATTGATGTCAAGATTCCTAATGCACATCTACAAAATATGTTTATGAAAAACTTGTAGACAAACCTTTAGGATAAATTAACTATGATGAAATTCCCTTCATTTATGCATTTATGTACAACCTTATGTGACTATCACAACTCGGTTTCTAGTTGAGACTTAAAGTCCACTTCAAACCAATTTGACAAATCTGAACCACAAAACCAACACAACACATAAAACTTTCACAAACCAAATAGAGAATTTTTACAGTTCAATCCGCCTCCACCGCAACCACAAACTCAACCAGTTCCAAATAAAGTGGTAGCTGTTAAAGCCATGGTACCTTATACCTATGGGGACTCAAAGAGATAATTTACCCCCTTATCTGATACCCTCCATAACATAATGAACCAATTGATTCAACAACAAATGATCACTTTGCTAAAGATATACTTCAAAAACTTCCTGATGGTCCTCTTTACATAGCCAGTAGAATCTATGATAATCCCACCAATGGGATATTAATAGATGCCACCTATGGTGAGAATGTGATTATAGAAGAGTTTTTAGTATTACATGATCTCTATCAAGATGATTATAATAAACCAACTACATGGATTAAGACACATACTAGTTTTACATGCCCTGTGATTAGATTGATCATACTCCCATTACAGATAGGACACGAAACTTTGGATGTAACATTTTCTATTATTCCACAATCAGATCAATTTCATTTGCAGGTAGGCCACTCTTGGCTTTGCTCAATGAAAGCGATCCCATTAGTGGTTCACAAATGTTTGAAGTTTCCACATGGCAATGAAATATTTACCATACACCATAGTGGCTTTAATCCATTATCCTCTAAAGGTAATTTTTCCTTAGAATCCTTTTGGCCTAAACCTATGGAACCCATCACCCCTCGTAAAGAATTCTTTTTCATAACCTATCAAAAGTTCAAAGCCAAACGCATAGTCGAATTGTCTCTTCGTAACATGTCCCTGTCAACTTCCGCTCCTCCTATCATAGATGAAACCATGCTTCAACCTGGGTTCGACATCAAACAGACTACACAACCTCATGAACAACCACACTTAGACACTTCCCTGCCATCATTTAAATGACCAAGAGAAAATGAAACCAATCCTATCATACCTCCTCGCATAAAACAAGTGTATAAAGCCAAAGAGAAAGTGATTGACCCATCCTCTTCAGTTTCTTTTGTTCTTCCCCCTTCAAAAGTAGAAGAACCAATGATGACTCAATCCACTCTTATACCTCAACAACTTCAAAATAGAATTAAACAAAATCGCGGTGCTAGGGAACGTAGGTGTCGTCATCATCTCCTTGCTCAATAGTCTCAAATGGAAGAAAATCAACCTTCGCCTTTGAAAAAATTAATAGATGATCACCCTCCTCCTGACCCACCCCAAGATTTTCGAATCCAACATTCACAACAAAATGAACCAATCCAATAGCCACAACTTTTGATACACCCCTCCTTGGAAATCACCCTTTTTCCTCTCGTCGTCATCAATCTTGATGATGATGATGATGATGTGGCGATAGAAAAAATAGATGAAGAAGTGTATAATGATTTAAAATCTTTATGTTCATCTACCATGAGCTTAAATGATAAATCTTCTCAACCAAGTGAGCAACCTGGTACGTCTCCTAGTTCGACACTTGCAATTCTTCCTTTGGAAAATCAACCGCCCTCACAATACATTGAACTTGATTGGGAGGGGATGACTTATTAGATGGTTGAATTGCATTCACCTTACTAGTATTCTTTCATTTATTTTCCTTTCTCTTTTACTTTCATTTTTTCTATATGTGTGTATCATGTTCCCTCATAATGTGTGTTTGATGTTCCCTCTCTTTGTACACTTCTATTTGTACCTCTATTCTTCTATATGTCATGCATTGTCTTTTTCTCTTTTTGTTTTGTGTTATCCTTTTGGAGATGACAAAACGCATGGAGATTCCCTATGTCTCTTCCATGTTGAACCAGGAGATCCTTGTCTTTTTGTCTTTTTGTCTTGTGTTTTCCTTTTGGGGATGTCTCAAAGCATTGAGACCAAAATGTCTCCTTCATGTTGACCCAAAAGCTTTTTCTTTTATTTACCCTTTTGTTTTCCTTTTCACTTGCGTTTTCCTTTTGGGGATGATTTAAAGCATTGAGACCACAATGTCTCTTCCATGTTGACCCAAAACTAACTTTCTTTTTCTTTTTTTTTCGCTCTCTTTGTGTCATTCTTCTAGTTCTATGTGCTTTGGGGAATGATGACAATTCCAAGCTCTTTAATCAAAACATTGCAACAATGAACATACTAAACCCAAATCCATAGATCCCTTATGTGTTTGGTGTGCTCTTTTTTGGGGGAAACTCCCCTTTCTTTTATTTTTCCTTTTCATTGACATGACACAACCTTACTCAGAAACATATGACTTGGCATAGGGCTTTCCAAGTTGGCTCTCATGTCTTGTTTTTTTTTTCATTTTATTTCTTTCACTACTTTAAAGTAATTGCTCATAGAACGATGTGTAGAAATTTCTTTAAAGTGGGGGACATACATTACCATTAATTCATTTGCATTCTTGGTTCCTAGTGTAGCCTTGTCATTTATATGATGTGTTTGTCACTTAGTGGATGACATTGGGTATGTTGTCCTTCATAAGTGTGATCTATCTTATCATATTACATTCCTTTTGCTGGCCTGATGCGATGCACTGCATCCCCTAAGTTGTGAATATAATATTATTTGATTGGTCCTCTCTTGGAAACATTAGACACAATGTTCCCTAAGTGACTGAACTCTTATGAACTTAACAAGATTCCTTTGAACATCTTTTCCATTTTACATTTTTGCATTTTTTCCACCTTGCATAATGTAACTTGCATGCTTGTGGTACCTTCCTTTTTGTTCATGCGTTCTAAGCATATGGAGCTTTGCTTGCCTCATGAAGCACATACCAAAATTTTTCCTTATGGTGCCTTGTTAAAGTTATCAGGAGGTATAACTCTAATATGGTTGAGCGGGAAGCCCATCTAGTAGCTTGACTTTCCCCATAGCCACCTTTGTGCTTGTGAGTGCATACCAACTAGCGTATGTATCTCCCCTTTTGGGATTTCTCATCCCGTGGACAACTAGAAGTTTCATGGCCCCACAGTGAGTATACTTGGCCCTTCTCGCCCGACGGATCACCATGAGTTCTATTGCCCCAGAGTGAGTATACATTCTCTTTTTCTCACAATCATCCTAGATCTAATCCACAACTAGTTGGATAGATGATTGAAACTTCATCCAACACTTGTGTGTTCCTTTGTTCTTATGTTTAGTTTTCCATGGGATCTTTATCCTGGGGGCTTGATCATCCCTCTTGATCAATGTCTTCCATCTTGCTAACGTAAGTACATTTGAACCCTCCTCCCAATGTTCATGGCTACTTTAGTGTGAGTTTGAAGCAAGTTCATCCTCTCACTAAAGTGGGGGCTAAATGCACCATAGAAAAATGGACCCTTGTCATTTTCATGGTCTTTTCAACCTTGCTTCATGATGTTTGGTCTATTTTTATTTGATTTTATGTCATAACATGGCTTGAACATGCATATTTAGGTACTAAAATTCAAATATTGTCATCTTGTGAAGGTGTTGTGAAGTGTTGTAAAACATTTCTACACTCTTCTAGACTCTACTCATTTCAAATCCTATTTTGAAGTGTTGTAAAATCTTGTAACAAGATTTCATGCTTTTGTAGGCATAATTTCACTATTTAAACCTTTCTTATAATTTATTTGACCCCTTTATGCCCTTATAAGCCTTAATTAAGTGTATTTTTGAATATAAACCTGAAAAAAACATTAAATATGACTTAATTCCTGACACCTATTTTTAGGTCCTAAACCTAACAAATAACATTAAATATGACTTAATTCTTGACACCTATTTTTAGGTCCTAGGTGGGACCCATTCATCGTGGGTGGTGAATGATTCCCCTTGGCTCCAAATTCCAATTTTTTTAATTTTTTTTTTTGAGTTTTTATTCAAAATCACTTGATGTTGGCCTGTGTTGAGGTATTAACGGGTTACTAAGGCACAAGATTGTATAAATAAGTGTTTTTACATCCATTTCAACCCCCATTCATTCAAGCATTCAATCTCACATCACATTCAAGCATTCAAGCATCTTAAAACATCAAATCAAGCACTATTCAAGCATTTTGGAGCATCCATTGACACAACATCATATTTTCATTAACAAGGGTTTGGAAAGTTGATAGAATTTGCATGTTACTTGTTTATCATTCTCTTGCATTTCATTATTTCATTAAGGTTTTGATTACAAAGTGGGGTTTGACCAAGGAAAACCCCTATTTGCTAACCCTCAACCATTTTTCCTCTCTTGCATGTGTGTTTGCAGAATTTTATGTGCAGATTAAACAAATTTTTAGGTGTTGAAGAGTGGTAAGAAATTCAACTAGGTGCTTCAAGTAAAATCATCCATCTTTGAAGCTTGGAGAAGGTATTTTGTCTATTTCCTGCATAATTGACTTTGGCAACCTGATAGGCAAACATTTCCAAATCTGGTGTTGCAGAGTTGTCTCCTAATTTCTCAAAAATTTTGGAGAGGAATTATTTTCCACCAGTGGAAAATGAGTCCCACCTTAAGACTGGAAATCTAGGTTTTGTCAGATTCTAGATCCCATCAGTCAAAAACTGGTTCCCGATAGTTTTCACTAGAAGTAGGACTAATTCGCCACCCTGGGAAAATGAGTCCCATTGTTGATTTTTTGTGATTATAGATAACATTTCAAAGATTCTAGATTCCTAAAATCTTTCCTAGGTGCACGCTGATTTAACCCATTTCTTTCTATTCTGCATTTATTTATTCATAGTTCATTGTTTTGCATATCACATTGTGTTTTTCAGCATAGCTTAAATCTTTAGTTTTGCATTCAAATTCAGTCATATAGATCACTTAATTACATTTATTTCACTTCATTTAGCTTAAATAACATCACACATAACATAATTTGAATGAACCCCTTAACATTTTTGGCCCTTCCTCTCTCCTTTTAGGTGAAAAACCTTAGAAGAGTTAGAAAGGTGCAAGGTGCCAAAAATCTATGGTTCACTTCCTCATAATCTACTTGGTCTTCCATTTTCATTTTGGTAAAAATATTATTCCTTATTTTATTCATATTATTTTTCAGGGTCAAAGGCTCTTTCTTTTCCAAAACCCAACACATCTTGTCTTCAAGTAATATTGCAACTCCTCCAATGTATCTGAGCCTATTGTCTAGTCTCCACATTTGGTTAAGTTTGGAAAAAATGTGCCCTTCTTTTTTTTGTGCATTACATCCTTTTCCATACACATCATTTTCCACATAAATTTAAGAAATGCTAATCTGAGGGGCACAAACTTTGGCAGTATGTGTGGAGTAGTAGGGAAGCCATATATTCTTATTATTGTAACTTTTGGGAAAATGAACCAATCACCAAAATTATGTGTGTGACCCTATTCCTATCTCAGGGCCAAAGATCTTAAAGTTGGATTCATCATAGAGCTTGATCAATAATGCAACATACTTTGGAGAGTCTACTCCTCCCTATAGTCACAAAAGTGAGAAAAATAATAAAAATAAAAATAAAAAGAATGGGTCTCTAGGTGAAACCAAAAGGCGCCTTTAGACCATGAAAAAAGTAAAAATAAAAGAAATATCCAAAGGTGAAAACCTCTCAAAGGTACCTAAGGATGGAGGTTTGGACAGTCTCCCCATTGACCGAGAAAGATCGCCATTGCTAGTAGAAGAATCAAAAGAGGTCAATCTTGGGACAAAGGACAATCCTAGAATCATTCAATTTGTAACATCTTTGATCACTAAAGAAAAACCATAGTTCACTACATTATTTTCAAAAATAAAAGTTAATTTTTCATGGTCATATGCTAATATTCCTAGGTTGGACCCCTACATCATCTACCGTTGATTCCAAATGCTAAACTAGTCAAGCAAGAATTAAGGAAAATGCACCTGTAGATCACACTCCTAGTAAAGGTTGAGTTGAAAAAACTTTTGGATGTTGGTTTTATTCATCCCATAGACTATACAAAATGGATATACAATCATGTTCCTCTCACTAAACCAACTAGTAGTATCAAAGTGTGCACAAATTTTAGAGATCTAAATAAGGCTTGTCCTAAAGATGATTTGCCACTACCTAATATTGACATCATAGTAGACCTCACAATGGGATATGAGATGTTATCACTTATGGATGGTTTTTCAAGATACAATCATATTAGAATTTCCCTTGAGGATCAACACAAAATAACTTTCACTTGTGCTTGGGGTACCTTTTGTTGGAACGTTATGCCTTTTGGTCTCAAGAATGCCAGAGAAACATATCAGAGAGCCATGACAACCATTTTTCATGACTACATGCATGTACTTATGGAAGAATATGTTGATAACTTATTAAAAAAATCCATAACAAGAGATGGTCATCTAGGAGTGTTAGATAAGAATTTTAGAAGGCTAGAAGAATATAAGGTCAAGTTAAATCCAAAGAAGTGTGTGTTCGGGGTCCAATTAGGAAAGCTCTTGGGATACATCATCTCTCGTAGAGGAATCAAAGTTGATCCCATAAAGGTAAAATAAATCATGGATATGCCCCCACCTACCAAAATAAGTTAGTTGAGAACCCTAAAAGGAAGATTGCAATCAATCTGAAGGTTCATTTCCCGATTAGTAGATAAGATTCACCCATTTCAACACCTGCTACACAAAGGAGTTCCCTTCATATAGACTAAAATTTTTCAAGAGGCATTTTAGAAAATAAAATATTATCTATTGACTACTCCAGTTCTTATGCCTCCCATTGATGGTAGAATCTAATCTTATACATATCAGCCACCACATCTACATTCGGGGCATTACTAGCACAGAATGACAATGATGGAAAAGAGAGAGCTATATACTATAATATCAGTTGTACTCTTATAATATATGAGCTTAACTACAGTCCCATTGAACGAGCATGTCTTGTAGTTGTCTTTGTCACACATAAGCTTAGAAATTATATGTTGAACCATTAAAAAAATTGATAGCGAGAATTGATCCTTTAAAATATCTATTGAGAAAAGTGGGTCATGATTTTGAGTGAGTATGACATAGAATACATTGAGCATAAGGCAATAAAAGGACAAGCGATAGCTGGTCAACTTGCAGACACACTAATGATAGTAGACCATCCTCTAGGGTCTGAATTTCTTGATGAATCCATCTTTACAATGGAGACTCCTACAACGTGGAAATTGTACTTTGATGGGTCCTATACAAATCATGGTTTAGGGGCTGGTATTCTCTTTATCACATATAGTTCAAGGGGACTCCATTCCTAAGTCATATAGAATAGGATTCTCATGCACAAATAATATGGTTGAGTATGAAGCATTGTTGATAGGACTACACATGGAAATCAAGTGGAAAAGTAGGATCTTCAAGTCTATGGTGATTCCCAGTTGGTTATCCATCAAGTGAATGATAACTATGATATAAAGGATGAGAAGCTTACCCCCTCTAAGTGCATGGTGGATAGTTTTAAGTTGTAATTCAATGACATTTATTTTGAGAAAATTCAAGGGATCCAAAACAAAGTAGTTGACTCAATGACAACCATTGGATCTCTCTAGGTTATTCCTAACAATGCCTTTTAGTATGAGTTCTTGGCGGAACAATTGTTGATCCCTACATTTGAGGTCCTCAAATCAAAACTCATGTGTGAACTTGTTGTTCTTGAATATCCTTGGTATAAAGACTTTTATAAATACTTGTATGACCACAATATCCCTTCTGACTTGTCCACAAACCAATAGAAAACCTTTATTTGGCAAGCCTCCAAATATGTCATCATCGTTGATACCCTTTATCATCGTAGCCTAGATAGCACACTACAAAAAATCCCTATGATGAGCTCCATTTTTTCCTCTATTTTTTGCTTCCACCCACTATTTTAATGTATTTTTCTACATTTTTTGGGAAAATTTGATGCTATTTTTTGGGATGGTGCTGTTTTTGGCTTTTTGCACCAACCAAAACAAGTCAGTGCTAATTCAGGAAAACATTGGCATTGAAATTACCATTACATTTAGCACCAAGATTAGTGTCGATATTAATGCCTAGTGTAGCGCGCCTATTAATGCCTAGATTAACACCAAGATTAGCACCAAAAACAAGACCTACAGTAACACCTAGATTAGCACCTAAATTAGCAACCAAATTAGCATTTACATTAGCGCACATATTAGCGCCTGAAGTAATGCCTATTTTAGTGCCTGCTTTAGAGCCTTTTTTGGTGCCTAATTTAGTACCAGATATAGAACCTAATTTAGTGCCTAATTGTTTTGATCTAGCAAGGATTAAGGGTGTTAGAAAAAAAATCCTTCCCCAATATTCACTAGACTTGAATTGCTTGCCTACATTTCACTTGCATCAAAAGATCTACTACCTTTAATTTTTCATTGTATTTAACATGAAATGCAACAATTTGTGTGACAAGATCCATATTGTCACCAGCATTCCCTTTGTATATACCCATTTATTCCTCCAGATAATCATAAACAAAGAAAAATTTTCCTTTACCATAGTACTTTGTGTAGATTAAGGGTTAAGGGTTGAGGATTGAGAATTGAGGGTTAAGGGTGGTTTAATGTATAGGGTAAAGGGTTGAGGGTTAATTAAGAGTGAGGGTAGAGGGTTGAGGATATATGGTTCAAGGATTAGGGTTGAGGGTCCAATGTATAGGGTAGAGGGTATAGGGGTTGAGGGATTAGGGTTTAAGGGTACTTGAGGGTTGAGGGTAGAGGGTAGATGGTACTTGAGGGTTTAAGGGTTGAGGGATTACTAGGGTAGAGAGTTTACTTGGGTTTAACAGTTTAAGGGTTGAGGGATTACTAGGGTTGACTAGGTAGAGGGTTTAACAGTTTAGGGTTTAGGGTATTGGGTTGAGGGTATAGGGTTGAGGGATTAGGGTAGAGAGGGAGGGATGTATTAAGGGTTGAGGGTTGAGAATTGAGGGTTGAGGGTGGTTTAATGTATACTAGGGTAGAGGGTAGAGCTGGTAGAGGGTGTAAGGGTTTATGGTTTAACTAGTGTTGAGGGTTGAGGGTCCAATATTGTACAGTATAGAGGGTATAGGGGTTGAGGGATTAGGGTTTAAGGGTACTTGAGGGTTGAGGGTAGAGGGTAGATGGTACTTGATGGTTTAAGGGTTGAGGGATTACTAGGGTAGAGAGTTTACTTGGGTTTAACAGTTTAAGGGTTGAGGGATTACTAGGGTCGACTAGGTAGAGGGTTTAACAGTTTAGGGTTTAGGGTATTGGGTTGAGGGTATAGGGTTGAGGGATTAGGGTAGAGAGGGAGGGATGTATTAAGGGTTGAGGGTTGAGAATTGAGGGTTGAGGGTGGTTTAATGTATACTAGGGTAGAGGGTAGAGCTGGTAGAGGGTGTAAGGGTTTATGGTTTAACTAGTGTTGAGGGTTGAGGGTCCAATATTGTATAGTATAGAGGGTATAGGGGTTGAGGGATTAGGGTTAATTAAGGGTATTTGAGGGTAGAGGGTAGAGGGTCGAGGGTTTAAGGGTTGAGTGATAAAGGGTTGATAGTTGAGGGATTAGGGTAGAGAGTAATTTACTTGGGTTTAAGTGTTTAAGGGTTTAAGGGTTGAGGGATTAGGGTTGAGGGCATAAGAGGGTATTTGTTGGTTGAGGGTAGAGGGGCATAGAGGGTTTAATGGTTTAGGGTTTAGGGCATTGGGTTGAGGGTATAAGCCGGTTGAGGGATTAGGGTTGAGGGTAGAGGGTAGAGGGTAGAAGGCTTAAGGCCGATTTAGGGTTTAAGGGTTTAGGTTTGAGGGATGTTAAGGGTTGAGGGTAGAGGGTTTAGGGTATAGCTAGGATGTTTGAGGGTATATGGTTGAAGGTTTATTAGGGTTGAGGTTCCAATGTAGAGGATAGAGGGTATAGGGGTTTAGGGTTTAAGGGTTGAGGGTTGAGGGATTAAGGGTTGAGGGTTGAGAATTGAGGGTTGAGGGTTTAATGTATAGGGTAGATAAGAGGGTAGAGGGTAGAGGGTATAAGGGTTGAGGCTTGATGGTTTAAGGTTGAGGGTAGAGGGTTGAGGGTATATGGTTGAGGGATTAGGGTTGAGGGTCCAATCATGTTTAGAGTACAAGGTGTAGCTATAGGGGTTGAGGGTACATATATGGTATGCACAACGTTGAGAGATTAGGTTTGAGGGTCCAATATTTTATAGGGTAGAGGGTATAGGGGTTGAGGGATTAGGGTTTGACAAGGGTTGAGGGTAGAGGGTATAAGTTTAATTAAGGGTCGAGGGTTGAGGAATTAGGGTAGAGAGTATAGATGTAATTAGTGTTAAATAGGTACAAGACAACTGAGAGGGGGGGTGAATTAGTTGTCACCCAAGTTAAAAATAAAACTTTATCACTTATCAATTCTTCAACCACACTTATTCTATTATGAAATATGAGCATGAAACAAAGATAATAGAAAGTAAATCAACAAAATGAATGCTAGATTATTACATGGAAAACCCAATAAGGTAAAAACCACAGTGAGGGTTAACTCACAATATAAAATATTATAAACTGAACATAAAGGCTCACTGCCCAAAAGGGGACTCACTATCCAAATACAAAGGCTCATTGCCTACAAAAAGGACTCATTGTCCAATAGGGAGGCTCACTTCCTACAAATACAAAAGAGAACAAAAGATCCACCACTGCAATTAAAGCACATTCACAAGATTATAGAAACCTTCAGCTTGTTGTCTTCAACACAACTCACGCACACACTTCTGCTCTTATGATTTGTGGCTTACTTTCATCACTTTGCATCACACTGTCATACAACTCTTCACAATTCAACTTTATTTTATACCATTCTCAACCTTAGAAGCATTTACCAAGGTCAGCCACAAAAATAACCCATTTCATAAATTCAAATTAGTTCGAAAACTCAAAATTCCTGCGGTGGAAAGGAATTAGAGTGGACTAATAAAATTATTTTCTTGAAACTTCTACACACTTCCTCAATTAAATTTTATTCTTCAAATGAAGTGTAAACACCAGCTCATCCAAACCTAATGAAAACACAAAAAATCATTGATGCACATGCTTCCCAACAAGAAGATGACACATGGACACCTCAACAAACTTCAATATGCACAAGACTTCATCTTAGACTTCTTCAGATACGTCCGCAATGAAACAATATACTTCATACACTGAATACCTTTCACCAGATCAACTGAACTATGCAAACCTATACTTGGAATATAGAAACATGACTTCCAGATTACCAAACCTCAATCTTCTTCACCAAAGCATGGAAAATACCTTCACAAGACATATCCTAGATTTGCAAGATTTGAAACAAAGCATCAAAGAACTGTGAAGCAAAACCAGTTCTCCAAGGCCATAGAAGACCAAATTTGCCAAAGCAGTTCACATACTAGTGAACGTAGTTTTCACACACCATGACACCAGAAGCTAAAACTCAGGATATATCACCACTAAATCCTTATTAAATAGCCTTCATATTTGTGCAAGCATAGGATCAACACAGGAGAAACGTGGAGCACATACTGGAGTTAATTTTGAACACTTTCAACATTTTGACTTCGCTTCTTTATTTAATTTTCTCAAAAGCACTTGGAAACTCATCAACACAACAGATCGAAAACCATATAAGATAGCTCCATGTACTCACAACATTTCAGCAACAACTCAACTATACATGTACAATTTGCAACATACTGAACAATGTTGACATCAATGATAACATTAATGACAACATCACCGAACTTGCTCATACCTGAAACAATTGGGTTTAAGGGTTTAACTAGGGTTGAGGGATTAGGGTCAAGGGTACTAGAGGGTATATGGTTCAAGGATTAGGGTTTAGGGTCCAAAGTATATATAGGGTTTAAGGGTTTAGGGTTGAGGGACATTAAGGGTTGAGGGTAGAGGGTTTAGGGTATAGCGAGGGCATTTGAGGGTATAATATGTTTGAAGTTCGATTAGGGTTGAGGTTCCAATGTAGAGGGTAGAGGGTATAGAGGTTGAGTGTTGAGGGTTTAAGGGTTGATGGTTGAGGGATTAACTAGGGTTGAGGGTTGAGAATTGAGGGTTTAGGGTTTAATGTATAGGGTAGATCAGAGGGATGTAGACAATATAAGAGGGTTTAAGGGTTGAGACTTGAGTGTTTAAGGTTGAGGGTTGAGGGTTGAGGGTATATGCAAGTTGAGGGATTAGGGTTAAGGGTCCAATGTATTGGGTAGAAGGTATAGAGGTTGAGGGTGGATTAGGGTTTAACTAGGGTTGAGGGTTGAGGGTTAAATAAGGGTTGAGGGATTAGGGTAGAGATTTTAGTAATTGGGTTTAAGGGTTTTACTAGGGTTGGGGGATTAGGGTTGAGGGTAGAGGGTATAATATGGTTCAAGGATTAGGGTTAATTATATTAGGGTCCAATGTATATATAGAGTAGAGGGTGCAAGGGATGCACTTTAGGGTTTAAGGGTTGAGTGTTGAGGGTCCATTAATGTATAGGGTAGAGGGTATAGGGGTTGAGGGATTAGGGTTTAAGGGTACTTGCAGAGGGTTGAGGGTAGATGGTAGAGTGTCGAGGGTTTAAGGGTTGAGGGATTAAGGGTTGAGGGATTAGAGTAGAGAGTAATTTACCAATTTTAAGGGTTGAGGGATTAATATAGTTGAGGGATTAGGGTCGAGGGTATTAGAGGGTATTGAGTTGAGGGTAGAGGGACGTAGAGGGTTTAACATTGGTTTAGGGTATAAGAGGGTAGAAGGTTTAAGGCTGGTTTAGGGTTAAGGGTTAAGGGTTGAGGGATGTTATTAAGGGTTGAGGGTAGAGGGTTTAGGGTATAGCTAGGACATTTGAGGGTATAACATGGTTGAAGATCGATTAGGGTTGAGGTTCCAATGTAGAGGGTAGAGGATATAGGGACTGGGGGTTTAGGGTTTAAGGGTTGAGGGCTGAGAATTAAGGGTTGAGGGTTTATTAAAGTTGAGGGTAGAGGGTTGAAGGTATATGGTTGATGGATTAGGGTTGAGGGTACATATATAGTTGAGGAATTAGGGTTGAGGGTCCAATGTATAGGGTAGAGGGTATATGGGTTATGAGGGATTAGGGTTTAACTAGGGTAGAGGGTAGAGGGTAGAGGGTTAATTAATGGTTTAATGCATTTTTCTCTAATTTTTCGAAAAAATTGGCGCTATTTATCGGGATGGCGCTATATATTTTATGCTAATGGTGTATCATATTTGAAGAAGAAAAACATGAAACTGCCAATCAATGGTTGATATCAGACTGCCGACCCTTGAAACTGGTTGGTCCATTGATACGATTTTCTTGATTTTATCACATTATAATAATACTTTACCTGCAAAATTTTGTCCCGCGCTACATAAGATGTTATACAGATTGCATATAATTTATTTCTATGTTTGTTGCATAATATCTGTTACTATTTGTGGTTAAAGTTTTTTTTATTCTACCTTTTTACAGGCATGAAATATTATTTGTTTTGCAAGCCGTAAATTACCAAGCGCTAGACGAAATTAATTTTTATTCTACTAAATTGACTATTTTATCATTTTACTCCTTTCTTTGTATAAATTTACAAACCACTTGGATAACAAAATACTTGATGCATATACATATTGCTTTTTTTAAGTGTTTAATTATAAGGATTGTACTATTTTTTTTGGCAATTTAATTATAAGGCTTTTTCTTCCTTTTATTTTCTTTTCCATTTTAAAATTTTGAGCAGGTAAACTAAACATTTAGTAATTATAATTTTTTTTAGATAATATTAGTTGAGGTTTTTTAAAATTTTAAAATTGTTTAAATAATGAGAATGGGAATTATAATGTACATTATTTTTGCATATACATATTGTTTTTGTTTTTTTTGTATTGAAACAATGCAAAAAGCTAATACAATAAGAATAAGGCAACATGAAGGTTGCCAAAAGAAGAATTACATAGAAAACAACCAGCTTACATAAGTAGGAGATTGTATTAATCAAAATTCAAAAAATTACAGATCATCTGCCATTGCAGGAATATTCATGAAACCCTAGCAATAGATTTCCTAACCAACCAAAAACCCAAGCGGACAAGCTAGAACTATGGTTCAAAATTTTTAGGCTACCCAAACCACTCATTTTGAGCCTCACCAGAGGCCAAGAAAACCACCAAAACAACACCAAAAAACTAACCAAACCACCACCAGGAGCCACTGACGATTGTAGAATCCAAAAAACCAACACCATCCCACCACGAGCCCAAGGTCATAGTAAGCCATTGAGATGGGCGAAGTCATTGAATTCCTCCACCCACTCTAAATTCTCAGTCTCCACTAGCTCAAGATATTTTTTTAGATACTCCACCCCAACCACAGCCACCATCCGATGCCTAACTAGTGTCCGTCCTGTTGGCTCCAATAGAAGTAAAAAAAAATGGACCACCACACCAGGAGTTTTGAGCATTTCCAATTCTTTCTAACGCGGCACCCCAAAGCTGAGAATATAGACCAAAATAACCTCATCTATGTTTCCCAGGAGATTAGGCTTGAATAGCTTGCTCATCATGGCCTGAACCAGGTTTTTGGGGGTGCTTTGATCAAGCAAAGAAGCTAGAAAATTAGAGACTAGGTGGGAATTAACTCGAACCATTTCACTGTAGGCCACATGCTCTCAGCCCAAAACCATTTTCACTACGACCAACATCAAGGAATCAAAATCCAAAAGAATTTGTTTGAGCCTCTAGTCCATGATTTTTTTGAAACTCGCTTGACTCACACCCCAATCCAGGAAAATCAGAGTGTCATGCCAAAAGGCGGAGAGCACCTAGCCGATTTAAACACTGCATACTTCACGTCCTCCTCCATTATTCTTTCTCATCCAAGTGAAGGCTCTAGAATGAAAACTCTAGAAAATTTAGAATACAGAGATCACCACCTTCACTAGATTAAAATGAATGCCAACCTTTCTTGGAATTCATTTTAATATGTACGTGCCACCCTTTGAGCTGCCAAAAAGTCATGTCGAGACCACCAGCCAGGAATGTCGTACCCCCTGGTATAAATGAAGGTGACATTCGATCGTGTTTTTGTTTAGTATTTAATTAATTATAAGGATTTGTATTGTTTTTATTTTCTTTTCCGTTTTAAACTTTAGAATTAGTAATTGTATAATTTTTATTTATATTATATTAGTTGAGTTTTTAATTTTATTTTTAAACTGTTTAATTATGAGAATTGTTTTTCTCGTAATTGGGAATTATAATGTACATATTTATTTTACATTATAATTTTATTTGAAAATAATAAATATGAGATTATTTGAATTTTTTTTAAAAAAAATACAAATGAATAAAATAAAATAAAGGGCTTTTTTATAAGTAAGAGCATTAATGAAGGGTATCTTGAGCTATAATTTTAACGATGGCCTAGCATATAGAGTCGGGTATGCAAGATGACACCCCTGGAGCCTTAGGAGATAAAATTTCCATAGCAATTCTCATATCCTAGAAGAGCATGTGTTGATGTTGTTGGAGCTAAAAAATCCACATTGGTTGTCCTGCACACCTCCATTTTCACTTATCCTCCCATATCCACCATATGCTCCATTTCCATTTCATAATAATTGAAATTAGTATAAAGTACCAAAATAAGGCCCTTGATCATTACAATAAAGTGAAGTCCCTACCTAAAATGTTCTCCTTGTAGCTCATGGCATGCCACCAAGACAGTGCCTTATCAGAGAGAGTCTGGCAAAGCCTAAAGAGTAGAAGGTAATCAGTCTTGTTTACATTGCTCGTGAGCCAAATGTGTATTAAGGGATTGGAACCCCCTTATGGTTTAAAAACCTACACTTTTGAGACCTAACAAATGTCATCAACTAAAAATAGGAACAACATTATTTGACCAAAATATTCATAACATTATTTACATACATAATGATTAAAATTAATAAAACTTATCCTTCAATGAAATTTGATAACTAAGTAAGTACCACTAATTTTTCATAATATTAAAGGTCTCGTTGGAGCCAAAAATTTACCTGGTTATTTTGCATACTTCCCTTTTCACCCATCTTCCCACACTCACCATATGTCCCATCTCCATTTCATAATGGCTGACACTAATATAAATTAACCACCAAATAAGGCCCTTGGTCATAACACTAAAGTGAATTCCTTGTCTAAAGTGTTCCCATAGAAACACATGGCATGTCGCCAAGATAATGCTATATCGAAGAGAGTCTCACCATAGTCTCTTCAATGCAAACAAAACAGGTTCTTGTGAAATGTAGATGAGACTCTCAAATGTTTAAGAGACATATGCAAATGTCTTCTTGCTAGCCTAAAGAATGAGATGTATAAGATACTTGGACATGTCAAGGAGAAAATCTAACATGTCCCATCTATTAGTGCTGCTGAAATTGTGAAAAAATCCTAGCAAAATTTTGCCTCTTGATCAGGTTTTTTTCCTTTTACGTCCATGAGTAGGGTTTAAGGTTTTAGTTCAAAAATGCTCACTTCATAGTAATCAATCTTAAACCTCCATCCTTATAATTTCATTTTGACCTACTGCAGCTGGTTAGTGGTTGTTTAAGTCATGAGTTGAGCCATTAAAATCATTCTTTGTACTAGCCCCGAATTCTAAGTTAGTCGGTCATCATGTATGGTTAATTGTTTAAATGCTCCCTATAGTTGGGCCATAATATTTTTCAATTGAATTATGTTTAAGCCATCCCACATAAGGAAATTAAAAGGAGTGTGATAAGGTGGTAAACAACAAGAAGATAAAGCATACACCACTATACTACTGGGAGGGTGAGCAACATATGTGGTTGAGCGGTGTACACCACAACCCCACAACAAGAAGTCTTGAGCAAGGAAATAGAGTGGTAAGCATGGATGACAAGTGGACACCGCAATACCATGAGGTGGATAATATGGCTGTGGTAGAGTGGTATACATCGCAACCTCATAGTAAGAGGTCTTAAGCAAGGTGGTAGTGTGGTAAACATCAGAATGAAAGGGAAAAACACTACCATAATGCAATGGGTATAATAAGAGATGGCGGTAGTATGGTAATCATGGAATCATTACAATTTAAAGTAATAAATTCCCTCACATGCTTCAAAATTAATTTCAAGGATTTGAGCTTGTTGGGAAACTATCTGGTGAAGAATTGGCATTAATACTGATATGACTAAATACCACACCCTCAAAAGCAAGTGAATTTTCCTAAGACTGTGCTTAGTTGAAATGCATTGTTGTGGACAAAGCTGAGGATGCTGAGAAAAGGATCTCTACAAATGACGAGCACTTAGGTAAGTGCATGAATAACCCTTTAAAGAAGCTTGATTGGTGTAGTATTTGGTAGAGCTCTATTATTTGAAGTCATAGTAGGAAAAAATGAAATATGCCTCCTAAAAGAAAACAATCAGAAGTAAAATAAAGTAAGGCCAAAATTAAGGAAGAAGAACCTAAGGTAAAGAAGAGAACACTCTACCAGTCTATATTAGATATACTTCCAGGATCAACCAAGGAGGGAAATAAGAAATTTCTCATAGACACTACACAAGGTTGTGGGGATGCTCTCATTCCCAAATTCAGGTGGGACTTATTTTGGTATTTTTACAGTAAAAGAAATGAGAAGATTCTAGTGTCAAACCCTTGGATGTTGGATTTAGAAAAGTTGATTATCCCGAATGTGTTTATTGATGTGGAGTTTATCAGATTACTAGCTAAGCATTATCACTTTGCAACCAAGACAGAAAGGTTTCCTAATGGCTCAATATTGGTAGAGGTAACCAAAGTTTCTATCATTGAGTGTTTTGGATTAAACAAGTAGGCTTTGACCAAAATAAACCAACAAAAGAGTGAGGAAGATTATAAGAGGTTAAGAAGAACTTATAGAAGTGATGAGCTACCCCTATATATGAGCTACCATATACGTACCCTCAACCCCTATACCATCTACCGACCTATACAATATTGGACCCTCAACCCTAATCCATCAACCATATACCTTCAACCCTCTACCCTCAACTTTAATAAACCCTCAACCCTCAACCCTTAAACCCTCAATCCTCTACCCTCTGATCTACCCTATACATTAAACCCTCAACCCTCAATTCTCATCGCTCAACCCTCAAACCCTAAACCACCAATCCCTATATCCTCTACCCTCTACATTGGAACCTCAACCCTAATCGATCTTCAACCATATTATACCCTCAACCCTTAATAACATCCCTCAACCCTAAACCATTAACCCTAAACCGGCCTTAAACCTTCTACCCTCTACGTCCCTCTACCCTCAACCCTAATCCCTCAACTATAGTAATCCCTCAACCCTTAAAATCAAGTAAATTACTCTCTACCCTAATCCCTCAACCCTTAATCCCTCAACCCTTAAACCCTCGACACTCTACCATCTATCCTCAACCCTTTGCAAGTACCCTTAAACCCTAATCCCTCAACCCCTATACCCTCTACCCTATACATTAATGGACCCTTAACCCTTTACTCTCAACCTTAAACCCTCAACGCTCAACCCTTAAACCCTAAAGTGCATCCCTTACACCCTCTACTCTATATATAAATTGGACCCTAATATAATTAACACTAATCCTTGAACCATATTATACCCTCTATCCTCAACCCTAATCCCTCAACCCTAGTTAAACCCTTAAACCCAATTACTAAAATCTCTACCCTAATCCCTCAACCCTTAATTAACCCTCAACCCTCAACCCTAGTTAAACCCTAATCCGGCCTCAACCTCTATACCCTCTACCCTATAGATTGGACCCTTAACCCTAATCCCTCAACCTGCATATACCTTCAACCCTCAACCTTAAACCCTCAAGTATCAACCCTTAAACCCTCTTATACTGTCTACATCCCTCTGATCTACCCTATACATTAAACCCTAAACCCTCAATTCTCAACCCTCAACCCTAGTTAATCCCTCAACCATCAACCCTTTAACCCTCTACCCTCAACCCATATACCCTCTACCCTCTACATTGGAACCTCAACCCTAATCGGCCTTCAAACATATTATACCCTCAAACGTCCTAGATATACCCTAAACCCTCTACCCTCAACCCTTAATGTCCCTCAACCCTAAACTCTTAATCCCTATATATACTTTGGACCCTAAACCCTAATCCTTGAAGCATATACCCTCTAGTACCCTTGACCCTAATCCCTCAACCCTAGTTAAACCCTTAAACCCAATTATTGCAGGTATGAGCAAGTTTGGTGGTGTTGTCATTAATGTTATCATTGATGTCAACATTGTTCAGTATGTTGCAAATTGTACATGTATAGTCGAGTTGTTGCTGAAATGTTGTGAGTACATGGAGCTATCTTATATGGTTTTAGATGTGTTGTGTTGATGAGTTTCCAAGTGCTTTTGAGAAAATTAAATAAAGAAGAGAAGTCAAAATGTTGAAAGTGTTCAAAATGTGCTCCAGTATGTGCTCCACGTTTCTCCTATGTTGATCCTATGCTTTTGCAGATCTGAAGGCTTGTTAATAAGGATTTAGTGGTGATATATCCTGAGTTTTAGCTTTTGGTGTCATGGTGTGTGAAAACTACATTCACTAGTATGTGAACTAGTTTGGCAGAGTTGGTCTTCTATGGCCTTGGAGAACTGGTTTTGCTTCACAGTTCTTTGATGCTTTGTTTTAAATCTTGCAAATCTGGGATATGTCTTGTGAAGGTCTTTTCCATGCTTTGGCGAAGAAGGTTGAGGTTTGGTAATCTTGAAGTCGTGTTTCTATATTCCAAGTATAGGTTTGCATAGTTCAGATGATCTGGTGAAAGGTATTCAGTGTATGAAGTATATTGTTTTGTTGCAGACGTATCTGAAGAATTCTAAGATGAAGTCTTGTGCATATTGAAGTTTGTTGAGGTGTCCATGTGCCATCTTCTTGTTGGGAAGCATGTGCATCAATTATTTTTTGTGTTTTCATTAGGTTTGGCTGACCTGGTGTTTACACTTCATTTGAAGAACAAAATTTAACTGAGGAAGCGTGTAGAAGTTTCATGAAAATAATTTTATTGGTTCACTCTTATTCCTTTCCACCACAGGAATTTTGAGTTTCTGAACTAATTTGAATTTATGAAATGGGTTATTTTTGTGGCCAACCTTGGTAAATGCTTCTAAGGTTGAGAATGGTATAAAAGAACGTTGAATTGTGAAGAGTTTTATGACAATGTGATGCAAAGTGATGAAAGTAAGCCACACATCATAAGAGCAGAAGTGTGTGCATGAGTTGTGTTGAAGACAATAAGCTGAAGGTTTCTATAATCTTGTGAATGTGCTTTAATTGTAGTGGTGAATCTTTTGTTCTCTTTTGTATTTGTAAGCAATGAGCCTCCCTGTTGGACAATGAGTTCTTTTTGTAGGAAGTGATCCTTTGTATTTGGATAGTGAGTCCTCTTTTGGGCAGTGAGCCTTTATGTTCAGTTTATAATATTTTATATTGTGAGTTAACCCTCAGTGTGGTTTTTATGTTATTGGGTTTTCCATGTAATAATCTAGCATTCATTGTGTTGATTTACTTTTTGTTATCTGCGTTTCATGCTCATATTTCATAACAAAATAAGTGTGGTTGAAGAATTGATAAGTGATAAAGTTTTAGCTTGAACTTGTGTGACAACTGATTCAACCCCCCTCTCAGTTGTCCTGTACCTATTTAACACTAATTACATCTAAAATCTCTACCCTAATTCCTCAACCCTCAACCCTTAATCCCTTAACCCTTAATTAACCCTATACCCTCTACCCTCAACCCTAGTCAAACCCTAATCCCTCAACCCCTATACCCTCTACCCTATAAAATATTGGACCCTCAAACCTAGTCTCTCAATGTTGTACATACCATATATGTACCCTCAACCCTATAGCTACACCTTGTACTCTATACATGATTGGACCCTCAACCCTAATCGCTCAACCATATACCCTCAACCCTCTACCCTCAACCTTAAACCATCAAGCCTCAACCCTTAAACCCTCTACCCTCTACCCTCTGATCTACCCTATACATTAAACCCTCAACCCTCAATTCTCAACCCTCAACCCTTAATCCCTAAACCCTCATTCCTTAAACCCTAAACCCCCCATACCCTCTACCCTCTACATTGGAACCTCAACCCTAATCAACCTTCAACCATATACCCTCAAACATCCTAGCTATACCCTAAACCCTCTATCCTCAACCCTTAACATCCCTCAACCCTAAACCCTTAAACCCTAAATCAGCCTTAAGCCTTCTACCCTCTACCCTCTACCCTCAACCCTAATCCCTCAATAGGATTATACCCTCAACCCAATTCCCTAAACCCTAAACCATTAAACCCTCTACGTCCCTCTACCCTCAACTGACCAATACCCTCTTATGCCCTCAAGACTTAAACCCTTAAAGCCAAGTAAATTACTCTCTACCCTAATCCCTCAACTCTCAACTCTCAAACCCTCGACCCTCGACCCTCTACCCTCTACCCTCAACCCTCAAATACCCTTAATGAACCCTAATCCCTCAACCCCTATACCCTCTACCCTATACAATATTGGACCCTCAAACCTCAACCATAATTAAACCCTAAACCTTTACACCCTCTACCAGCTCTACCCTCTACCCTAGTATACATTAAACCACTCTCAACCCTCAATTCTCAACCCTCAACCCTTAATACATCAACCCTTAATCCATCCCTCCCTCTCTACCCTAATCCCTCAACCCTATACCCTCAACCCTAATCCCTCAACCCTATACCCTCAACCCAATACCCTAAACCCTAAACCGTTAAACCCTCTACCCTAGTCAACCCTAGTAATCCCTCAACCCTTAAACCCTCAAGTACCATCTACCCTCTACCCTCAACCCTCAAGTACCCTTAAACCCTAATCCCTCAACCCCTATACCCTCTACCCTATACATTGGACCCTCAACCCTAATCCTTGAACCATATACCCTCAACCCTCTACCCTCACTCTTAATTAACCCTCAACCCTTTTCCCTATACATTAAACCACCCTTAATCCTCAATTCTCAACCCTCAACCCTTAACCCTTAATCTGTACAAAGTACTATGGTAAAGGAAAAATTTTCTTTGTTTATGATTATCTGGAGGAATAAATGGGTATATACAAAGGGAATGTTGGTGATAGTATGGATCTTGTAACACAATTTTTTGCATTTCATGTTAAATACAATGAAAAATTAAAGGCAGTAGATCTTTTGATGCAAGTGAAATGTAGGCAAACAATTGAAGGCTAGTGAATATTGGGGAAGGATTTTTTGTTCTAACACCCTTAATCCTTGCTAGATCAGAACAATTAGGCACTAAATTAGGTGTTACATTAGGTGCTAAATTAGGCACCAAAAAAGACTCTAAAGCAGACACTAAAATAGGCATTACTTTAGGCGCTAATATGGGCGCTAACGTAGACGCTAATTTGGTTGCTAATTTAGGTGTAATCTAGGTGTTACTATAGGTCTTGTTTTTGGTGCTAATCTCAGTGTTAATCTAGGCATTAATAAGAGCGCTACACTAGGTGTTAATATCGATGCTAATCTTGGTGCTAAATGTAATGCTAATTTCAATGCCAATTTTTTCTTGAATTAGCACTGACTTGTTTTGGTTGGCGCAAAAAGCCAAAAATAGCACCATCCCAAAAAATAGCGCCAAATTTTCCCAAAAAATAGAGAAAAATACATTAAAAAAGTGGGTGGAAGCAAAAAATAGAGCAAAAAAGGGAGCTAATCATAGGGATTTGTTGTAGTGTGTTATCTAGGATATGACGGTAAAGGGTATCAACGATGATGATATATTTGGAGGCTTGCCGAGTAAAGGTTTTTTGTTGGTTTGTGGACAAGTCAGAAGGGATAATCTAGTCATACAAGTAGTTATAAAAGTCTTTATACCAAGGATATTCAAGAATAACAAGTTCACACATGAGTTTTGATTCAAGGACCTTGAATGTAGGGATCAACAATTGTTCCACCAAGAACTCATACTAAAAGGCATTGTTAGGAATATCCTAGATTGATCCAATGGTTGTCATTGAGTCAACTACTTTGTTTTGGATCCCTTGAATTTTCTCAAAATAAATGTCATTGAAGTACAACTTAAATCTATCCACCATACACTTAGAGGGGGTAAGCTTCTCATCCTTTATATCATAGTTATCATTCACTTGATGGATAACCAACTGGGAATCACCATATACTTGAAGATCCTAATTTTTCACGTGATTTCCATGTGTAGTTCTATCAACAATGCTTCATACTCAACCATATTATTTGTGCATGAGAATCCTATTCTATATGACTTAGGAATGGAGTCCCCTTGAACCATATGTGATAAAGAGAATACTAGCCCCTAAACCATGATTTGTATAGGACCCATCAAAGTACAATTTCCACATTGTAGGAGTCTCCATTGTAAAGATGGATTCATCAGGAAATTTAGACCCTAGAGGATGGTCTACTATCATTGGTGTGTCTGCAAGTTGACTAGCTATCGCTTGTCCTTTTATTGCCTTATGTTCAACGTATTATATGTCATACTCACTCAAAATCATGACCCACTTTTCTCAATAGATATTTTAAAGGATCAATTCTCACTATCAATTTTTTTAATGGTTCAACATATAATTTCTAAGCTTATGCGTGACAAAGACAACTACAAGACATGCTCATTCAATGGGACTGTAGTTAAGCTGATATCCTATAAGAGTACGACTAATGTTATAGTATATAGCTCTCTCTTTTCCATCATTGTCATTCTGTGCTAGTAATGCCCCAAATGTAGATGTGGTGGCTGATATGTATAAGATTAGATTCTACCATCAATGGGAGGCATAAGAACTGGAGTAGTCAATAGATAATATTTTATTTTCTAAATGCCTCTTGACATTGTTTAGTCTATATGAAGGGAACTCCTTTGTGTAGCAAGAGTTGAAATGGGTGAATCTTATCTACTAATTGGGAAATGAACCTTTAGATTGATTGCAATCTTCCTTTTAGGGTTCTCAACTAACTTATGCTGGTAGGTGGGGGCATATCCATGATTTATTTTACCTTTACGGGATCAACTTTGATTCATCTACGAGAGATGATGTATCCCAAGAGCTTTCCTAATTGGACCCCGAACACACACTTCTTTGGATTTAACTTGACCTTATATTCTTCGAGCCTTCTAAAATTCTTATCTAACAGTGATAGATGACCATCTCTTGTTATGGATTTTGTTAATAAGTCATCAAAATATTCTTCCATAAGTACATGCATGTAGTCATGAAAAATGGTTGTCATGGCTCTCTGATATGTTTCTCTGGCATTCTTGAGACCAAAAGGCATAATGTTCCAAGAAAAGGTACCCCAAGTACAAGTGAAAGTTATTTTGTGTTGATCCTCAGGGGAAATTTTGATATGATTGTATCTTGAAAAACCATCCATAAGTGATAACATCTCATATCCCGTTGTGAGGTCTACTATGATGTCAATATTAGGTAGTGGCAAATCATCTTTAGGACAAGCCTTATTTAGATCTCTAAAATCTATGCACACTTTGATACTAATAGTTGGTTTTGTGAGAGGAACAAGATTGTATATCCATTTTGTATAGTCTATGGGATGAATAAAACCAACATCCAAAAGTTTTTTCAACTCAACCTTTACTAGGAGTGTGATCTACATGTGCATTTTCCTTAATTTTTGCTTGACTAGTTTAGCATTTGGAATCAATGGTAGATGATGTAGGGGTCCAACCCAGGCATATAATTAGCATATGACCATGCAAAATTAACTTGTATTTTTGAAAAGAATGTAGTGAACTCTGGTTTTTCTTTAGTGGTCAAAGATGTTACAAATTGAATGATTCTAGGATTGTCCTTTGTCCCAAGATTGACCTCTTTTGATTCTTCTACTAGCAATGGCGATCTCTCTCGGTCAATGGGGAGACTATCCAACTCTCCATCCTTAGGTACCTTTGAGAGGTTTTCACCTTTGAATATGTCCCTTATTTTTACTTATTTCATGGTCTAAAGGTGCCTTTTGGTTTCACCTAGAGACCCATTCTTTCTATTTTTATTTTTATCATTTTTCTCACTTTTGTGAATGGAGTGGATGATTTGATGAGGGAAGATGGATCAATATATTGTGATGAGGTAGAAGATGAAGCTTCTTAATTAATGGGAACTTGATGCTCAATATTTCCTCTTAGGTTGATGCAGTATTGGAAAGGATCAAGATCACTTGGTATGGTAATTTCAAGGCCACTGTAGGGAAACTTTAGGAATTTATGGTAAGTGGAAGGTAGAGATCTCACGACATGAATCCATGGGCAACCTAGGAGAAGATTGTAGGGAAAGTCTAGATCCAAGACACGAAACATTGTGTTTTGAACAATGGGGCCAACCCTTATGGTAAGTGTGATTAATCCTCTAGATGAGTGTTTAACATCATCATAAGCCTTGATAACAATTGTCTTGGATCGATCGATGCAAGCCTCAAAGAATCCCAATTTTTTGACCAATTTTAGTGTGCATATGTTCAAACCTACTCCACCATCTACCAAGAATCATCTAATTTTATGTTTATTAATGTAAAATTCAAGGTGTAGGGGATCATTATTATTTGTATTTTTTGTGGAAAGATCTTGTTTGGAAAAGGTGACATGGTGGGGTGTAGCTAGGTATCCAACCATGGCCTGAAGTCAGTTGAAATTTAGGATAGAGGGTACAAATGTATCTTGCAAGGCTTTGTCTAGAATGGTCCTATGCTCTATGGAAATGCGAAGTAGTTCAAGAATAGATATCTATGAAAGTGTCTTTTGTAGATGATCTAGGAGGTTGTACCAAGTTTTTGGTTGTGGATTAGAGGAAGCCCCTTCGAGGATCACCTTAGCTTTGCGAGTGATAACTACACATTCTGAACTTTTACTGATGGTAATGGTAGCAACATGATTATCAAGGGATCAAATGTGATTAATGGTATAGTTATGCACAATGCAAGTATAATTAACATTATTATTATATATTGAATTGGAGGCCTTCCCTTTCCCATGGTATTGTAAGTGATTTTTAAATATGGTATGATCAACATTGGTTTTACCTTTTTAATTATCCATTAATATATCGCCTTGTTCAATAAGATCTTGAATGAGGTTTTTGAGTGTCCAACATGATGATGTTTTGTGTCCTTTGCCATGATAATATTGAAAAAATTCATTCTCATTCCACAAATTTGGTTTAACAATTGCCGGTTCATATGTTTTAGTGTTAGGAAGCTAAATGACATTTGACTATAAAATTTTCTTTAAAATTGACTCAAAGGTTTCCCCTAAGGGTGTGTATGTTCTTTTAGTGTGTGGAGGTCCTTTGCATTGTTGATTATTTTGGATTGCATTCAATGTCTGATCATGGCTGGGTGTTGGTGTATTTGATGTGGATGGAACTTTAAGATGAAGGGTGGGGTGATGTTGATTTACCACTTTAGAATCCACTACCCCATCATTGGTGATATTCTTATTTTGAGACCAAAATTTACCCTTGTCACTAGGAGAGTTTAGGGTTTCTTTGAAGATTTTGACTAGTCCTTTTGTCATGAGAGCTTTCTCAATAAAGAACCTTTTTTCAATGATATCTTTAAATGTGGTACAACTTTGAATTTGAAGTTGGATCATTAGTTCTATGCTTAGGCTCTCTATAAAAATGGTAACCAATTGCTTCTCAGGTATATGGCAAGGACATCCATTAGCCATGTTGCACCATCTTTAATAAAATGACTTAAGTGACTCTCCTTTTTGTTTGGTTGTGCACAATGTTGCTAGGGTCATGCAACTTTCTATGTTGTAGGAAAGTGGTTAATGAATCTATCAACCAATTCACCCCATGTTTGTATCCTAGGAGGAAGGTGCACAAACCACTCTAGAGTCAGTCCTGAAAGGTTTCGTGGAAATAGTCTCATCAAATATGTGGGCTCATTGGAAATATCCATACATGCCATGTTAAATTATCATATATGTTCCACTCGATCCTCTTTCCCTTTGTATTTATTAAATTTTGGAGCAGTGAAATGGGTGATCCCACAATACTGGTTTACAATTTATGGGATATCTTGATTTTTTCTGAAATCACATATTTTTAGAAAATATAATGATTTCAGCCTTGAAAAGTTCAATTTAAATGATTCCAATTGAAGAGGGTTTGATCAAACCACCTTAGATCAAACCCCCTTGGATAGAACCCCGCTAGTTTTAAACCATACCTATAATGTGTTGGCCTTTCCATTGCACCAAAAGGTTGACTTGTCAATGCCCGATACAAGCGTTAGTTAAGATCCATAGGAGGTGGTTAGACCATGTCACAAACCCAAGCATTGTGCTACAAGGAAGACCAAAGGACACACCATCTTGCAACAATCCCCCCAAGCACAAGTGAGGGATTTGAACTTGTGACCAACTCTGATACCAATTTTTGGCCTTGTCGTTGCACCAAAAGGTTGACCTATCAATGCCCTATACAAGCATAAGTTAAGATCCACAAGAGGTTGTTAGACCATGTCACAAACCCAAGCATTGTGCTGCAAGGAAGAACATGGGACACATCATCTTGCAACATAATGAATTCTCCTTTACACCTATCAAAATGCTGATAAAAAACCACTTTTGATTTACCTTTTGGGGGATCAAATGAATTCATTTAAAATTTATTCTTTGTATGTATTTATTCCTTATTATAAGCTTCCCAAAAAGTATAAATTTATAAAAAATTAATTTAATTATTATATTTATTTTTATTTCTTGTGAATGTAGTTTTTTCACCAAAAATCAAGCTCTTTGTTCTGCACATGTGGAAAAATAGTAGATTTTCAATTTTTTTGAAAAATATCAATGCACGGATATTGAAGTCCTTTATCCAACAAAAAAAAAGTATTTTGATACATACAAAAAAGCTTTGTTGTATATTTGCTTATGTCTAAATTGTAATTGGTTTGACTTCAAAACTTGATTAAGGAAAAAATATTCAATAAAACACTATAAAACCAAATGAAAGCACTAGATATCATAGTTACAAATCTAAATTCAAAAAAAAAGAATTTTATCCTTCATGGAAAAGAAGTTATTTTGTATACGGAGCATCACTCCTTAAAAATGGTGTTTAAAAAACTAGGTTTTGAAGGAGATGGAAAAATAAGTGCAATATGATTCCAAAATTTTTGAAAAAATATATTTAGAATCTACGAAAAAATTTCACAAATCACTAGTTTGCATCATCTTCAAATTCTTCACAGTTTAGCTGCTATAGGTGCCCGAAAGTGAAGATTTAGTTAGAAAAATTAGTTTAGTGTCTAGTTTGGCCAAAAATTGTAAACTAGTATTGTGGGATCACCCAAATGTGAGAGAAAAGGTGGCATGTAAATAATTTTTTCAAAAGGATAAGGGCACAATTCCTCGATAGAATATTTATTCTTAGTTGTCCCCAATTGCATTTTTTTCATTTTTTGTTGTATTGTTTGCATCTGTTGCATCAAGGTATCCATGGGGGATGGTGTTATGTTGGGTTGGCTTTGCATAATGGGATCAACATTAGTGTTAAGATTGTTGTATGATAAATTTGGCACCAATGTGTGATTTAGATTGACATTTTGTTACGAAGGATTCAAATTACCTTGTTGATAATCTGGGGAAAACATGATATTGGTATTGGTTTGATTTTGAGGCATGAAATTAGTATTTGGTGTGATGTGTTTTTACAACGAAAGGGGATTGGTGTTAAAATTTGTTCTAAAGGTTATGTTGGCATTAGGTGTAGCATTAATTGTTTGTGTTGGCACTCTAGATGTGACAATATGAATTCTCCTTGTTTTGTTTGGAAGATTTTGACTTGCATTGATTAAGGGTGTATTATTTTGAGCACCAAATGGATTTGCAAATTTCACACCATGGGATTAGAAGATGTGCTACCTAATGTGAAACTAGTTGGCTCTTGTGAAATGGTATGTGTTCTCTTAGATCCAAATATTGGTGGATTGGGAATGTGTGTAGTTGTTGCAATATGTGTTGTGGCCCCAAGGGGTAGACTAGTGAAAATTTGTTGTAAGATGGTTTGACCTTATATAACTGTGTTTTGACTAGGACCTTAGGTTTTTGATTGTTTTACTCCCTCTACAATTGTGGAAGTGTCAAAATCAAAGGGGAGTTTGCCACCTTTCTTGGCAAGTGCGAATCTACACTACAAGTTCATCCACAATACAAATTATTCTTGGGTCTTGAGTGACATGCTCAATTTATTTGGGGGTTGAACATCTATTGAAATCAATTAACATGAGATTGTAATATGGATTCGAGGATTACCTTTGTGGTGGATTCAAATTTGACCCAAGATTCATTTCACTAGTGAGATTGAAAAGGGGATCACTTGAAGAATCCACATCCTTTCTTTTCCTTTGTGACCATGTTTGAACCATGTAAGACTTGCAACCTAAGGATTGATAATGCAAGGTGAGATATGAGACTAAACTATATTCTTTTGGATTTTTAAAGATATAAGGATGCCAAATGTTAATGCACCTAAGAATAAAGGTTTGAAATATAATGAAGATAATGATCCTATGACCAAAGGATATGATGTGAAATGAGACCAAATGAGATTATGACTAAAGTTTAGATATGAAACTAAGATTAAGGTATGCCAAATGAAACTAAGGGTATGCACCTTTGGACCTAAGAAAAAGGATGCTAACTAAGCTATGGTAGAAAAAGGTAACAGACTAGAATGTCAATACCTTAGAAGATGAATTATGAAAAGATGATGATTTGACAAAGTGAGTCTAAACTAAGACATAAGTTTGAGAATCAATGATGACTAACAATTGATTGATAGAAAGATAAGGTCAATAAAAATCTAGAAATGTAACCATGGAATGAACATAGGTATGGTAGGCCCTTTAGCCTAAAATCTGAAGGGTGCCTATAGCTAAAGATGATTTGAAACCAACTAGGCAATGTGAAAAAGGCAATGTAATCTAGCAAAGCAAATGCAAGGAAAACCTAGATGAATGTGATGAAATGGACTATTCTAACTAAGAAAGTATATAATTAGAATGTAAGATCACTATCAGAATGTGATTAGGACTGAGATTGGACAAAAAATTCTCTAAAATTTTGTGATTTAGTAGTTGCAGCTCACTATTTCATAGTTGTAGCTCACAGTCAAATGTGGGTCACTATTCAGCATATGCATTGTGTTGTCTCACAGTTGCATTCCAAAAATCAAAAGTGGTTCACTATTCAACAATTGTGGTTCATTGTCTTACAGTTGTGGTTCACAATTTGTTTTGTCTTAGATTTGGTGTTTTCGGTGGTTTTTGTTTTGGAAAATTTCTGAAATGTGATTGCAAACACAAAAAATGCTCTTAAACCAAATTTTTGGCTATTGAATTGTCAAATTCCTATGTGAATAGTGTATGTTTGAGGGTTATTCACCCCAATTTCCACTGGTATAACACAATATCAAAAAAATTTCAAGAAATTCTTATCCCTAAGGTCAAGGCCAATGGCAGAACTCTCAGGCCCACAACTTAGAATCTCCTTCGACACAAGTGTAGGGGCACCTTAAGGGGGTGTGTACACTCTTGTCTTTGTCAGAGAGGACAGTTAGGGGCCTTCAAGACTGGAAGGATGACCCAATCATCCTCTCCCTAGAAAGCTAAAAGTAGCTTATGCTAAGCTGAGGATTTCTATCTCATCTCAAGGGAGTCATATGGTGAGTAACTTTGAGGTGCAATGTTGCATACCTACACTAAAAGTGACATCAAGAAATTAGTCAAAAAGGGTGGCTACTAAGAGAGGTTTCTAGTCACAACTCAAGAACTTGATGTCTTGTGAGCACTTGAAAAGACACTTAAGGTTTTGACCAAACCTACTTGGGTACGAAAAATACCTCACACAAGTGTGGGTAACTTCCCCTTTTGAATTAGCACTGTCGACAAAGGCTAACATTAGTTTCAACTTGGCTTTGGCCTTATCATTTTATATAGAAGCCCAAGGGAAAAAACTCTTTGGGTTGTTCCCCTTAGAGTGATTACTTCTCCAAGGGAAGACCTTCTACAAAAGAAAAAAGATAAGATGAAGTGATTTCTCTTACACCCAAGATCCATAAAGTGGCGAGGGGAGAATAAGAATAAGTTACCTAAAAATTTCCTTCGAGTAAATTCAAAAGGGATTAATTTAGATCTTCAACAATTTTTAAAAGCCAAGTTTCTGCATCTGTATGTTCCCATGATTTTTTCTCTTTCAATTCAACAAGTGTTGACCATTTCTTCTGCCTTAGTATGGGTGATCCCATAATAGTGGTTTACAATTTTTGGCCAAACTGGATGGTCGCGCCCACAAAAGGATATGAAAATCACAGTAAAACCTTTCCTGGGAATTGGACATTCCAACAGGTGACTAATATCTCTCTATGGACGTTCATTTACTTGTCAAACCAGGGGACATATACTTTAAATGGTGTAGCACAATATATGCACTAAGAACTGGTTTCGGTCAAAACTTAGCAAAAATAAATACTTGGAAGGAATTCTATCTATGCTACAGGAAGGTAATGCAAAGTTCTTTAACTCAACTATGATTTGATTAGAACATAAACCATAACAGCTACGAGTGAAACACAAACTATGAACTGGCCTTATGCTGCAGGAATAGGCACAAGGATGGATTCCCTATGCTGCAGGAGCAATACAAGACTGAGTTTGTATGAAAACTTCAAAGATGAAAGCTAAACTGAAGATCAATAGAAAAGAACAGCTAACTAACTAGCTACAAATACTTACTAAGTGGGCCCCCTTAGCAAGCATCTACTGATTACGCAGGTGTTGAACTCAGAACTTCATCAAACTTTATTCATGAAAATAGAATGGTAAACATTGCTTTGTTGATATAAACTAACAACAAACTCTGTCTCTTGCCAAACATATTCTGTTTTTCATTATCATATTGACTCTTACATGATATTTGCTATCTTTCTATCACTATGCTTCTATCTTACTCTAACTATCATCTCTCCCCTCACTCGTGCAGGAGGAGTATTGTATTTAAAATTAGGAGAGCAACTAACTAACTAACCCTATCAAAGAAAGACGTGGAAGTAAAGTGTATCCCAGAATCAAGGAACAAACTTCATAAATGAATTTATGCGTTCAACCTGATCCAGAGAGAATCTAGCGCTCCACTCTTTCTAGATTAACTGTCATTAAAAATATTTCCCAATGGTTTCGGTCAAAGAGTTTTTGCCAGAGCTTCCTCGAAGTCATGTAGGAAATGGACTTTACTGCAAGGCCGAGATCGGCTGCGCTTGACTCGATCATTCTTCAACAACTTGCGAAACAAAAGGTAACAAATGCGAAAGAAAAGGCGTATGGAAAATACATAATATCATTTCATTAATCACACATTTAAATATATTTCATCATTCAAAAACTGTATGCAATATACCATTCATTTAGGGAGTCAACAGGGTAATAAATATAGTCAAGTCAACACAATAAGCTGCAGGAATATGCAAATGTTTTTCTACAGGATATCCCTATAAAGATTTCAAAAGAGTTTTAAACAACCACAAATAACAAAAGTAAAGGCATTAAAATTTCATCATAATATCAAACTATGAGCATATTTTGGGCTCATCACTGCCCCCTACTTAGCCTAATGCTGGTCCTCCAGCATTAACTTTCCTGGTGGTTTCTCTGAAGTTAGTGGTTGTTGCATGACTCTGAAATGGAGTTCCAAACCTGTAATAAAATCCTTTGAAAGCCTGGCACCTTTCATACCTACGGTCTTCTAAATCATCATTAAGATTAGTAGCCTGATAAGGATAAAGGGGTCACATTAGCACAGGAGGTCTGAATGTCAATGTCAACCATAGTTCAAATCTCTTTTGAAGTCCCAACTATATATATCTGCTTGATCATTTAAGAGCTGCTATGAAATTTAGGGGACTATGAGGTTCAGATCTTCTTATTCCAACAATTAATCTTTCCCACCTTTTCTCACTTCTGGTATATGCTAGTCTCCAAAATGAATATGACTGTTCCTGAAATTCATCATATACCTGTTTCCTGATATCAAATATCTTCTCCCTAGCTATAATATTATTAATGCCATATGTCAGAGCAAACCAGTCTTTCAACATTGCATGGGGGTTTGAAATTTGAGAGCGTAATGGAACAGGCTCATTTCTCTCAGCTTCCTCATATATTTCCCATTGCCTGCCATAATTCACTTCATTTGTTGCCCATGACATAAATGATCTCAAATGGATATCACCAATATATAGAAGAGGGTTCCATTCTATTTCAGATGGAATTAAGAAGCCATGTAAATAAAATTCACACAGAGAATTTCTTAACTAATTAGGGGCTGCCTCGTATGCCTCGTAAAATTCTTTAGCAGTGTGAAGTAAAGGATCTTGATTTCTAGAAATTCTCATTAGTTGGAACCATAAGAGCTATTTCTTAAGGCATAGAGCATAAACTCTAGGTGGTGGTATGCATTCCATAATCTGACCAGTTACTTTTAACATTTCATCCATTTTTGCTTTCAACTCAACAATTTCCTACTTCTGACTTTCAATTTCTTTTTTCACTTTCAAGTCAGGGTTTGCAATATAATTATTTCCTAGTTAGCTTTGACATATTCCAAAAATTCAATCAAAAATGTCTTCTTATAAATAACAATGGCTTTACAAGTTGCAAGGAGAAATGTAGCTTCACTAGGCACATTCAATTGTTCAGTTAGTTCCTGCTCTTGCTGCATGATGAATTCTTGTTGCTGTAGTGGAGAAGACTGTGCTTCCTCCGAAAACTGCATAGCAGCGGTAGCCAAGTCATCAAGATTTGGTAACCCTTGCTCATTATGCTCCATTTCCTTTGTCTCAACTTGTTCCTCTTCAGGAACGAATGAACTTTGTGCAACATTTTCGGACACATTCTGAGAAACATCAAATTCAGACCCTACAGATCCTTCTGAAATTACAATAACCTCTGGTTGAGGTGAAGCAGGGGAGGTCTTACATTGTTTCCTTGTGGAAACTCTTCTTGGCACTGGTGCGGCTGTAGGAGATGTTCTAATAGCCTTCCTTTTTCTGGTCTGCTTAGAGGGCTCTGCCCTACCAGAGGATGGTGGTGAATTGGTGTTAGCAATAGGTGTTGCTGTAGGAGAGACGACTGTAGGGGAAGGTGTTGCAGGAGAAGAGCATTTCCTTTTCCAAGAACGAGGGTCAGACTCTGGGGTTTGTTTCACCCCAGACGACTCACCTGCCTTTGTTTTCCCCTTCTCTCTCCTAGTGGTAGACCTAGTTTGTACCTGAGCAGAGGATTCCGGTGGGGGAGCTACAAGACCAGGTGCTACAGGAGTAGATGACCCTTGCCCAGTTCTACTGGTAGACGCAATTTCTTTCTTCTTTTTCTGAGGCCGTGGGGTAAGTACCCTAGGGGTTGTGGAATTTGCAAGCTCTTTTGGGCAACAAATTGTTGCCAGGAAAGAGGTGAGACATCTCTTAAAGAGCATTCAATCAGTAATTTGATAAGGCCATGGTGAGCAACAGAATTATCTTTCCCTTGTTGGGTTCCGTGGGCACTTTGTTCCAAAAATTTTAATAGGAAATTTAGAACATTTACAATTAACCCATGCCTCATATGACTTAATAATTTGAAATGATACGAATGTAGGTAGGAGAAACGGCCTTCACAGGTTAAATACCTGATTATGCAAGCAACGTATTCTGAATAAGGAGGAAATGATACCCGCTTGCATCCCTGCTTGGAGACTTCCAAAGGTCCATCAGTGGGCATTGAAAACTTAGCCCTTGCAGTGGCAGCATCTAAAGAAAAATTTTCTCCAACAGCTGGAAGCCTAGTTACTTCAACAATTCTGTCTTCAGTTGCTTTCCCTTCAGAAAGGGTTCTCAAAAATTCTCCAGCAGCCTCCTCATCAAAAGCATTTAAACTCAAGAAATAGTTTAACCATCCACAGAGGCTGAATGCGTGGACTGTTTGAGGATTTTGCAATAATAATTCATGAGCTATAGGCTCATGTCGCACCAGCTGACCACCCATATTCACAGTTTTCCCCTAGCTGAACTTAATTCCTTGCTGAAAATTCAAATTCTCTATTTCCCTTTCTGCTCTGGTTTTTCTTCTGTCGTGTCGTCACATTTATTTCTTTTCCAAAAATAAACTTTTTGAACAAGCAGTTTTAATTGTAATTTACAAGAAAAATATGTAATAAAAAAGGACATGCGATCATATTTGGAAAGTACCAGAAAAATAATAAAGAAAGGTTATTTGCGCAGTTATGGCAGCGGTGAAAAGACAGGTTTTAAAAGGTGGATTACCCCACCCCCTACTTAGAGTATGACATGTGTCCTCACATGTACTAAATAATAGGCGGAGATCAGGTAATAATGATTGGTACTGTCATAGCAGTAAATGAATAGAATAAAATAAATCAAATATGCGATAACAAAAGATATGGCGTACCTTTGATATTTGCATGTATGTGTGAAGAAAGATGTCGGCGTCTGCATGAGTTGACAGTTGGGAATGATATCTTAATTAAGGGTGATGTGGATGGATGAATTGGATGGGTGACGTGGGAAGATGAGATGAATGGATGTAATGGATGGATGGGATGGATGGATGGAAGATAAAGAAGTGAGATGGGGCGATAAATGAGAATGGAGAAAAAGGGGTTTCCTTTTAAAAAGAAAACCTTTATTATGAGCATGCTTTTCAAAATTATGGTGAAGTTGTAGGAGAAAGGCTAAAGCCTTCGGTTGCAGGAAGAGTAGCGGAAGGAACTTGAATGAACTGCTGCATGAATTCTTCTTTTGAAACTGGTTTATGGTACAACCGGAGTCAGTGGCCATTAACTAGCAATTTGAAATGAACTAGATCAATTGTCACCAGCTGTACAGCTCTGTTGTCAAACACATTCTCAACTTCATAGGGGCCAAGCCAGCGTGTTGTGAGCTTACCTTGGTTCTCTTGATATCTGGAATCATATAACAGAGCCCAATCACTAGCAGAAAACTTCTTGATTTTGATGTGTTGATCATGCCATTTCTTCCTTTGCTATTGGATTGCTTTTGTGTGCTGCTTTTCTCATTTTGTCCAAAGCATTTAGCTGTAGGAGACGGTCCTTCTGTGCTTCAGATATTTCCATATTGAGTTCAAGAGCTATTCTCAAATTTTTGTGCTCAAATTCTATGGGCAACATGGCTACTTTCCCATAAAGCATCTCAAAAGGTGTAAACCTAGTGGTTGTCTTCCATGTAGTTCTGTAGGCCCAAACTGCTTCAGGAAGCTGATTGCTCCAATATTTTCTATGGAGCTACACTATCTTTGTTAGGATCACCTCAATTTCCCTATTTGTTACCTCCGCCTGACCATTAGCTTGAGGGTGATAGGGGCTGGACTTCGTATGTTTGATCTTATAGTCATTCATTAGTGCAGTGATCAGATTCAATGTGAATTGAGCTCCCTGATCAATTACAAGCTCTCTGAGAACTCCAAATCTAGTGAAAATTTGTTCATACAGAAATTCAGCAACCTTGTTATCTCGAGCATGAGTCATAGCTTTTACCTCAACCCACTTTGTTACGTAGTCCATGCAAACTAGAATGTATGACTTGTCATTTGATGGTAGATCAATTGGTCCCACAAAATCCATTCCCCATTTGTCAAAAGTGGTGAATATTACCTGTGGATATAGTGGCATTTCATCTGACTTGGTTGGTCTTCCCATACGTTGGCATTTGTCACATTTCCTTGTATAGGCCACAACATCCTTGTGTAATGTTGGCCAGTAGTACCCTGTTGTAAGAATCTTCATTGATGTTCTTTTTGCTGCAAAATGTCCCCCACATAGTTCATCATGGCAAGCATGCAAGATATCATAAGTCTCATTTTCTCTTACATATTTTCACATCACTTGATCAGGTCCAGTATAAAACAGACAATTTGTAATCCATGAAAAGTTAAAACTTTTATCTATTAACAATTTCTTTTCTTTTGGAGAAAAGTGGGCTGGTATTCTGCTTGCTGCTAGATAATTGGAAATGTCTGCATTCCATGGTGTATGTGCAGCAATGGAAAACAAGTGTTCATCTAGGAACCTATCATCAATGACCTCGTGTTCAACAGGTGCAGCTGATTGAAGTCTTGATAAAAAGTCAGCTACAACATTAGCTCTTCTTGGTTTGTCAATTATTGTAATGTCAAATTCTTGTAACAACAAGAACCATCTTGCCAATCTACCAGAAATGGCAGGTTTGTTCATCAGATACTTGATTGCTGCATGGTCAGTATGGATGAATATCTGATAACCTGTGACATAATGCCTAAATTTATTCAAAGCATACACTACTGCGAGCAATTCCTTTTCTGTAATAGTATAGTTGAGCTTA
The DNA here is from genome assembly GCA_007258455.2 of Sequoia sempervirens. NCBI lineage: Eukaryota > Viridiplantae > Streptophyta > Pinopsida > Cupressales > Cupressaceae > Sequoia > Sequoia sempervirens. The sequence continues at coordinate 212,682,087 of VDFB02256132.1, read as the reverse complement.
GTACCTTGAAGGTTCTTGCTAATAAAGTAGATAGCATGCTCAATTGAATTTTCTTTTTGACTTAAAACTGCTCCTATACCAAAATCAAAGGCATCAGCATATATATGAAAAGAAAAATTTCATTTTGGACCTTGAAGAACACAGGCTTGAGTAAGCAAGTCCTTTAATTGCAGGAAAGATTTTTCACAAACCTCTGTCCACTCGAATTGAGAATCCTTAGTTAACAAGGCATAAAGTGGACTGGCAATTTTACTTAAATCTTTTATAAACCTTCTATAATACTCTGCATGGCCAAAGAAACTTCTGACATCTTTTTGTTTTGTAGGAGTTTGTAAATTCAGAATAACTTCAATTTTAGCAGGGTCGACTTGAATTCTATTCTTTGCAATATGATGACCTAGAACAATACCTTCTTCCATCATTAGAAAACACTTTTCACTGTTTAGAGACAAATTTTGCTCTTTGCACCTTTTCAATACCTTTTCTAAATTCACCAGTGCTTCTTCAAATGTGACTCCATAAGTAGTGAAATCATCCATATAAATCTCCATATAGTCATGAGATATATCAGCAAAGATACTAGTTACTGCTCTCTGAAATGTTACTGGCGCATTGCATAGACCAAAAGGCAAGACCGAATAAGAAAATGTTCCCCATGGACAGGTAAAAGTGGTCTTATCTTGATCTTTAGGGGCAATTTTTATCTAATTGTACCCACTGTAACCATCCAAAAAGAAAAAAATATCTTTTGCTAGACAGTGAGTCCAGTACTTGGTCTACAAATGGTAATGGAAAGTGATCTTTTTTAGTGGCAGTGTTCAACTCTCTGTAATCTACACACACTCTCCATTTTCCACCTTTCTTGGGGATAATAACTAATGGAGAAACCCATTGACTGTTAGAGATTGGATAAATAAAGCCAGCATGAAGTAATTTTTGAAGCTCACTTTTAACTATTTCTCTAAGTGCTAGATTTACTCTTCTTTGAGGTTGTCTAACTGGTAAACAATCTTCTTTGATATACATCTTATGAGTACAAACTCGAGGATCTATTCCTTGCATGTCCCTATATTCCCATGCAAAATCTTTATGCTGATCTTGTAGCATTTTTAATAAGATAGACTATTGATATTGTGACAGCTTGCTATTGATATTCAAATAGTGACCTGGAGACAATTCTATCTGCTTAGTGAGATTACTCATAGAATCTACAGGTGATGTTTGCACCTCTTGTAGAAGCAAGTTATTAAAATTTGCTGAAAGTTTAGGCAGTGAACTCTCAGAATTTGGTTGCTGCAGGAAACATTGTAGATGGCTGCCACTTGGATCAGATGAACTACCCGTATCAGAGTTGTACTGTAGAATTTGAAAAAGAAAAGCATCCTCACTCTGAAGTTCTAAGAATGGATCATTTTGAAGCATCATTAATTGAGCCAAGGAATTGGCTTCTTCAGTTTCTTCCCCCACATCTGGCCAAATAGGTTGGGACAAATCTGGTTGAGGTCTAGCAGGCGGATACAGAGCCAATTTTTTTGTGGGCTATCCATTAGAAATGGTCATATCTCCAGAATGACATCCTATAAAAGCATCAGCAGTTGCTAACCATGGTCTACCAAAGATAACTGGATACCCTCCTAAAGTTTCCTTAACTGATAATATTGTGAAATTAGCTGGATACTCCCAAGATTCAAGAGTGACAATTACATCTTCCACCATCCCATCAGGTTTAACTATGGAGCTATCTGCAAGCTGTAGAACTGTGGGTGTAGACCTAATGTTTGAAATGTTCAAGGAGTCCATAGTATGCTTTTTCATGACATTAATGGGAGCACCTAAGTCAATCAAAACATTTTTTACAATTTGGCCATTTATATTTATCTACACTACATGACTTCCAGGGTCAATATACTTTGGGATGACTACATTTCCCAATATTATATCAGCCAATTTCCCTAAGACATGAATTGTTTGAGGATCATTTTTCTTTCATCCGGGGTTCTTCAAACAGGCCTCTTTAATAGCTTTTCCAAAAATAGGAACATCTTTAATAGCCTGAAATAAGGGAATTTGAATTTGTACATTTTTGAGCTAATCCAAAATGTCAAAAGTGGGTTCTTCCATGGATTTAAATGCAGTACTTTGCAACCTTTGAGGAAAAGGTGGTTTGTCTTGAATTTGCAAAACAGTCTCCTTAGAAACCGTATCAAGTATAGGCGTATGCGCAGTAGGATCAACAGGTGCAGTAGATTCTTTAAGGGGAGAATCTGGTATTTCAGTAATTAGAGGCAGTTTTGGAGTAGGTAAAGTGGTTCCAGACCTCAAATGGATATCATTAACGTTTAAGGCATAAGCTTGATATTGGTTGGCTTCGACAAGATACGTAGGCTGCTATGGCTGCTATTGTTGCTTATTATTGGGATTTGACAACGGCTGGGCAGGCATAGGCATTTGTTTTGGAGGTCCAATATTTGTGGCAGTTGCTGCAGGAGGTGGCATAAGGGCCTATGGTTGTGGCTGTGGAAGCTACAAGAATCCAGGGGACTGGTTTTTCCATTGCTGAAGACCTCTCAATTGAGGATTTTGCTGCCAATTACCTGAAGGTGGGGTCCATTGTCCTTGTGGGTGCTACCAACCTCTTTGAGGAGATTGCTATTGCGGGGTCTGATAATTAGGCCAACTTGGTTGAGGTGGTCCATATGCATGTTGCCATTGGTTATTATAGCCAAAATAAGGATTACCAAAAGTTAAAGGATCTTGAGGCATACCTTGTCTTTGGGCCTATGGTCTCCTTTGTGCAACAAAGAACACTTGATCATCATCACCTTCTACTGGCTTGAAGTCAGTAGTAGTTGCTTAGCTTCCAAATTAGCCACCATCTTGCATCTATAGTCACACTTCTTCTATCTGCAATATGGATAGAACTCGGCCAAAACTACCTCATCTTCCTTATGTTTCTTCTGAGCTTGCATAGTGTCCAGTTGTGTAGCCATATTATTAATGATGTCTTGCTTGAAGTTAGACAGCAAATTTGTTATCTCCATCTAAGAAACTCCACCAGAAGAAGACTTCCCCGCTGTAGCATGATGACCTCGACCTTTTTTAACTATTTCTCGGGAGTAGTTAAGACATATTTTCTTTATATCATCCCAAGGAAGTTGGGTTATATCACCTCCTCCCATCAGGTCCAGGGCGTCTATATAGGCATCACTGATTCCCCTTAGAAAGAGTATTTTCTGAGAGTCCTCATTGAGAGTATGGTTTGATTTCCTCTTTAGTGAAAACAAAAATCTGAAAATATAATCTTCCAAACTTTCATCCTCCTTCTGCTGAATTCAGAATATGTCATCACCTTTGCTGACACTCTTACAATATTCCTTATACTTCTCAAGGAATTTTGTCTGCATTGCTGCCCAACTATCAATGCCTCTTCCCAGACTCATGAACCATCTGAGAGCTCCCTCCTTCAAGGTGGAAGGAAATAACTTCAGTTTATGAGCGTTTGAGTTGTAGTCATAACTTTGACAGAGGACATCAAACTTAAATAGAAAAGTTTCAGGGTCCTCTATGACTAGGCCATAGAATTTTGGAAGTAGTGAAGAAGGTATATTCTTAAGATTGTCAGTATCTCGTTGGGGAACGATGGGAAACTCAAAAGCAGGAGGTGGATTATTAGGTGGATTATTTGCCATGTTTACTTGCTGGAATAACAGAGCGAATGGATTTTCTTTAGGTTTGTTGTCAGCTGGGTCAAATGGTAGTTCAACAAACAGGTTTTCAGGGAGAAACCTTCCCAGTGCATCTCTTCTTCTTCTATGCATGCAATATGATGAATGGTGGTTTGAAAGATTTTGAAATTTTTTGACTAAAAAACTAAACTAATACTAAAAATGACTTCTAACAAATCCTTAGCTTAACACTATCCCGGCAACGGCGCCAAAAATGGTCGCGCCCACAAAAGGATATGAAAATCATAGTAAAACCTTTCCTGGGAATTGGACATTCCAACAAGTGACTAATATCTCTCTATGGATGTTCATTTACTTGTCAAACCAAGGGATGTATACTTTAAATGGCGCAACACAATATATGCACTAAGAACTGGTTTCGGTCAAAACTTAGCAGAAATAAATACTTGGAAGGAATTCTATCTACGCTACAGGAAGGTAATGCAAAGTTCTTTAACTCAACTATGATTTGATTAGAACATAAACCATAACAGCTACGACTGAAACACAAACTATGAACTGACCTTATGTTGCGGAACATGCACAGGGATGGATTCCCTATGCAGGAGCAATACAAGACTGAGTTTGTATGAAAACTTCAAAGATGAAAGCTAAACTGAAGATCAACAGAAAAGAACAGCTAACTAACTAGCTATAGATACTTACTAAGTGGGCCCCCTTAGCAAGCATCTACTGATTACGCAGGTGCTAAACTCAGAACTTCATCAAACTTTATTCATGAAAACAGAATGGTATACATTGCTTTGTTGATATAAACTAACAACAAACTCTGTCTCTTGCCAAACATATTCTGCTTTTCATTATCATACTGACTCTTACATGATATCTGCTATCTTTCTATCACTATGCTTCTATCTTACTCTAACTATCATCTCTCCCCTCACTCGTGCAGGAGGAGTAATTTATTTAAAATTAGGAGAGAAACTAACTAACCCACCCTATCAAAGAAAGACGTGGAAGTAAAGTGTATCCCAGAATCAAGGAACAAACTTCATAAATGAATTTATGCGTTCAACCTGATTCGGAGAGAATCTAGTGCTCCACTCTTTCTAGATTAACTATCATTAAAAATCTTTCCCAACGGTTTCGGTCAAAGAGTCTTCGTCAGAGCTTCCTCGAAGTCGTGCAGGAAACAGACTTTATTGCAAGGCCAAGATCGGCTGTGCTTGACTCGATCATTCTTCAACAACCTATGAAACAAAAGGTAACAGATGCGAAAGAAAAGGCATATGGCACATACACAATATCCATTCATTAATCACACATTTAAATCTATTTCATCATTCAAAAACTGTATGCGATATACCAGTCATTTAGGGAGTCAACGAGGTAATAAATATAGTCAAGTTAACACAATAAGCTGCAGGAATATGCAAATGTTTTGCTACATGATATCCCCATAAAAATATTTCAAAAGAGTTTTAAACATCCATGAATAACAAAAGTAAAGGCATTAAAAGTTCATCATAATATCAAACTATGAGCATATTTTGGGCTCATCACTGGACACTGAAATAATTTTTTTTAACTAAATTTTCACTTTCGGGCACCTATAGCAGCTAAACCGTGAGGAATTTGAAGATGATGCAAACTAGAGTTTCATGACATTTTTTCTATAGATTCTAAATATATATTTTTAAAAAAGTTTGGAATCAGAGTGCACTTCTTTTTCCATCTACCTCAAAAACTAGTTTTTTTTTTACAGAAAACAACATTTTAAAAAAGTGACACTCACTGTATAACACAAATTTTTTTCCATGAAGGATAAAATTATAAGTCTTTCAAATTTAGATTCATAACTCTGATATCTAGTGCTTCCACTTGGTTAGATATGTTTTTATTGAATATTTTTTCTTTAATCAAGTTTCGAAGTCAAACCAATTACAATTCAGACATAAAGTGACCGTATAACGCGTAACTTTTTTTGTATGTATCAAAATTCAATTATTTTTTTCTTGGATCAAGGACTTCAATATCTAGTGCACTCATATTTTTCAATTTTTTTTTGATAATCTTCTATTTTTCCACATGTGCAGAACAAAGAGCTTGATTTTAAGTGAAAAACTTAAAATTATATTCATTGGATAGCTCATTTTGAGGACTACCTGATTCCAGTTGGGTTTGTGAAGTCTCCACCATTTTCATCTTCAATCCAAACTCTGAAGTGCAAAAAAGTTGATTTTTTTTGAATAAGGTCAAAAATTAGGGAAAAGGGGGGTTCACTCAAACCAGGGGGTTTGAGCTAACCCCCAGGGGTTTGATCGAACTTGGGTTCACTCGAAACCCCTTCTAAAAAGGGGTTTCCATTTGATTTTTTGGCCGATAGGTCCATACATGCATTAAATGGGTTCGCTTGAACCCTCGTTCGAGCAAACCCTCTTTTGGTTCGTTCGAACCAAGTAGTTCATTCGAACACCCAAAATGATTTTTTTTGGCATGGGGTCATTTTTTACAGGTTTTCCTTCCTCATTCAAATTGTAAACCACTTTTGTGGGTTTAGCTGTATGGGAAGGTTCTGATACAAGGGTTAATTCAATATGTTCTTCAGATAACTAGTTAGTAAAGGTAAATTCAAAATCTTCTAAGTTTCCTTGGGATAATATTAAGTATGATAGTCCTGATTCTATGGATTTTTAGTCTTTTTAAGACATGGGTAATTTGGAGGGTCTAGCAGAGAATATTATCACTATGGTAGGTTCTTCTGTCATTGATTAAATAGATGAGGAGACAAAAAATCAAAAGGTGGTATCAAACTTGACAACTGTAGAAGCTAAATACCTTTTTACATCCTCAAGATTAGAGGAGGATGATATTATGTTAAATATGGCTAAATCTTTTCTATTATTACAAGAAGAGGCAAAAGTTGGTATGGAATTTGAAGAGGGGAGTAGGAATTTTGACCTATCACATAATATTTCAATTAAAAAGACACCTGGTGAGCATGGTAGAAAGTCAAATGCAATAAAGTTACAGGAGGAAATAGCAGCAGGAAGGAAATCAACTCTAGATGGAAGTATCAAAAAGCAGTTGAGGGGAGAAATTTTCTCTCTGAATATGGAGTGAAAATAATATCTTGGAATGTTATGGGAATTAATTCCCCTAGAAAATGAGCCTAAATTAAGCATCAAATTGATGTGTCTAGGGAAAATATTATTCTTTTACAGGAAACAAAGTTATCACAACAAAATTTTGAAGCAGTCATTAGTAAATGGGGTAGATGGAAAAAAATACAATCAATTGCACAAGGGGCTTCTGGGGGTGTGGTCACTTTGTGGAATTCTCAATTTGTTATAGTGGAAACAATAACAACTAAACATCATTGGTAGTTAATGAAGGTGTCTTAGTTTGATCTGTAGTTTTACCTTTTAAATATTTATGCACCTAATGCCACAGGTGGGAAAAAGCATTTGTGGGATGAATTGAATCAAGTTTTGGATCAAGTTGGTGCAGAGAAGGTGGTTTTAATGAGTGTTTTTAATGCAATACTATATTTGAAAGATAAGAAGGGAGGGATCATTCCTCCACAAAAAATAGTTGAGGATTTTAACTCTTTTGTCCTGAACAATGCACTTGTAGATATACAACCAGGTAATGGGAATTATACCTGGACAAATAAGCACAAAGATTTTTTATAGATTGTTGTTCATTTGGATAGGGTCTTGGTATCTTCAAATTGGATAACATAAAAAATTGATTTATTGTTAGAAATTATTCCTTGGATAGGCTCAAATCATTTTCCTTTATCTTTTTGTACTGTTGAAAAGAAAAAGGTGGTGTTAGCTATGAAAGCATCTTTCAAATTTGAAAAGATGTGGTTTCATGATCCTGACTTTTTGGGTCTTTTAAGGAAATGGTGGTATCAGTCTCCGATAGTGGAAGGGAATTTTAGCATGTGAAGGGCATAATTAAGCACTTGAATATTGTTGTTTTCAAGAATATCTTTCAGCAAAAGGAAGAATTATATAAGCAACTCTCTCTGGTGAATTCAAAAATCATAGTGCAAGGTTTAACCCCACAAACATATGAGCTTCAAAAAATACTGCAAGAAGAATGGGAAGAATTAGCAGTTTGTGAAGAAATATATTGGCATAAAAAATCAAGAGAGTTATGGCTTAAAGAGAGTGATAAAAAAACTAAGTTTTTTCATAGGCCTGCTCATATAAAGAAGGTAAAGAATTCAGTCTTTTCAATTGAAGATAGTGTTACGAGTGAAATATTATAAAAAGAGGAGGACATACAAAAAGAAGGTGTTAAGTTTTTTTCAAACCTGCTTTCTGCACCAAGAGGAATTTTAGAACATCAAGCAATTGTGAGGGAAGAATTGTTGCAAGGCATCCCATCATTAGTTTCAATCGAAGACAATGTGCATTTGTTGAAACCTTTCTCTTTCGAAGAATTAAGAGAAATAGTGCTTTCAATGTCTGCTGATAAAGCTCCAGGACCAAATGGATTTACTATCATCTTCTTTCAAAATTGCTGGGAGTTTATTGGGGTAGATTGTTGAAAGCATTAGAAGAGTCCAAAATATCGGGGATGATGCTAAATTTTTTTAATGTAACTCATATTGCTTTGATCTTGAAGGTAAATAATCCTTCTTCATTCTCAAAGTTTAGACCCATATCACTTTGAAACACTATCGAATTTTTTTTACAAAAGAATTTTTTTTGAGGTTGGTTAATATTATCTCATGTGTAGTTTTGGAGGAGTAAGGGGGGTTTGTTCCAAGAAGAGAAACAACAAAAGGAGCTTTGGTAGCTCATAAAGTTTTGCACTCTATATCCACACATTCTATGCCAGCTTTTATCATCAAATTGGATATGATGAAAGCACATGACATAGTGGATTGGTATTTTTTGATGCACATACTAATTTTTTTTGGATTAAGTGGATTTATCTATGTTTGGTTGGTACAATGGTTTTATTGTTAATAAATGGAACCCCATATGGGTTTTTTAAGTCTTCTTAAGGGGTCAAGCAAGGAGATCCTTTATCTCCTTTCCTTTTTATCATATTAGCAGAGGCCTTGAGTAGATTGGTGAAGAAGGCACATATGGAAGGTCATTGGAAATGAAACAATTTTCCAATCACCACTTAAAATTGTAGATGATACCATTTTGTTTGGTATGTCATCTATTACTAAAGCAAGGAAGATTAAGAAAGTTTTGCAAAGGTATTCTTCAGCTTTGGGACAAATGGTGAATGCAAGCAAGTCAAAGATATATATTTTTCATATAGATTCAATATTAAAGGACAAGATTGTTTAGATTATGGGATTTCAAGTTGCAGAATTACCTTGTAAATGCTTAGGAATTCCATTCTTTGCTGGTAAAAAAATGGTATCGTATTGGGATAAAATAATTCCAAGTATTCAATTGAGAATAACAGGATGGAAAGGGAGATGGTTATCTATATCTAACAAAATTTTATTGATCAAATCTATTTTGGCCTCAATTCCAAATTATTATATGGCAGTCTTAAAAGCACCAAGGACTATTATTTCAGAAATAGAAAAACTTATTAGATCCTTTTAATGGAAAGGTAATATGGATTCTAAAAGAAAAATACCTTTAGTCTCACTTCAAAATATTTGCAAAGAGAAGCAAAAAGGTGGAGCAGGGGTGCATAATATGTTTTGTAGGAATGTTGCATTAGGTGCAAAGTTGGTATGAAACTTGTACACAAAGCCACAAAGTAAATGGTGTAAAAACATGCAAGTAAAGTATCTTGATAGTGACAATCCAGCCTATATTCTCACCATATCTAACCCTTCTCAAGGGTCTGTGATGTGGAATTTCTTGCTAGATTGCAGAAAGGTTATTGTTCAATACCTAACTTGGGAAATTCATAATGGGGAGAGTACACATTTATGGCAAGATTCGTGGAATGGATTTCCACCTTTGAAAACATTGTATGATTTTCAGAATGCAATTGACTACACTTCACAGAATTGGGAGGGGGAACTAAAATATTATATCCAGGATATAGATGTGTAAACATGGGAAGTATCTTGGAAATTATTGCCTCCTACAATCATACCAGTGGCTCAGCAAGAAGAGTTGATCAAGGTTTTAAGGAATAGAGTTTTGTTCATTGGAAAAGTGGTAGATAAATTGATTTGAGCTCCTTCAAAGATAGGTAATTATACAGTAAAAATAGGTTAGAAGGTTGTAATGTCTAAACAAGCGCATAGGAATAAACAAAGAGCTTTAACATTTTGTTGGAATCCAATGGTTGTACTAAAGGTGGGCTATTTTTCATGGTTGGCACTAAAGAATAGGATTTTAACAAGTGAAAGATTGGAAAATATTGGAATTGCAACACCTTTTAAATGTGTGCTTTTTGAATCAATGATAGAGGAAGTGGATCATTTATTCTTGAGTTGTTCATTTGCAAGTTCTTGTTGGTCTTTTGTTCAATCCAAATTAGAATGGAGTTCTCCTCTTCCCTAAAAACTATAGGATATGTTTATGAGTTGGCTTGTTTTATACAAATCATCTCTCTTTGCAAGCATATGGAAAATAATACCTTCTTCTATAGTATGGTGCATTTGGTGGGAAAGAAACAAAAGGATCTTTCGAAAAGAAAAACCCAACTTGGATTTAGTGTTGGGAAAGTTGGATAAATATGTATGTGAAATTACTAATGTGTATGTACAAAATAATAAGAATGTGGGTTTTGTATTTATTGATCGGGATGCTAAATAGTTGAAGGAGTGGTCATCTCTTGTTATCCCTTTCAAAGGTATCATAATTTCAAATGGGAATGTCAAAATTGACAGTCCAAAAAGGTGATATGGTTTCCTCCTAATTGATTTGTTAAATTAAATTTTGATAGAGCATCTTTTGGTAATCCTAGAGTGTCAAGAGCAAGTGCAGTGTTAAGGGATCATGAGGGTTCAGTAATATGTGCAAAGTCAATTAGGTTTCCAAATGGTACAAACAATCAAGTAGAAGTGCTTGCTCTTCTTCATGGTCTGCAACTATCAATGCAACATAAGGTGTCAAAATTGGTAATTGAAGGGGAACTGTTGCTCATTGTTAATGCTTGCAAGGATAGAGGATCAAGTAATTGGAAAATAAATTATGTTTTTGAAATATTTCGAGCCAATTTTTTCAATTTTTTAACAATTGCAAATTACAACATTACAATCAAAGTACCCGTTAAGGTTAGAAGATAAACCAAATCGTGCAAAAGCAACTCTAACCAGAATGTACACCAAGATCCTGATGTGGGCAAGGTGTGAGCATTGGTCAGAGGATCTGAAACAAACTACTTATGCTGTAACTCTAACCAAGAATGGCGCCGAAGATGGCGAGCATATGGTCAGAGGATCTTCTACTCTAAATGCTGGAAGGGAACTCGATGTCAAGTATGTGCTACCCAATCCAATACGGAGTGAGGGGCGACCATATGACAGAGTGATTACAAAAAGCAATGCTGAAAGCTGAAAACACTCAACACCCAGAATGTGCTTGCTAACCCAGAATGGGAAAGTAGCTACCATAAGGCGGAGGTCAATTAATTACAATATCAAATGCTGAAAGTACGAAGCATTACAATATGATAAAGCAAGAATCTAAGATGCTATCAGTACTACTGCCAGCTTACAATATAAAGGGTGATATCTTGCTAACAATGTGAGTCATCATAAGAATAGAGTTACAATGATATTGAAGACTTTCTTTACTGACAAGTACAGCTTAAAATGAAAGAGCATTAAATAGATCCAACCTCTTTCCAACTTGGGCAATCCCCAATGAAGCCGCCACAAAGTCTTTGAGAACTCTCAACACCCGTCCAAGATTGAAGATGCAGATTTCTACAACTGTTATGACAGTCCTATTTTCTTTATCAAATAACCAGTAGCATATAGATATTACAAATGAAAGATATTACTTGCCAAGAGCATAAGAGTAGGACTAGTTAGTGCTGCAACAAATGAGAGAACTCTCCTTTGCTTGACAAGAATGCCAAGGCCATTAACTTCACTTACGATCAAACTGATGATTCTAATTTTTGGACAGACCTGCACTTTAACATGAATAACCAGTAGCTCAACACCCCACAAAAATGCTTGTATCTCCCTCACAACTCACCCTTTTTAAGTGAGACCAAAAACAATAATCCCTAATGATTATGGCGACCAGATTTAAGCAAGGAAACCCACCCAAGACCCCTTAAAACTTTTACACGAATTCCAATACAGTACCAAATGGTACGGCCCAAATGAAGGGCGACTTTACTTAATAAAATTCCATCCCTTTGAAATAAAATCTGTAACTTGACAAGAGTATGCGCCAATAGCAAGGAAAACTAATGGATCAATACCCAAAAGGTAAATAATTTTATTTTCTGATATATGATGAAAAACAACCTTCAGCCATACAAAACAACAACTCCATAAATTTAAGTAAGAGTAGATTTGATCTACAAAGCACTAACTCAAGCTACAATGCAAAACTTACTACAAAAACACTCAAATAAGAAAACCTCTCCACTAGGTGCTGTCTCTCAAGCATGAAGTCAAGCCCAGGCTAGGAGGCATTCATTCCTCGAAGCAATCCCGCAACCATTTCGGCAACATAACAATAGCATAGAAAAAAGATCTCAAATGATGATCAAGGACTTCCTTTTATAATTTTCTCGTTGACTTCTCAAAACCCTAATCTCCTCTTCAAAGCAAAAACCCTAATCTCATACAAGGATGGCATCCATTTCCTTCAAGCTCAATATTGACTTTTTAATTAAAATCAATACTTTAATAAATGCGTCCCCTTTATAGCTTGTTTTGACTTTGGATAAAACGTAAAATATAAAATAATCTTTAATGAGGCACCACCCTTAAAAAGCCCACTTTTCAAAACAACATAAAGTCAATAGACTAGGCCAAGGGGTCACCGTCCGAATATAATATTAAAACTTTGACTTTTATTTAATTATATCAACTTATCTCTCCAATTGTGCCCTGAAGCCAATAATAACCAAGTCAACAGACCAAACTGAAGTAGGAAGTCAACCATGCTGAACCCTACTGAGAAACTGCCAGAAATAAAATTTACTAAAAATAGTAAATTCCTGAAAATGCTCCGAATGCCGAAATGAACATACCACTGCGAAGCTCTCTGAAAACCTAGAAAGAATTCGCCATTGAATCCACCAACTCTGAGCAAGACATCCCTAAAAAATAGGAAACCCTAATTTTACCTTCCGACTAGCCTTCGGGTCTCTAGAAAAAGGCCAACGGTCACTGGAAAGATTAGGTTTGAGAAGGGGATATTACAATCCGCCCTTCCCAAAATTGCTTGTCCTCAAGAAATACCACCATAACTCCAAAATTTTTAGAACTAATCCATACGCAACAAGTATGATCCTTGGTTCCCAAACCAATCGTAGGAAGTACCCAGCATGTCGATGCTGCTCCACTCTGATCACATCCGTGAAATCATCATGCCTATGCTGCACTAACCTTCCATGTAACCCCAAAGTGTTACCATCCATGATACTTAAACCGAAAGATCTTAAAAGAGGGGAATCAAAATCATGCAACATCTCATGTCCACAATGCCCCGAATTAACAATATCAACCATACTACTGTCAATCACAATTCTAAGAAATAGGAGAGATAATCTACTCAAATCAAAATCAAACTCCTCCACATACCTCCACATGGTAACAAACGGGACCATGACTGTAAGTGTGACCTCTACAACTCTTCTTGCAAGGAGGAAAGCAATCCTTTGCAAGGGCTCAACGAACTCATACTCATGTCTCTGCATAAAACTACCATGCCTCATCTGAATTATACTGACACAACCATGAAGACTACAGAAAACAATCATAGTTCCAGCCCCATGAGTCTCAGAAGGGTGAACCAAAGCATGTGAGCGACTACTGTCATGAATCAATACTGAGAGTAAACTGTCAAAGTTTACATCATCAACCATCATAAGATGAATTTGGAGAGTAGGAAAAATCTGAAGGAACAAATAATTGCTGCTGAACAAGGTTAGGATCAGCATAGTGCAATATGATTCTCGAGTCCTACCCAAAGGAAAACAACAACACCACTCAAAATCCCAAGTGTGATCATGTGAGATGACCATCGAGCTACAAGATGACACCTCCAAGGTGGCTGGAAAACACACAAGATCCATCTCCATGGGAAAACTACCACTTCTTTGATCAGGAGTGATGAACCAACTCTCCTGAATGCGAGAAACGCAACATGTAAGGTGGCTGGTCTGCCTCAAACTAGCAAGCTCGAGTCTCAAAATTTGTCTTGGTCTTAGCTGAGAAACACTCTCAAGAGCAACCAATCATTCATTTCTCCAACCCATACTCAAAATCTCCCTCCAATCCATTTGTTGATGAACAAATGGAACCATCAAGAAGCTGCTAAAGAAGAGAACAACACCAAAAAGTCTAAAAATTTGATTCTTGTTCCTCCATAAATTCTTCTTTCCACAAACTGTATGCTCCATCAACCCATGTTGAGAATCCCAAGCTTGGATACCCAACTGATAATAATCTCTAACACTCCAGAAAGAAAACATAGTACATCTCTGAGTGCTGGTCAAAATCAAGTGCATACTTGTAAAATTGGCATTCCCTCTGATGAACCTTTGAAACCTATCCATGAAAGCTTCAGGAACACTGAAGCATGAAACATAAGATGACTTCCAATTCAACTCCCAGAATAGACTAGCATCACTCAACACAAGGAATGGATTGACAAGAGTGCAATCGCCATATTTTGGTCCATTTTCCAAAGTGAAGACTGCATCCTCAATCCCTCTTAAGCATTCTTGATCAAACAATCTTCTTGGAAGATTACCAATTTCAAGGAGCGGATCTCCCTCATGTTTGGCTTGCAAATCTTCAATAAGCTGAAAATCACATTCCATATTGTGTCGAGAAACTTCATCAGGATCCCATTTCATGCTATTATCAATTGATGTTTCATCTTCCATCACAAAAAGAGGATTATCATAAGTTTCCTCAACACCCACTTCAAAGAGAGGATTGTCATAAACTAGAAAGTCATTCCTTTCATCTTGCTGCTCCAAATCTGCACATGCAACCTTTGATTTTCTTGTGAAACCTTCAAGATCAAACTCCTCTCGAAGACTATCAATCTCATCAATTACTTGCTTGGTTTCTCCAGCTCTTCGTGCATCCTCTTGCTCCTTGGAAAGTTTAAAATCTGCAAACTGATCTTCAACCTTTCTTTGAGCCAACCGAGTTTCTTTCAAGTTATCCTTTGTTGATTTAAGCTCCAAAGTGAGCTCATCAACCATACTCTCCCTTTCTTCGAAAACAATGAAGGCCTTCTTTGCAGATTCAACGGCATGATCTCTATCTTCAATCAAGCCTATGTACTCGGATTTCATGGTCTCCAAGGAATCTTTGATTAGTTGCAATTTAGGAAGAGCAACTTCATCCTTAACTCCACTTTGTCTCTCTTCAAACTGAGCCTTCCAATAGAGATCATCAACCAAATTGTGTGTGCGATCAAATAGGGATAACGCTTGCACTTCTTTTTCAAAAGATACCTTGCATTGATCTTTCCACTCATGAACATGCAAAGATGGTGAACTGCTGATAGGCTGCAACTAAAAATCAGAACTTTGTTTTTCATCCTTGCTACCCTCATAGCTGCTCCAAGACTCCTTTCCTTCACCACCTACTAGCTGAAATTGCTCAATATCACAAGGAGAATTAGACTCCACAAATTCTTCAATCCAATGCTTACAACTAGCTTCAAGCATTGATAAATTGGATTTGTGTTTAGGAACTCCATCAAACTTTCCATCCTCAAGAGCCATATGATCTTCAAGCTCCACTTCCACTTCACTGTCTTCATGATCAAAGTTTATGGCAGCCCCCTCATAACTTGCAAAGCAATCAGAATTTTGAACTTCATCAGGATCAAAGGGAAACTCATCCCACACAATTTCTTTGTCATCACTAAATGCCTTCACCCCTGGATCCCAAGTGCTAGAGGATTGAGTGTTTTGATCACAAGAAGAGTGTTCTTTGTGCAACATTTGGATTGTTGATTCTTGGAATAGGTCAACTCCCAAATCACTAAAGCTGATATCTTCATCAATTCCTACCTCCAATGGTTGGGTTTGAAGTTCAAACCCAAAACCACCCTTAACACTGTCACTGAAATGAAGGAATCTTTAGAGCTAGCTATTTGAAATTTTTTATCATCCTTATCTTCAATGAACCTATCATCTATAGGTATGTTTCTGATCTCATCATGAATAGTCATATGCATGCTATAAAGGTCTTCTTGATCACTTGTAATAAATTCATCTTGTGAAAACTCTTGAGGAATTTGAACAGCAACAAGAGGTGAATATTCCTTGACCAAATCCTCAACTAGAAGAGGAATAAACACATCAGAATCACCATTAACATCACCTTGGTAATGATCATAAGCTAGTTCAAGGACACCACTAGTGTTTTCTTCATCTTGTTCTTTTTCAGCTAACTCATCCCACTCAACCGTCATACCAACAATTTTTGTGAAGCCCTTAGCTTCAAGACCTTCATTGGATGTATTTTCATTAGAACTCAAGATGGCTGTTATGTTCTTTTCACTGAACTGTTCTTCATCACTTCCTATCACATGCAAATCTAAGGAAGTATTTTGGGGTTCTTCCACACACTTTTCAACTGTCAGAGTTTCTTCATCGAGCTCACGATCAATGTGAGGTGCCATATGCACCTTGCTATCCTGACTTTCAGACCTAGCATAAATTTTTCTGATTCCCCATTTTATGTCAGGATCCTTCATTAGCGTACACAGTTCATGCATTAACTCAAGTAGTGACTTCTCTGTAGTCATCTCTTTCTGTACGTAGTGTCTAGTATCTCTGTCACTCATCTGTCAAATGAATGTTGTTGGGCACAGGATGGTAGGATCTTGGCTCTGATACCACTGAAATATTCTGAGCCAATTTTTTCAATTTTTTAACAATTGCAAATTACAACATTACAATCAAAGTACCCGTTAAGGTTAGAAGATAAACCAAATCATGCAAAATCAACTCTAACTAGAATGTACACCAAGATCCCGATGTGGGAAAGGTGTGAGCATTGGTCAAAGGATCTGAAACAAACTGCTTATGCTGTAACTCTAACCAAGAATGGCACCAAAGATGGCGAGCATATGGTCAGAGGATCTTCTACTCTAAATGCTGGAAGGGAAATCAACGTCAAGTATGTGCTACCCAATCCAATACGGAGTGAGGGGTGACCATATGATGGAGTGATTACAAAAAGCAATGCTTGAAAAGAAATGCTGAAAGCTGAAAACACTCAACACCTAGAATGTGCTTGCTAACCCAGAATGGGAAAGTAGCTACCATAGGGCGGAGGTCAATTAATTACAATATCAAATGCTGAAAGTACGAAGCATTACAATCTGATAAAGCAAGAATCTAAGATGCTATCAGTACTACTGCCATCTTACAATATAAAGGGTGATATCTTGCTAACAATGTGAGTCATCATAAGAACATAGTTACAATGATATTGAAGACTTTATTTACTGACAAGTACAACTTAAAATGAAAGAGCATTAAATAGATCCAACCTCTTTCCAACTTGGGCAATCCCCAATGAAGCCGCCACAAAGTCTTTGAGAACTCTCAACACCTGTCCAAGATTGAAGATGCAGATTTCTACAACTGTTATGACAGTCCTGTTTTCTTTATCAAATAACCAGCAGCATATAGATATTACAAATGAAAGATATTACTTGCCAAGAGCATAAGAGTAGGACTAGTTAGTGCTGCAACAAATGAGATAAATCTCCTTTGCTTGACAAGAATGCCAAGGCCATTAACTTCACTTACGATCAAACTGATGATTCTAATTTTTGGACAGACCTGCACTTTAACATGAATAACCAGCAGCTCAACACCCCACAAAAATGCTTGTATCTCCCTCACAACTCACCCTTTTTAAGTGAGACCAAAAACAATAATCCCTAATGATTATGGCGACCAGATTTAAGCAAGGAAACCCACCCAAGACCCCTTAAAACTTTTACACAAATTCCAATACAGTACCAAATGGTACGGCCCAAAGGAAGGGCGACTTTACTTAATAAAATTCCATCCCTTTGAAATAAAATCTGTAACTTGACAAGAGTATGCGCCAACAGCAAGGAAAACTAATGGATCAATACCCAGAAGGTAAATAATTTTATTTTCTGACATATGATGAAAAACAACCTTCAGTCGTACAAAACAACAACTCCAAAAATTTAAGTAAGAGCATATTTGATCTACAAAGCACTAACTCAAGCTACAATGCAAAACTTACTACAAAAAAACTCAAATAAGCAAACCTCTCCACTAGGTGCTGTCTCTCAAGCACGAAGTCGAGCCTAGGCTAGGAGGCATTCATTCCTCGAAGCAATCCCGCAACCATTTCGGCAGCATAACAATAGCATAGAAAAAAGATCTCAAATGATGATCAAGGACTTCCTTTTATAATTTTCTCATTGACTTCTCAAAACCCTAGTCTCCTCTTCAAAGCAAAAACCCTAATCTCATACAAGGATGGCGTCCATTTCCTTCAAGCTCAATATTGACTTTTTAATTAAAATCAATACTTTAATAAATGCATCCCCTTTATAGCTTGTTTTGACTTTGGATAAAACGTAAAATATAAAATAATCTTTAATGAGGCGCCACCCTCAAAAAGCCCACTTTTCAAAACAACATAAAGTCAATAGACTAGGCCAAGGGGTCACCGTCCAAATATAATATTAAAACTTTGACTTTTATTTAATTATATCAACTTATCTCTCCAATTGTGCCCTAAAGCCAATAATAACCAAGTCAACAGACCAAACTGAAGTAGGAAGTCAACCATGCTGAACCCTATTGAGAAACTGCCAGAAATAGAATTTACTAAAAATAGTAAATTCCTAAAAATGCTCCGAATGCCGAAATGAACATACCACTGCGAAGCTCTCTGAAAACCCAGAAAGAATCTGCCATTGAATCCACCAACTCTGAGCAAGACATCCCTAAAAAATAGGAAACCCTAATTTTACCTTTCGACTAGCCTTCAGGTCTCCAGAAAAAGGCCAACGGTCACTGGAAAGATTAGGTTTGAGAAGGGGATATTACAGTTTTGGATCATATTTTGCATTTTCTTGACAAGATTGAATTTTTCCAGCTTAATAACACTTACAAGGAAGGTAACCAAGTTGTTGATGTGTTAGCCAACATCGGGTGTGAGCAAGGCCAAAAAGAGAAAATGTATGGAATTCAAGTCAATGATTACCTTCTCATGTTGTAGGATTTGATTATATGGGATAAAAGGAAAGTAAACATACAGTGAGAGTTTTGTATTAGAATATGTGAACAAGGATTGAAAAATTTCTGTGCAGATTTCTGCTCAATAGCAAGGAAAAAAAAGCATTTAAGTTAAATTTTAACTTGCATGTTGGGAATAAATACGTTGTTCAAATGTTAATGCAATTTCTAGGAAGTAAAAAGGGAAACTTGGCATGTTGTGTATGAAGTCTGGAGAAGGAAATAATTCTGCTAAGTGACACATGAAGACAAATTTGGTTACAAAATTTAGTAGGGGTCCTAAAATTGGTGCTGCTAATTGTTTGTGTTTTTTGTAGGAAATATTTAAAATTAGGCCAGACACGTTGCGTAATGATGGAAGGTAGTACTGAATGGTAGTGTGTTTGATATAAGATGACACATCAAGAGGGTTGTTGGTTATTGTAAGAACAATACAAATGGGTTGGAAATCATAACTCTTCATGTGCTCCAAATGGCAGTTACTGTGAGTACATTGCTCATCACAAAATGTGCAAACATACACATGGTAGAGAGGAATGGAAAATATTCTGCTAGGAGAATTAAAATTTATAGATGTCGATATACACCAAATATTTCCTTTAGGTTCAAGCATGTGAAACTCAAATATCATGTGTTTTGATTAGTATAATTTAATGGCAATACAAGTTAATGATGGTGCTTCAGAAATGAAGTACATCCATTGTTCTTTAAAAAGCTGTGTGTTGTCTTGTAATCAACAGTGTATGGGCATTAAATGGGATGTTTGTATTGTAGGGCATGAAATAGTTTTAGGGCATGAAATAGTTTGTGTATGGTCATTGTCATTTGGTTAATTCTCTTTGTTCAGTTGTTAATTTCATTTGAATTGCTTCCTCTTATCATGTCAAGAGCAGCATGATATAGGTTGCTACTTTTGTGCAATATAGAAATCAATTATTACAAGGGAAATCGAGTTTCTTTGTAGCATTGTTGGTGGGATTTGTATGGTCATTGTATTTGTTTTTGGGCTTCTAGCATTGTTTGTGGGATTTGTATGGTCATTGGAGTATGCAACAAATTATTCCAGGTGTAATTGAGTTTCTTTGTAGCACTGTTGGTGGCCTTAGGTTAGCATCTAGGGTGTATTCGAAAACAGGTGAAAATTTTCTATCACAAACTTTTGCTTCAGGGTTTGTTGTTTTTTTTTGGTGGGTGGTATTGAGTAGGTGGGTTACCAAACTTGTTGTTTTTCTTTTCAAATTCTCATGGACTACAACACAAAAAATTATAGGATTCTAGTGCAAATAAAAGTGAATGAGTTGTCATTCTCAGAGGAAGTCATAGATGAAGAATTGTCACAAATATTTCATATGGTTTGTCCTAGTCTTGTGGATTGCATTAAATATATAATTGGAGAAGAAATAATTCACCCAGAATCACCCAGGCTATTGTTTCCATTAAATTTACTTTCAATATTCTTATCAAATTCCATAGACTTTTTATAGTCCTATGATGCACTTAAAATAGTGTACAAAGAAATAGTTTTACTAGAAGCATTGGGGGAAAATAATCTCTTGAAAGTTTTCCAATGCTATAACTTGGATGTGGGCGAAGCACATGTGGTAGGGATTTTTCCAAAGAGCTATCTCAACTAGAGGCATGTATTTGTGGTCGTGTATGGAGTAGTGAAAAAGTAGTTACAAGATGATGACCCATGACTACTGTTTAGAACAATACCAATGCATTCTATAGAATTGGGACATCAAATGATAGATATGATAAAAGAAAAGTAATTTGCTTTGTCTTTCATCCTAGGACATTAGGTGTGACACGGTTGGAGGAAAATTGAAGTGCCTCGAATCAATCCATCAGGGAGATATGCAACAGAATGGAATGAAGGTCAGGGTGATAACATGTTGGACCTGAATGCAAATATTTAGAACATAAGTGAAGATGAAGATGTTATGGTAGAATGAAATGAATAGCTTTATATGTTGTTAATTTTGTATTGTACAAACTATGCATAAAAATAGTTTATAGAAATATCTATAATGCTACTAATATGTTGAATCAACTACATCATGCTTACCAGTACTATAATTCTGGTAATTTTTGTAATTTTGTTTATGTATATTAATATAAATACTTAAGCTTATGCCTTTTACCGAGGGAAAAAATAGTGGAAGGAAAAGGTTAAATGAATAGTTAAATAATTAAAATAATTATTTAACTATAGACGAATAGTGGAAGATGAATAATTAAATAATTGAGAACTTATTTAATCATAGAGAGAAGTAGGATATTATCAACTTAATTAAATAAATATTTAATTTATTTATTTAATCAAAGAAGAATAAAGAAAATGAAACAAATTAATTAAATAATTAAAACTATTTAATTAATAGAGGAATGTGACTTTAGAATATAATCAAATAATTAAAATTATTCAATTATGCCTAGAAAAGAGGAAATTGATGTGAAAAAATGGCATTATAGGGTCAAGACATTTTTGAGTGTCTACAAGTATCTACGAAGGAGATGACAAAGTCAAGAAAGCAAAGATGCAAAATCTGAAGATTAAATTTGAGACCTTGAGGATGACAAAATATGAAGATATTACAGGCTACATGCATAAAGTGGATGAAGTTGTCAATATCATCAAAATCCTTGGAAGAAAACTTGAAGATGAAGTGGTAAAGAAGGTACTGAGAACTCTGCCTAATTCATATAGTCATAAACTTTTTGATATTGAAGAGTTTTAGAATTTAGATGATTATTCTAGTTATTAGTTGTTTGGTTCTTTAACTCCTTTTGAATGGAGAGAGTTTGGTCTAAGTGATGTAAAAATGGAGACTTCTTTTAAAGTTGGAAAAGTAGAGAAGAATGAGGAATTTGATCCAAATGAGTTTGATGAGTTGGAATAAAAATTTGTGAGGAAATTGAAAAAAGGGCACTAGAAAATACAAAGGTAAGTTACCTTTCAAATCCTTTAACTGTGGAAAGATTGGTCATTATGCTTTAAGGTGTCCCATCAAAGCTTCAAGAGATAGACCTAAGGATAATAAAGGTAAATCAATTAAGAAAAAATATTATGTTAAGAAGAAGCCAGTATATCTGATGATGAATCTAATTACCCCGATGATGAAGATGATGAATGCTTTTTCATGGTTCTAAATGTTGGAACTAATTTTGCTAAATCTGAGAGATGTATGAAGGAAAGTGGTCCAAAAGCATGTCATAACATTGAAGGAGCAATGGTGGCTACTTTTAACACTACAGAAGAGAATAATAATTGAATAATTGATAGTAGATACTCAAATCACATGACAGGTGATAAAAGTAAGTTTGTTAAGCTTGAGAAGTTTGATGGTGGTTTAGTTAAGTTTGGTGATGATACATCTGCTAAGATATGTGGAAAAAATTCAATCATTTTTTATGGAAATCATAATATAGATGATGTTATTTATGTTAAGGGTCTATAGTATAAAATTTTGAGTGTAGAAAAAATATAGAAAAAGGATATAATCTCATGTTTCAGGATAATGGTCGTGAGATCACAAAGGGCTCTAGAACTATGGTTGCAATAGGAAGAAAGATAGATGTAAATGTTTATCAACTTAAGGGTGTAAATGGTCAATGCTTTATGACTCAGATTAATGAAAGTTGGATATGGCATAGAAGAATGTGTCACATCAATTTTGATACCCTAGTGAGGATCATTTCAAATCAATCTATGAGAGATTTTTTGAAGATTATGAAGCCTATTAATGTTGTCTGCAAGGAATGTTAGATTGGAAAGAAAGCTAGAAAGAGTTTCAAAGTCAAAGAAAAATCT
Organism: Sequoia sempervirens; assembly: GCA_007258455.2. Taxonomy (NCBI): domain Eukaryota; kingdom Viridiplantae; phylum Streptophyta; class Pinopsida; order Cupressales; family Cupressaceae; genus Sequoia; species Sequoia sempervirens. The sequence goes on along the minus strand of VDFB02256132.1, from coordinate 212,659,182 downwards.
ACTACTAGTCCTTTGGAGTTGGTGCATACAGATCTTTGTAGACATACAAGAATTAGAAGTTTTCAAGGTGACAGGTTGTAATGACAAAAAAAAGTACTCCTTAACATGGCCTTGATTTAGTGTTGTAATATATCTAACATATTCACATTAGGTCTTGGGTTATGAACCAAATGAGCTTATTGATGCCTTATTTGGAGTGTTGTAACACACTTTCAAACTTTTCTAGGGTTTTATTAAATGATTGGGCTTCTTTATGCTTTAATTGGCCTTATTTTACATCCACAAGCGTTGCTTAATGCATCTTTTCAAGGATGATCATGAAATAAATCAACATCCAATCATGATTCAAGTGTTTCTAGGTTGTGTGGCCAAGATTTGGTGGTCTCAGACTCATATGCCACCTTGGGTGTATGGGTCTCACCTAGTGTTTTGCGTCCCAATCATGATTTTACACCTTTCTAAGCACTTTTGAAATTGGTCCCATAAATTAATCCTAATGGGACTCATATGCCACCTTGGGTGTATGACTATCATGTGGCCCAAAATTAAAATTAATTCAAATTCTTGGCAAGATTTTATCCTCCTAGATTTGATGTTGGATTGTAGTGTTGTAATTTTGAGAATTTTTGTATAATTAAGTATAAATACTAGTTTCTTTCACTCATTTTCACCCCAAGCATTCAAGTATTCATGTATATAGCAAGTTTGAGTTCACAATAGTTTTTAAGTGTTTACAAGAGAATTCAAGAGCATTCAAGGGAAGATTATCAAGCATTTTAGAGCATGATTCAAGCATCAAGCATCATGTCAAAGTCTTCATGCATCACATTTGTTTTGGAGCTAACTATTGTGATGTAGGGTTTTATGATTCAATCTAGCATTTCATTCAAGATCTATCCTATTCAAGCAAGCGTCAAGATCTACATCTATTGTAGCCATCTCATACATGTTTGTAACACTTTATTTTTAGGGTTTGGTGAGTTTCAACATCATATTTTTTTCATTCATCATTCTCCATTCCTATTTCATTCCATTTCAAGATGTGATTACCAAAATGGGGTTTGACCAAGGCAAACCTCTTTCCACTAACAAAACAACATTTTTACCTCTCTTTAGTGTGCGATTTGTAGGTTCAGGTTGAAGAAACATTGAAGAGAAAGTTTGGAGAAAATTTTCAAAGTGTTCAAAGTTGTAAAATTTGTCACCTTGCATTGAAGATAGTTGGAAGATTTCTACAAGTTGTAAATCAAGCTTTTAGATCCGAAAATCAATTGGAAAGAACAGAGAAAACATTGAAGACTAGATTCAAACTTTGAAGCTTCAAAAAACCCTAACTAGATTGATACACCAGTTCTAGCATATGGGTCCTAGTTTAGGCCATTTTCTAGGTTTTTGTAGTTTTTGACATCCATTTGCCAAATTCCACTTTTTGCACAGAAACCCAGATTTGGGACTAAATCACCTGGTTTGGTGTATGAGTCCCAACAGGCTTTAAAATCTATATTTTTAGCATTTTAAGCCTTCATCTAGTCTTCTTCAGATTTCTAGGTGCACACATTTCATCTTGCAACTTTATGTTCTAATTTATATGCATTTTTAGGTCATTTAGTGAAAGGTTGCATTGCATTAGGTTTTATCATTACATTTTGCATTTCATTTGTCTTTCCAAGCCCTAGCTTGGTGGTGAACCCCTCATTAATTTATAATTAGACCTTAAGATAGCCCTATTGTAAGATCTTTTTCTCCTTTGCATACTTTATATTGAGATCTTTAGGGTTTCCCTTCAATGAGATAATTGCGAAAGTGGGTTTTGCTCTATGTTCTAAACCATACGAAAGCAAAAACCCATTTTTTGTTATTTCATTTTGGTGAACCTACATTTAGAATATCATAATTTTGATTTAGAGTGCATTATCATCCTAGATCTTGCTTGCATTAGCATGGCATTGCATTTTGCATTAGTTAATTAGCATTCTAGGGTTTCTAAATCTTGCATTAGTGAAAGTACATATAGGTTGCATTTTTTCATCTAAAATCATTGAAAAGCATCTGAAAACTAAATTTTCGTTTAATCTACACATCATACAAACTAAAAAGCATAAAAATAAATTGATTTTTTTTGAAAATTTTGGAAAAAACCTCCACTGGGACTCATACACCCCTTTGGGAAATTTAGTTCCAGTGCATATTTTAAACTGTATTTCCCAGAATTTAAAACATTTTTTTTGAGCTTTTATTTGTTGTTGATAACATTCCATTTCATTCAATTCATTGCATATATTTTAAATTATTTCATCTTGTGCATTGCTTAAATTCAAAATTGCATCTAGAACATTTCATTTCACATTGTTGCATAGTTTAGAATTTAAAAATTGTATTACATTTCATCATGCATATGTGCTTTGGTAAGATTTGGATGTCCTTGAATTCCTTGGTGGATGTGTCAAGTTGTGCTTTTAGAAATTACCCTAATGAAATTGAACTTACTCGTGCTCACTCAACTCCAAATCATGTCCTCCTCGTGATGTTGACATAATTTGAGAAGATGATGACAACATGAATATGTTCCTAAACAATTTCCTTAACAATATTGAAAATAATGCATCCTTTTATCCATCCATGGAACAATCAACACCCCCTATAATATCACCACTCTAGATGTTTGGTTACTTACATCCTGAAACTGAGACATGAGATGAACCTAAGTTCCCTATAGTAGGTGAACTTAGTTCCTCTAAGCAAGAAAACACTCACCCATATTATGTTAACAAAGTGACAAACACTCCCATCAACCTAGAAGAGACATATGGAAAAGGATTCACAATCTTGAGTAAACAAGGATGTGATACAACAAGTGAACATGAAGTTTATCAACTCTTAGAGAAAATTTCAAATGAAAATACAAAATGGTTAGGATATCAAGATCCTCCCCATGATATGAATGTCCTTCCTAAAGAAGAACCAATGATTCATAATGATGATAAGGATCAAAGGATCATCTTAGGCTCTCCTCCTCAACATTCAATTTGAGAAATTGGTGAATCTAGCAAGTGCAAAAGACCTTACAAATTAAAGAAACTACAATCCCCTTACCCTCCAATTGATGTTGAAAGGAATTTGTAGATACTTTTACATAGAGGACTGATTACATTACCTCCCACAAGAGAAGACCAAAAACCAAATACTAAAAACACAAACATATCGCATTGTCGATATTATAGAGTTCTTGGACATAGTACTGATGATTTTCATGCATTACAACAATTATGCAAAAATATTGATATCATATAAATAGTTCCTTAAAGCGGGACCCTTCCGCTCCTTGCCATGTAGTAATTATAGAATAATAAAATTCTCACTATTACATGTTATACATTTATCGAAAATCATTTGAAGTTGCAAGGAGCTCCTTCCCATCACCTACCTCAGCTCATTCTTGTCTTACACTAAGTGGGGGGAAAGAATTAGATAGCCTTGTCCTAGTAGTGCATTTGTTGTTGTCCCTTTCACTAGTTGTTCACCTTCTGTATAGGATGAACACGATTGGGATTTGGATGACCTGATTTAGGTTGAATCACATGTGCCTTACTAGTCCTTTACATTATTTATTTTTCTTTTGTATGATTTCATGTGTGTAATGTGACCCCCCATCATGTTCTGTTTGATGTATTTCTCTCTTTGTGGAATTCCTCTATTTATATCTTCATTCTTCTCTATGTCGAAAATCTTTTACCTTTTTCCTTTATCCCTTTCATTTGTCTTGTGTTTTCCTTTTCGGGATGGCACAAGATGTCGAGACATTCATGTCTCTTCCATGACTACCCAAAATATTTTCCTTTATCTTTTTCATTTGTCTTGTTTTTTCCTTTTGGGGATGATGCAAGGCGTTGAGACATTCATGTATCTTCCATGTTGACTTGAAATTTTTGTTCTTTGTTTTCACTCTCATTGTGTCATTCTTCTAGTTCTATGAGTATTTGGGGAATGATGATAGTTTCGAGCTCTCTAAAAACATTGTAGCAAGAACATACTGACCCCAAATCCATAGATCCCTTATATGTGCTTAGAATTTCATTTTGGGGGCAACCCCTTTTCTCTTTTCTTTTGCATGATGTAGCTTTATTTGGAAACATATGACTTGGTATAGGGATTTCCAAGTTAGCTCTCATGTCCTCTTTATTGTTAGCATTTATCATTTGCCACTTTAAATTAATTGCTCACAACATGGTGTTTAGCAATTTCTTTAAAGTGGGGGCATGCATTGACATTATTCTTTTTCATTTCATGTTTCATGGTGTAGTCTTCTTGCTTTATGTGATGCGTCTTTCACTTTGTGGATGACATTGAGTGTGATGTCCTTAAAGAGCATGTTATCTCTTAGCATATTATATTCCTCTTAGGGGCTTGATGTGACACATTGCATCCCCTAAGTTGTGAATTTTCTATTCTTAGATTGGTCCTCTCTTGGAGACATTCGACACAATGTTCCCTAAGTTAAAGACCTTGCATGAAGTAAGCAATACTCCTTTGAACATTATTCCTTTGTTGCATTTGCATTTTCATTTATATGGTCACCTTGCATAACACACATTGCATGCCTGTGGAGCCATCTTGTTTGTTCATGAATCCCAAGCATACAAAGCTTTGCTTGCCTCATGAAGCTCAAAGTCCATTGTTGCATGGTGCCTTATCAAAGTTATCATGAGGTGTAACTTTGGTATGGTTTGATGGGAAGTCAATCTGAGGCATGAATTTCCCATAGCCACTCATGTGTGTGTATATGAGTGCATATTGGCCATGTGTGTATGTGTCTCACCTTCTTGGATTACTTAGCCAACAGACAACCTAGAGTTTCGTTGCTTCAGAGTGAGCGTGCATTTTTTGGACAAACAACCTAGATCTGATCTACATTGCGATGGAAAAATGGTTGAATCTTGATCCAACCCTTTCTATCTTTGTTGTTGTCTTTGGAAGTGTATGCTTGTGCCTTGTTATTGCTATGTATATCATTTTCATGTGTGTTCTTTTGTGCCTATGTTGGTTCACCATAGGGCCTTGGTATTAGGGGATTGCACAACCCTCTTGATCATGGTCATCCTATCTTACTAGGATTGGTGCATTTGGACCCCTCTTGATGTGCATTGGTCTAACTTAGCATGAGTTGGAAGCAAATTCCTCCTCTCACTAAAGTGGGGGCTAGATGTAATGACGAAAAAAGTACTCCCTAACATGGAATTGATTTAGTGTTGTAATATGTCTAAAATATTCACATTAGGTCTTGGTCCCTTGTGAACTAAATGAGCTTATTGATGCTTTATTTGGAGTGTTGTAACACACTTTCACACTTTTCTAGGGTTTTATTAAATAATTATTGAAATGATGGATGCACAATGTCCCTGAAGCTGCAACCTTCAAGAGGACCTTTTCCAAGAAGAAATCAACCACACATAAAGTGTTGCAACTAAGGGCATGCAAATGGAGATTATTTGATTGATATCTAGAATATGATTACAAATATACAAATTCCTTGAATATATAGGCATGAATAATAAGATGCAAGATGCAATATAATGTTGCCATGCGTCTTGATCTAACATGTGATAACATGTGAACCCTACCTAGGAAATGATAAAAGATTGAGATAAGTTCTAGAAGGAAAACTCATCTTCTAGAAGGAATCTTATCCCCTACAAACATGGAAAGATAAATTACCCCATTATAGTTTATTTTCTAATAATGCAACCAAGGACTTAATTAAATAAATAAAAGACCTAAGTTAACTTATGCTAGTGTAATAAATAATTAAATACACTAACACCTCCCCATAAGTCCAACTTAGGGAGGAAATGCAATGATTATGCAAAGATGATGGGTCCCAACTACATGGCCATGTTAGGTTCCCATTTACATGATGAAAATGAAAGATACAACTAATCTCCCACAAACGGAGAAAAGGGGAAACCCAATGGGAACAAAACCCCTCTCCAAAAAGGAGCTGCAATGCAAAAAGGGAGAAAGGATGGGAAGGATGGAGGACTCCCAAATACCCCCCAAGTACACCATCCGTTAGATGGATACAATACAATCAATAGCCCCTCGATAGGAGGGAAATAGAGAGACTATATAGCCCCCCCATAACATGAGATCACATGGAAAAATGGTAAGTGTCTGAAGACAAAACAAGACCTAATGTCGACAAACAACTTGTCTCCCTTTCTAAAGAAACAAAACCAAGTGCAAGTGTAGAGATGCTTCCCATTCCGGATAGGAATTGAAGGAAGGTAGGATGAAGATGGATGTTGATGATGTCTCTAAACTCTACTCATGTGTATTCTTTCCTAAAGATGAAGATTCCACAATCAATGAAGAGGGTGACAAACCAAGACTATGTAGAAACTGATGCTGAATTGGATTCAAAGACTGCAATGCAAAGAATGTGATGGAGACTAAATTTTCCTCCCATAATGAAGTATCCTCAAAACCACTGAAAGAAGTCTGAAGCAACAAAGGTGTCCAAACCACATGTCTCCTGCTAGGAAGAAGCAAATCCAATGGTGGATGCTGAAGAAACTCCAACTCCTAAATGAAATGAAAGGGAAGAAGTCTCATATATGAAATATCTAAAGAGAAAATAAGTGCCTCCAAGATAGTATTAGGATTCCCAATCAAAGTTGAGACAAAGGAATGTGAAGACTCAAGAAAACTCTCCAAAGTGGATTCTAAATAGAGGAGTGATATCCCCTCAAGAATGTCCTCCAAACCTATAGAAGTAGCCAAGTCAGTGATACCTGAAATGAAGCCATCCTGTGATGTCAAGTCTAGAAAATTGAATGTGTCCCGATAAATGATAGAAGCCTCGATTAATGAATCTGGACAAGGAATCAATGAATGTGAAGGGATACCAATATTTTTTGATGGAGAAGAAGGAACATCTAAAGAAGCCTTGTCAACCTCTTCAGAAGATTCAAGGCAAACAACCTCCTGCCTAACAATATCATGATGGGGTATCTAATTTGAGGAATGACATTCTAAATCATGACCATCAGGGAATGGTGGAGTGTCTGAGTCTCTATATATCTCCCAAATATTAGTCCAAAGGATGTGAGGCCAATCACAATGATCAATAGTACTCAAAACATCACAATCAAGTTGCATTTCAATGATCTCTAACACAGTAGATTTGCTGCAACTCGAAGCAAGTTCATGAATACCTTCAATTGGATGGGGAAATAAACCATATAGATGTGGCAATAAATCAAATGATTGGAGATGGTGTATGATCTCATCTTGCCATTTTTTATAGTTTCCCTTGTGCAACATAGTCATATAAGGAGTATATGCAAGCCCCATAATGTATTATCAAATTTATCCAAAATACAAAGACAAAGACCTTGAACAACAAATAGAAACTTCCAAAGATGATATGCAGTTGAAGTGATGCCACCCAGATCAAATATTCTTTTCCCAAGCTTCAAGATATCCAAGTGATTGAAAAAATGCACCAAATTTGAAAAAACCAATGCAAGAGTACCTGGAGTTGAAATTGATCAAAAGGATAAGACTGATGAAAAAAGCTTTGAAATATCTTCTGAATGCTGCTGGAATCATCATATTTTGACAATCTAATGCGAAGATATTGGCTATTGAGTCCAGAATGAAGGGTTGAATTCAATTGATAGTAGATTTTGATGGTAGAAAAACTCTACACAATGGATGTCACCACTAAAAAGTAGACCAAATCCTCTTTCCGACAGTATCTCGTTTGTCAAATTTCAATACCCTAGGTGAAAGTTATGAAAAAAAGAAAAAAAGGCCTATATTAGGCACTCTACAGGCTAAACATGGGAAAAAAATAAGCCCCTCCAGGCTTAGCATTCAGTTGCTGATATAACCTTGGTGAAAAGAGTGGCAAAAAAATGGCCCTCAGATAGGGAGGCATTAGGGTTGCAGAATCAAGCAAAGTTGAGATAAAGGTGGCACCGCTTGTTTTAGTAGAAACCTCGGTCATAGATGGAACCGAGGCTACACCAATGATGGGATTGAGAAACATTGAGCACTAGCCCATAGATGCTAGTGACAAACTATCGGTCGGTGAAGAAGAATGACCAGTAAAGGGAGAATGATAGTCGGCGTAGAAGTACCGGTGATGGCAGAGAAGAACCTGTTGGCAACTGGTGATGGGACAGGTCTGCCGGACTATGATGTGATGGGACCTAAAGGCTGACAAGAGTACCATCCCATCCTGTGAGAAATAAATGAGGTGGTCGACGAAACAACTGCAGAGTTTGAGATTTAAACGGGTCGACAAAAAAATTATTTAAAGATTTTTTAATGTTGCTTAAAAAGTAATTAAAAATAAATAAAAAAATTTGATGTCGTCAAAAGAATAATATAAGGCCAAAGATTTTAATCTGCAAAGTATATATGCCAACGGTGCAATTTAATATGCAGTCGCCCGATTATTTTATTTTTCTACAAACTATTAAAAGGGTCAAAATAATATTATTTTGCCAAAACTATATAGAATAGCCCAAATTTTTTGAAATGAAAAATGGCCTACTACTAATTTTTTTTTTCCTTAGATGAAAATTGACCAGGATGATTTTTTATTGCAAATTGTATGGATAGTACAATTGATTTTGCAAACCTAAAAATACCTTTGATGGCTCCCGGGTTGATGTATCTGATTTTGATGAATGAATAGGAAATCCTAGGGTTTTGAGGCCTTCTGAAGACGATGGCGAGCTCGGATTTGGCTCAATCTACTCCAAAAATCAGCTTGGTCCCTAGGTGGAGTCAAGTAGCCTGCAATGGAAACCTTCAAGCCTACAATGAATCTCACTAGCCCAAATTTCTTGATCTTCGGATGGACTCTCAATGGAATGGATTTCATACCATGTTGAAATGATGGATGCATAATGTCCCTGAAGTTGCAACCTTCAAGAGGACCTTTTCCAAGAAGAAATTCAACCACATATAAAGTGTTGCAATTAAGGACATGCAAATGGAGATTATCATATTGATATCTAGAATATGATTACAAATGTACAAATGCCTTGAATATATAGGCATGAATAAGATGCGAGATGTAATATGATGTTGCCATGTGTCTTGATCTAACAACATGTGAACCCTACCTAGGAAATGATAAAAGTTTGAGATAAGTTCTAGAAGGACAACTCATCTTCTAGAAGGAATCTTATCCCCTACAAACATGGAAAGGGAAATTACCCCATTATAGTTGATTCTCTAATAATGCAACCTAGGACTTAATTAAATAAATAAAATACCTAAGCTAACTTATGCTAGTGTAATAATTAATTAATTACACTAACAATAATTGGGATTCTTTATGCTTTAATTGGCCTTATTTTACATCCACAAGCCTCATTTAATGCATCTTTTTGAGGATGATATCGACATACATCAACATCCAATCATAATTTAGGCATTTTTAGGTTGAGTGGCCCATATTGGTGGTCTGGGACTCATACGCCACCTTGGGCATATGGGTCCCACTTGAGGTTTTGGGTTCCGATCTTGATTTTACACCTTTCTAAACATTTTTGAAATTGGTCCCATAAATTAAGCCTAATGGGACTCATACATCACCCTGGGTGTATGAGTCCCATGTGGCCCAAAATTAAAATTAATTCAAATTCTTGGTTGGATTTTATCCTCCTAGATTTGATGTCGGCTTGTAGTGTTGCAATTTTGGGAATTTTTGCTTAATTAAGTATAAATACAAGTTTCTTTCACTTATTTTCACCCCAAACATTCAAGTATTCATACATATAGTATGTTTGATTTCAAAAGAGAATTCAAGAGCATTCAAGGGAAGATTATCAAGCATTTTAGAGTATGATTCAAGCATCAAGCATCGTGTCAAAGTCTTCATGCATCATGTTTAATTTGGAGCTATCAATTGTGATGTTGGGTTTTATGATTCAACCTAGCATTTAATTCAAGATCTATCATATTCAAGCAAGAGTCAAGATCTACATCCATTGGAGCCATCTCATACATGTTTGCAACACTTTATTGCTAGGGTTTGGTGAGTTGCAACATCATATTTTGTTCATTCATCATTCTCCATTCCTATTTCATTCCAATTCAAGGTTTGATTACCAAAACAAGGTTTGATCAAGGCAAATCCCTTTCCACTAACAAAGCAACATTTTTACTTCTCTTTAGTGTGTGATTTATAGGTTTGGGTTGAATACACATTGAAGAGCAAGTTTGGAGAAAGTTTTCAAAGTGTTCAAAGTTGTCACCTTGCATTGGAGATACTTGGAAGAATTCTACAGGTTGCAAATCAGGGATTCAGATTCAAAAATCAACTAGAAAGGACATAGCATATATTGAAGACTTGATTCAGACTTTGAAGGTTTAGAAAACCCTAACTAGACTGATATGCCAGTTTTGGCATATGAGTCCTAGTTTAGGTAATTTTTCTAGGTTTTTGCAGTTTCAGACACCCATTTTCTAGAATCTAGTTTCTACATAGAAACCCAGATCTGGGACTAAATTGCCCATTTTGGCGTATGAGTCCCAACAAGCTTTAAAATTAGTAATTTTAGCATTTCAGGCCTTCATCTAGTCTTCTTCATATTTCCAAATGCACACATTTCATCTTGCAACTTTCTATTATGATTTATATGCATTTTTAGGTCATTTAGTGAAAGGTTGTAGTGCATTAGGTTTTATCCTTATATTTTGCATTTCATTTGTCTTTCCAATCCCTAGCTTGGTGGTGAACCCCTCATTAATTTACAATAAAACCTTAGGACAACCCTATTGCAATATCTCTTTCTCCTTTGCATACTTTAGATTGAAATATTTAAGGTTTCCCTTTAATGAGATAATTGCGAAAGTGGGTTTTTCTCTATGTTCTAAACCATATGAAAGAAATACCCATTTTCTATTATTTCATAGGTATTTCATGGTATTAATTGATGATTACTTTAGAATGACTTGGGTTATTTTTCTCAAAGAGAAATTAGAATCTATAGATATGTTTAAGGTATTCAAAGCTATGGTTGAGAATGAAATGGATATGAAAATCAAATTTTTAAGATTTGATAGAGGTGGAGAGTTCAACTCCAATGAGTTTAACACATTTTGTGAAAATCAGGAAATAAAAAGGAATCTTTTAGCTCCTAGGACTGTTCAGTAGAATTGAGTTGTGGAAAGGAAGAATAGGAGTGTTCAGGAAGCAAAAAGGACAACAATGAAGGAAGAAAATCTATCGGATGTCTATTGGAGAGAAGAAATTCATACTGTAGTGTACATACTTAACATAATTCAAGCAAGGAAAAATAGTTCAAAGACCTATGAGTTGTGGTATGGAAGAACCCCTACTATAAAATATTTCAGAGTGTTTGGAAGAAAATGCTATATGAGAAGAGATAAATAAAGCTTAGGAAAGTTTGATGCAAGATATAATGAAGGAATCTTCCTTGGATACTCTACAAGAAGTAAGGCTTATTGGTGCTACAACAAGAGGCTAAAAAATATTGTCGAAAGTGCAAGTGTCAAATTGGATGAAGAATTACATAAAAGTTCAGTGATGATAGATGAATATGAATCAGATATGTCCTTTTGTAGAGAAGAAGAGAAAGATGATGGTAAGGAAAAAGAAGTGTAGGTTGAAGAGGAAGAAGCTTTGAAAAAGGTCCCTAAAACCCCTAAGTATGTGAAGAAGAATCATTTAGAAGATCAAATCATTCTTGACAAAAGAAGAGGTGTGTTGACAAGAAGAAATGTTGTTATTATAGAAGAACAAGTAAAATTATGTTAAATTTCCAAACTTGAACCTAAAATAGTGTTTGAAGCATGCAAAGATGAATATTGGATCAAGGCTATAGAGGAAGAATTGATGCAGATTGAGAAGAACTAGATTTGGGAACTTGTCCCAAGACCAAAAACCAAGAATGTGATTGGAACTAAGTGGGTATTCCAGAAAAAGTTGAATGAGAATGGAGAAGTGGAAAGAAATAAGGAAAGACTTGTGTTTAAAGGTTACTCACAAGTGGAAGGAATAGATTTTGAGTGGACATTTTCTTTGGTGGAAAGAATGGAAGCTATTAGGATGTTTTTGGCCTTTGCAATACATAAGGATTTCAAAGTTAATCAAATGTATGCGAAGTCCACATTCTTCAATGGCAAGTTGGAAGAAGAGGTTTACATTGAACAACCAAAGGGCTTTCAATTATTAAATAATCTCGATATGGTATGCTTATTGAAGAAGGATTTATATGGACTCAAGCAAGCTCCTAGAGCTTGGTATGCAAGATTGGATAGGTATTTGTTGCAACAAGGATTAAATAAAGGTACCATAGATAGTAATATTTATTTGAAAGTTGAAAAAGATCAAATATTGATTATGGTTGTGCATGTTGATGACATAATCTTTGGAGGTAATGCAACAATGTGCAAGAGATTTGCAGAAAAGATGCAAAAATATTTTGATATGTCTATTTTTGGAGAGATGAATTTCTTCCTTGGACTTCAAATCAATTAGACAAAGAAAGGGAAATTTGTTTCACAATCTAAGTATGTCAAGAAAAATTTGAAGAATTTTGGGATGAAATTAAGACTCTAAATTGGTATGTATTCCTATGGTTACTAGTTACAAACTAAGTAAAAATGACGAATCTCTTGGTATCGATGGAAATGGGGGAATAGATGAATGATGTATTCACACCCATTTTCAAAGAGGCTCCACTCAAGGATAACCCTAGAGATTTCAATGCAAAGGAGATTGAAATATAGTAATAGGGCTATCATGGGGATTGAATGATAGCTAATGAGGGGTTCACCACCAAGTGTAAACTTCGAAAAGACAATGAGTTGGAAAACACAGTGTGAAATCGAGACAAATGCAAGATAGCCTAGGAGATGTAAAACATAGTGTGAAATTAAGATGTATGCAAAATGACCTAGAAAATACCTTAAAAATGTAAATAGTGTGCACCTAGAAACCTTGCAGTGATTAGGAATAGCTCTGAAATTTTGGAAATGCTGGATTTTTGACCAATTGGGACTCATTCGCCAACCTGGGTGAATTAGTCCTAGATCAGGATTTTTGCACAGGATTCTGTTTCGGGAAAAAGGGTATCAAAATATGTAAATAGATTTGACAAACAACTACAGTGGGACTCATTCACCACTCTTGGAAAATTAGTCCCGTTCTACTTTTCTAGAAATTGAAAACTCTGATCTACACTTCAACACCTATTCTTTCCTTTCAACTTGAGTTTTGGATCCGATTCTACAAAAAGCACCTGCAAAATATAATTCAACTTGATTTGCTAATGGGGGTTTTTCCTCGGTCAAACCGCTAGTTTGGTAATTAAACCTTAATGAAAATGATAAAATGTGCATGAAAACCCTAGCCTTAAATGTTTCAAAGACTAGGCAATCTGGAACATGATGCAATCTTATTCTAATGTGCCAGAATATGATTCAAAAATGGAAATGTAAAGATGAATGACTCACTTGTGGTGATCCTTAATCACCCAAAATGAGCCCTAATGATTCTTGTACCTTCCTTAGGCTGAATGCAGAGTGACAATGGAAGATAGAACCACTTAGGAAACAAGTCTTTAGGCTTGGATTAATGGCTAATTACATCTACCCAACCTAGAATCCATCATGATTCACCATAGGCATCCATGATCAACTCTTGACAATGCTAGATCTTGGTTGAAAGTGAACTTGAATTCTTGCAAAAATACTTTGATGTTGCTCCAATGCTTAAACTTTACTTGCTCTTGAAATGAGAATGCTCTTGTGAAAGCTTTGCTTGAAGATTCTTGATGCATGCTTGAAAATTCTTACTCAAAGTGCTTAGATTTGATGAAAATGACTTAGAAGTTTGCTTTTATAGGAATTAACACCTAATTTACCATTATTTAGATCTCAAGGTTGACATTTACCAAAAATCTAAATTAAATTGATGAATTCCCACTTAAATTTGAAAAAGACCCCAAATGGGACTCATTCGCCACACTTGGAAAATGGGTCCCACCTAAGGGGAATCATTCGCCCAAGGTGACGAATGAGTCCTACCTTAGCTTTTTGAGGTGGGATTTTGGATTTTTTGGTGTTTTAAATGATTTTATAGGATTTTTAGGTGAAATAAGCTTTGAGATCCTAAATAAAGGGTCCTAGGGGCCTATAAATGATTATTTAAAGGATAATTAATGCAAGGGTACCCAAGATAGGTCCAAATTAGACCAAGGATTGTACTTTCTCTAAGAAGGGAGTACTATTTCAGTGGGCATATTTAGTCTCCACTTTAGCACAATATGACCCTATTTGCATATGTAAGATAAAGGAATCTAAACAATACACTTTATAAAAGGATACTTATTCATATTACAGGAGAATGAAGCCCCCAATGTAGCCATCTGCAAAACCACAACATTAGGAACCGCATCATGCAACTTGAATTCATTAATTTTCTAAAAATACTTTTATCTAACTTCTTCTAAAAGTCAAATTTGAGGGTACATGTATGCCCCTCGATTCTACTTGCTTCATGGAGGTGGAATCATGGTAGCAATCTAGCCACATCAAATGAGAGAAGTCATATCATAGGGAATTTCCAAGTACCATGCCACATAATGATAAATAGTTGATGATGTTGGGAACAAAATCACAATTCCAATGCAACAAACAACATTGAAAATGAAGCTCTCTAGCACCCATTATACTGATTTGATTGAGATGCACTTTTTAACCCTAATGTAGTAAAAACTCTAGGTTTAACCTACATAAAAGGAAAAAGTGAAGTAAATTGTAACTTTATTATTTACTTTTTTGTAGCTTGAGAATGATTGAAGAGGAGTGAATGATGCCTAGCAGATAGATTACAGGCCTGCAAGACTGGATGTGCTTTGGGACCAGGTGGCACACAATGAGTGTCATCATGAGGTGAGTTGATTCTTCTACCTTTGCTTTGTCCTTACGTAGTAATTTTATGATTTTTTTATGCATCTCTAGGTTAATTTAGGGCCCTAGAAGAAAAGTTTGCAAAGCGTCCCCTTTCTTCGCAAAGTGTCCCTTTTTTTGCAATGTGTCCCTTTTGTTCATGAAGTGTCCCACTTTTTTGCAAAGTGTCTCGTTTCTTCACGAAGCATCCCAAAAGGGTTCTAAAGTGTCTAGGGCCTTTAGGAAAGCAAACTAGAGCAACTTTAGTGCACTTTTATGATTATTGATTTAAAAATTGAAGTATAGGACATATTTTTCTCTTTTTGTTAGGTTCCCACCCATTTGCATCAGCATCTGGGTGGTAGGAAAATTAGTCTTCTGGGAGATTTAGCCCCCACTCTTTTAGTGGAGGATACATAGCTATTAAAAATTGTTGGAGTATACTGGGCGTACCTCATGCCCCCCATGAGGTACCATGATACGATGTTGATGGCGTTAGTGGAGCATTGGGATGTTGATACATGTACCTTCCATTTTCTGACCAGAGAGATGACTATCATGTTGGAGGACATCCACCACATACTCCAAGTTCCTATTAGGGGTGAGCGAGTACACTTCTGAGTGGAGTGATTGTTCTCAAGATTAAAGATTACATGCAATATTTTCTTTGTGGACCAATACATGATGAGAGAGTGAGGGCGCTGATAGATTTAGCGATACTTCTATACACTTGGGCCCCATTGGTTAGACGGATTATGATGCTTACAGTTGCACTAGTACTTATCCCAAATGCTGGGGAGCACACCTAGAGGGAGGACTAGTTCACCTTATATGAGGAATGGAAGAGCATCGAATAATATATTCCTGGGGGTGTTGTATCCTAGCTCACTTATATTACGATCTTGGACGGTTTGTCTTTCGGGAGGTGGATAGTACAGTACATTATATGCTTCTATAGGTTTGGTTCCTTGAGCATATCACTTGTACCAAACCTACTAGATTCCCATGTCTGACAACCTTAGGGTATGCTTAGGCCTTCAACTATCCTCTACGAGAATTTTGGTAGTATGGTGATTTACACTTCTAGAGAGTGCAATTTGATCGATTGGAGGAGGACGAGATCCTTTGGATACCTTATTAGCTTGTGCTTCTATGGCTAAATCACACTCATAAAATGAGGAGATTACAACTTGACAAGTTTTTGCTTGGTAGACATGATTACATAGTGCATCCTTTCTACTACGATTGGGTCATGCGGTAGTTTGGGAAGATGCAGATAGCACCTAGAGCATAACCCTTCTTTAGGAGATCAGTACAGAGCACTCAGACACCTAGTGATTCGGTACAGTTCACTATAGAGGATGTTTTATTTAGTGACTCCAAGTACTTGGATCACGATATGCCTTCGATCTTCAATGCAGATGATGTCGGTGCTACAGATGACTATGAGGAGTGGTGGACAGTATCATGACTAGCTCCCATATTTCTAATGGAGGAGTTGATAAATGATGTAGAACCACTCCAAAATGAGGGAGATGATGTAGAGGATAGGGTCAAGGAGACACGCTACAGGGCTGCAGACATATTTACAGATGTCATAGATGAGGAGTACGATGAGGATGAAAATCCTGACTATAATGGCTAAGACAAAGGAGATGAAGAGGAAGAGTAGTCCATAAGCGAGGGTGATGAGGTAGTAGATGAGGATCCAGTAGGGCACGAGTGGGGAGATCCTTCTCCAATTCATGTGACTAGATCACGAGCAGCAGCTGTAGTAGGCCCTAGTACCCATAGTCATGGAGAGGCTAGCACATCCCCCATGCCCCCTGCACATGAGGAGGCTGATTTTACACAGCCTACCAGAGATATAGGTGATGATATTTTATGTATTGTTATACTTCATACTTGTGCTTATACTTTATATATATCATGATGTGTACTGATTATGCTTATGGTTTCTAGCTTGCAGGGTTTGTGAGAGATTTTTGGGATCTCTATCGATAGGTGGTTGCAGAGATAGTGCCCCCATCAGTCAAAGAGCAAGCCACATAATCAGACTATGTGCCCCCACCCAGTGTGGATTAGGACCCAGAGTCATTTAGGACATATGTTAGACTATGAGAAATGTATGAGAGTTTGACGAGGTGTGTCCACCAAGCCGATGTTTCCCTAGAGACATAGTCATCCTGGACTGAGAAGATTTTGAGAGACTAGAGGCAGAGGTACCTGGGCTACAGACAGAGAGGGATCAAATACTAGGAGCACATCAGGAAGCCTTTGGATAGATACAGGGTTTAGATTTTTCTCTCAGTACATTCAGTAGATCACGATCACGATTGTACACCACCATCTCCCGATAGACGACTACCAGATAGATGCGACCACCAGGTCTTGAGGGATTTGGTAGTCACAGGCCTTAGTAGTATTGTATATATTGATGACATATACACAAAAAATTGATAGATATATGAGCACTTGATGTTTGATTAGTATTTTTTTTTCATGTTTGAATGTTAAATGTCAATGTGATTAATTAAATAACCTTTGTAAGATTATTTAATGAATTCTTCCATGATTTAACATGTTTTATGTGATCTAACAAAAACTTAGTACAGTTTCTCTTAGATGCAACAATGGGAAGAAGTATGTATAAATGCTAAATTAAATGAACTTATGATTTAATTAAAGAACATTAAATGCATGTAAGGATCTAATCTAACAAAACATACAAAATGCACTTGAATAGTATGAAAACTAGAGCGATTACTTGAAAATAAATTAAATAACCATTTTAATGTTCAAGACACACAAATGATTGTTTGTCAAGAACAAAGCAATGTGAAAGCATATGGAATATAATCCAATAGCTCTAACATCACTGCTTATCATTCATACTATTCAAGGGGATTAGACATAATACCGGTGTAGATGCATGACATTGATAGGCTCTTTGAGGGGTGTGCCATCTAGTTCAGTTAACATATATGCATTAGACCCATAACTTTTATCAATTATGTAAGGTCCTAACCAATTAGGACTAAACTTTCCTTTTTCATTTGGGTCTACATTGATGTTATGCTGATTTTCAAATAAGACTAGATCACCTTTGTTGAATGTGTGAGGAATAACACTATCATTGTCAATATGCTATCATCTTTTACAATAAGCTTGAAGATGTTCAAGAGTGTTGATGTGTTGTTCATCAAGCATTTAAAGTTGATGCAATCGTTGTTCTTTATAATTTTTTTCATCAATAAGTCCTTGAAGAACAATTCTTAATGTATGAATCTCTAACTCTAAGGGCATTATTGCCTCACTCACATAGACAATATTATAAGGTGTGGTTCCTGTAGATGATTCGACACTTTTGCGATAGGCCCATAGCACATATTTTGATTGCGTGTTCCAATTCTTATGATGTTTGTTAATGGTTTTCTTTAGGATTTTCTCAATGGTCTTATTGGTTGATTCAACTTGACCATTATATTGTGGGTAGTAAGGTGTCAAAAAGTGATGTTGTATGTTAAATTTTTCTAAGAACTTCTTCACATCATTATTCTTAAATGGTGTACCATTATTAGAGACTAACGCAAAAGGAAGTCCAAAGTGGGCAATAATGTGTTCTAATATGAATCCACATATTACATCCGCTGTTGTTGATAAAAGGGGAATGGATTCTATCCATTTTGTGAAATAATCTATGGCAGTGATTATGAATGTATGTCCAACAAAAGAGGGGGGATATTTTTTCAATAATGTCTAAACCCCAAACCACGAAAGGCCATATCGGGACTTAAGCTTTGAACTCGTAAGTGGGAGCATGGATCAGATTGCTATGGTCTTGAAATTTGTGGCATTTTTTTACATATTCAAAATAGTCTTGTTCCATATGTCTCCAATATTATCCAATGTGAATAATTTTTTTAACTAATTTTTTTCCTCTAAAATGACCGCCACAAGCACCTGCATGAGCTTGTTCAAGTGTTGTGGGGAATTTAGATTTGTTAAGGAATCTAAGTAAGATACCATTGAATGATCTCTGATACAACACATCGGTGAGAATTATGTACTTAGATGCTAGTTTCTATAAGTGAGCCTGAATGTTCTTTGTTGTTGGCTTGGGAAAGGTACCATCTTTCAAATAGTAATCTATTTTATCGTACCATTCACTCGAGTATTCTTTGGTTGTTGCTACTATTTCCTTTGTTTTATCATCAATTAGTGGTTTCATGATTGGATAAAAGGTGAATGTAAATTCCTTTGAAGGGTCTTGAGGCGTAATAAGAGAAGCTGCACTTTCCATTGCATCTACATGTTGGTTATCTTTTCATTGGATGTTATCAATGGTAAATGATTCAAACTTCTCTAACAAATTCTTGGTGAGAACCTTGTATTTAGATAATTTGTCATGTTTTTCTTGATATGTCCCATTTATTTTCTTTATTACTAATTATGAATCGCCAAAAATCTTAATGTCTTTTGCACCCAAGATTAAAGCAACATGTAACCCAATGAGCAATGCTTCATACTCAATAGTGTTGTTTATACATAGGAAGTTTAACCAATGCGACAAAGGAATAGGCTTTCCTACAGGTGGAATTATTATAACCCTAGTGTCAGATCCCATTCTACACTTAGATACATCAAAGTATACTTCCCATGTTTTAGCTTTGATTGTTAGCACACTATCATCAGGAAAAAAGTCTTTGTTGGGTAATGCCAGAGGAGAAGGAGCATTAGCCAAGTGGTCCGTCAAACCTTGACCTTTAATTTATTTTTGTGAAACAAACTTTAGGCCAAACTCAATCAATAACATTACCCATTTAGCTAGATGCCCTAATAAGTCTGTTTTGTTGAAAAGATGTTTGAGAGGGTCAAATTTTGTCATTTCTTGTATTTCCACATTTAGTAAATATTGCCGCAATTTACTAGTAGAAAATACAAGATCCAAACATTGTTTTTCTATTGTTGTGTATTGTTTCTCATAATCAATCAAGTTTCTATTGATGTAATAAACATGATGCTCTTTGTTGTTTTCATCTTGTTGAACCAACAATGTTATGAGAGCATGGGTTGATGTGGTTGTATAAAGTATGAATGGTTTGTTTTGCATAGCGGTTTGTAAAATAGGTGGAGTTGCAAGGTATTCCTTTAAACTCTCAAAAGCCTATTTACAATCTTCATTCCAATCAAAGTGTACATCCTTTTTCAGAAGATGTGTAAATGGTAATGTTTGATCAGCTAGAGATGATACAAAATGATGGATGGATTGAATTCTTCCTTGTAACATGTGGAATTGAGAATTATTTTTAGGAGGTGGCATGTTGACGATATCATCAATCTTCTTTATATCCACCTCAATGCCTCTGTGAGATATGATAAAACCTAGAAGTTTGCCACTATCTACACCAAAGACACACTTTTTCAGATTTAATCTCATGTTATATTATCACATCTGCTCAAATATTTTCTGAAGGACATTCACATTGTCTTGTCTTGTTAATGATTTGGCCAGAATTTCATCAACGTAGTCTTCCAAAATCTTATGTATGTAGTCATGAAATATCAATTTCATTGCTCATTGATATGTTGCGCCTACATTCTTTAATCCAAAAGGCATCATGACCCAACAAAATGTTCCCCAAATAGTTGTGAAGGCTGTCCTATATTGATCTTGAGGGTTGATGAAGATTTGATTGTATCCAGAAAATCCGTCCATGATTGACAACAAAGCATGTCTCATAGTCGAGTCTACTATTATGTCAATATTAGGAAGGGGAAAGTCATCCTTTAATGATGCTTTATTCAAATTGCGAAAATCTATACACATCCTAATATGATTGTCAGGTTTTGCTACTGTGATAATATTTGAGATCCATGGAGAATAATCTCTAGGTCTTATGAAACCAGCGTCAAAGAGTTTTTCAATTTCATCCTTAACCATCAAGGCTATTTTATGGCTCATTTTTTGAATCTTCTGTCTAACAGGCTTAGCATTTTGAACAAGGACTATGTTGTGTGTTACAATCTTAGGATTGATTTATGGCATGTCCAAATAAGTCCTAGAATTTTTTTTTGGGAAAGTCATGAAGCAAGGTTGCAGTATCCTCTTGTTCTTCATCATTGAGACATTTTCCTATTTTAATGACTTGCTCTTTATCATCGATCTCCATTGTTATATCCATTGTATTTCCTAAAGGGAGTGCGTTTGATCTTGGAAATTCAAGATTGTATTCTTCATTTTTCATTTCTATCCCACCACTCTCGTTGTCTCCCTCTTTTTGTTTGGTGCTTATCATAACACATGTAATATTTTTATTGTGAGGAGAAGTAGAGGGTTTATCATAAAATCCTAGTCTATGGTTCAAGGCTTCATCATCTTCAAAGTACTCCCATGATGGTGGTGGTAAATCCATATCAAGCAATTCAGGATGCTTCATAGGGAGTTTGAGTTTTGGTTTGTACATGAATCTAGTGTTGATGTTCAATGATGGTCTCTTTGATGCTTGTGTAATCTTAGAATGACAATATCCCAAACCAATTTTCGTCTCTTGTGTGTTAGGCTCTATAGGAACTCAAATTCCTTGTTCTTTCTTCCTGCATCCTTTACCATTGTAACCTAATTGTTTCAAAAGCTCATAACCTCTATGATAAATTTTTTCTATTTCTTTTGGGTTTGGTGGTTGATGATAATCAATCTCATCAAAGTTAGTTGTGTAACTTGTATTTTCTTCCAGAGTGGATGAGGTAGATGGTTGTGAAGCTTCTTCCAAATTTTGAGTTGAAATGACCATTTGTTGATTTTGTTTGTCATCTTCTTTTCTTGTGATTATGTACTCTCCCATAAATGAGGGTGTGAACTCCAAGGAACCCCGATCATATTCCAATAGTTTTAACACTACTTCCGTGTATTGTTTGTTTTCTTTTAAAGGTTGTATGTTGGATGTTGGAATTTATGTTCTTAGAGGACTTGTCGTTCCTTTTTCAACTTGTAAGCAACTTTCAGGCTTGGGGTCCATTTCAACTTGGTATACCTTGTTTCCGTAGACATATTTCATAATATGATGAAGATTTGAAGGCACCGCATGCATCTCATGAATCCATGGTCTTCCAAAAAGAAGATTGTATGAAAGGTCATGAGGCATAACATGAATAGGAGTTTGTAAGGTAACCTTCCCAATAGTAATAGGTAAGGTAATCATACCGAGCGGTTGTCTTCCTACATTGTCAAATCCTCAGAATGATAAAGAGTTAGGTTTCATCATTGATTTCTCTACTCACAATCAATCTAAGAGTTTCACACTACATAAACTAAGGGTTGAGCCATTATCAACCATGGTCCTTTTTATGACTATTCGATTAAATTGAGCAATTATCATACATGACCCATTTTTCTATCTTAATGCTAAAGGGGGCAGCTCATGTTGGTGAAATGTTATGTCTACATTAACTATATTCATTCCTTGTATTAGAGTTGCCACATCATTTGAATTCGTACTAGGAGGGACCACTATTTGTTGTAAAGTGGTTTGAAGCATAGTGTGATAGTTAGGGGAATTTTGAATTAGTTCCGATAGGGATATTTTTGCAGGAGTATTTTTAAGTTGTTCAACAAGATCATACTCCTTCCCACTATGTGAGGATAGATGGGGAGCGCTAGAAAATATGTGATTAGGCAAGGTTAAGGTTGCTGGGGTTGGTTGTTGTGGTTGCAGATTATTCCTAGTGTTATATATATGAGAAATGGTATTATGACTCGGTTGTTGCAATACATTATTCATAGGTGGATAAAGGGTAAACTCAAGCTTGTTTTTAGTTTGTGGTTTATGTGAAGGGGGGTAAAGGATGAGTTGAGGTTGAATTATGTTGACTTCTCTTTGTTTTGGTTTATCATAACAAGTTTTAGTGGATGAGCCTTGTGAGATGAAATCGTCAAGGGATTCATCTAACATGTCAAAGTCATGTCATCACTACTAAAAGCTTGAGGGTTAAGTTAACTTCACTTGGTTTGGGTTCTTCAAAACAAGCCTTAATGGATGACCCTAGTGAGAGGATGTCCCCAAGGGATTCATCTAACATGTCTAAGTCATCACTACTAAAGGGCTTGGATGATATGATTTTTCTAAATTTAAGCATTTTTTTAATTGTTTCTTTTGATATTTTTTTTGTTTTTTGTTTTCATTTTCTAATGAATCTAATCTAAGTCATATAGGAACTAATGTTGAAAATGAAAATTGCAAAAATGTAATGTTATCCATAATTTCCATGAATGTAAATAATGCTATTTATAATGACTTCAATGCAACAGAAAGCAACTAAACTGAAACAAAAATGTAGTAGAGGCAAACATAAGCTTAAAAATAGGAAATTATCCTTCATAAATAGCAGTTCAAAATTTGCACTAGGATGGATTTTCCCAAGGTGGAGAATGAGTTCGGGTAGGGTTTTTTTTCAAAAAATTTAGATTTTTTTCGGTTTGGTTATGTTTTCTATGTTGTATGACCTAGATCTAGGATGCAAATGCAGTTTTTCAATAATTTTTAATGAAATTAAGTGCAAAAATGCAAGCTAAATGAGCTTTTCCCTAATGCAAGAATTGAAACCCTAGAATACAAATCAACCAATGCAAAAACTTAATGCAATGTTAATGCAAGCTAAATCTAGGATGTAAATGTACTCCAAATCAGAATAATGATTTCTTAAATGCGGTCTCACCAAAATAGAACCAATGAAAATTGGGGAATAGATGAATGGTGTATGCATGATGTATTCACACCCACTTTCAAAGAGGCTCCACTCAAGGATAACCCTAGAGGCTTCAATGCAAATGAGATTAAAATCTAGAAATAGGGCTATCCTGGGGATTGAATGATAGCTAATGAGGCCAAGTGTAAACTTGGAAAAGATAATGAGTTGGAAAACACAGTCTGAAATTGAGATAAATGTAAAATGGCCTAGGGGACATTGTATTTAACACATGACCTAGAAAATACCTTTAAAATGCAAGTAAAATAGAACAAAAAAGTAAAAATGTAAATAGTGTGCACTTGGAAACCTTGCAGTGATTGGAAATAGCTTTGAAATTCTACAAATGTTGACTTTTTGACCAACTAGGACTCATTCGCCAACCTAGGTGAATCAATCCTAGATCAAGATTTTTGCATGTGATTCTATTTCAGGAAAAAGGGTATCAAAATCTGTAGATAGATCTAACAAAAAACTACAGTGGGACTCATTTGCCACTCTTGTCGAACCAGTCTCGTTTTGCATTTTCAAAAATTGAAAAATCTGATTTGCACTTCAACACTTATTCTTTCCTTCCAACTTGAGTTTTGGATCTGAGTCTATGAAAAGTACCTACAAAACATAATTCAAATTTATTTGTTAATGGGGGCTTTTCCTCGATCAAAAGCCTAGTTTGGTAATTAAAACTTAATGGAAATTATGAAATGTGCATGAAAACCTTAGCCTTAAATGTGTCAAAGACTAGGAAATCTGGAACATGATGCAATCTTATTCTAATGTGCAAGAATATGGTACAAAAATGGAAATTTAAAGATGAATGAATCACTTGTGGTGATCTCTAATCACCCCAAATGAGCCCTAATGATGCTTGTACCTTCCTTAGTTTGAATGTAGAGTGATAATGGAAGATAAAATCACTTAGGAAACAAGTCTTTAGGCTTGGCTTAATGGGTAGTTGCATCTCCCCAACCTAGAATCCATCATGATTCACCATAGACATCCATGATCAACTCTTGACAATGCTAAATATTGGTTGAAAGTGAGCTTGAAGACCTGCAAAAATACTTTGATGTTGCTCGAATGCTTCAACTTTACTTGCTCTTGAAATGAGAATGCTCTTGTGAAATCTTTTCTTGAAGATGCTTGATGCTTAATGCTTACTCAAAGTGCTTAGATCTGATGAAAATGACTTAATTAGAAGCTTTCTTTTATAGGCATCAAAACCTAATTGACTATTATTTAGATTTCAAAGGCCAAAATTTACCAAAAATATGAATTAAATTGATGAATTCCCACTTAAATTTGAAAAAGACCCCAAATGGGACTCATTTACCACACTTGGCGAATGGGTCCCTCCTAGGGGACTCATTCTCCCAAGGTAGTGAATGAGTCCCACCTTAGCTTTTTTAGGTGGGTTTTTGAATTTTTTGGTGTTTTGAATGATTTTATAGGATTTTTAGGTGAAATGAGCCTCGAGATCCAAAATAATGGGTCTTAGGGGCCTATAAATGATGATTTAAAGGATAATTAATGCAAGGGTACCTAGGATAGGTACAAATTAGACCAAGGACTGTACTTTCTTAGAGAATGGAGTACAATTTTGGTGGTCACATCTCCTAAGGCTAATAAGAGAAAGTACAGATCAATGATTGGAGGATTGCTATATCTAACTGCTACTAGACTAGATATCATGCATGTAGTTTATCTTGTGGCTAGATTTAAGAAGATCTTAGAGAGTCACATGTAGTAGTAGTGGAGATGATATTCAAATACATAAAAGGAACTATAGAACATGGTTTGTGGTATCCAAAGGATACTAATTTCTCTCTAAGTGATTATACAGATGAAGATTGGGTAGGTTGTGTGGATGAATTTTTTTTATAAGTGGTGGTGTTTTCTTTGTTGGAAGTAGGTTGGTGTCTTGGCTAAGCAAGAAGCAAGATTAAGTGTCATTATCTACAATAGAGGAAAAATACATTACTACAACATCATGCTACACATAGGTGTTATGGATGAAGAAAAATTTGAAGGATATCAAAGTGGTATATGATGAAACTATGTCTATCTTATGTGATAATACAAGTGCTATTAATATTTCAAAGAATCTGATAATGCATTTAACGAGAAAGCATATCTCAATCTAGTATCACTTTTTGAGAGAGAAGGTTGTAGAGAATGAGGTGAAGTTGTTAAAAGGTGTTATCATTTCATCAAAGTCATTCAAAGTCAACAAAGCCCTAAAAGAAGCTTGGAGATCACCTATAGACCGAATTCTATAGATTCAGATATGGACACCTGTCAGGAACCAAAGTGTTGACTGAGAGCTACAAATTGCATCTTCAAAATTATTGAAAGCTGAAGGTGGAATAAGTCACCATTAGTGGAAAATTAGTCCCGCTACCAAGCCTAAAAAGTGTTTTCTATATTTTTAGATACCCTTTTGGCTGAAACCTATTCTAACAAAATCTCCTCGAAACTGGACTAAGTTGCCCAGCCTGGCGTAAGTGTCCTAGTCAAGGCTTCAACAACAAATTCTATATGATTCTGGAGCCTCTCTACATTACATTCCAATTTCCAAGTGTACCTCTCCAGTCTCTTTCATTTTTGTTATAGTTTATTTGCATTCTTAGGTCATTTTGCATACAACATTGTGTTTTCAAACAACTTACATTTTGTTAGTTTTGAATTAATAATTCATCTCTTTTATCAATTTATTGCATTTAGGACATTACATTTAGGCATATATTATTCATATTTTTTTATTTGTGAGTGGGGACATTGCACATTTTGACCTCTCTCTCTCCTTTTAGGTGAAAAACCCTAGAAGTGTTAAGGAGTCTTGTGGATCCAAAATCTTTGTCCACATTTTGGTGAACCCAACTTTAGAACATTTTACTTCTGATTCCAAGTGCATTTACATCCTAAGAATAGCTTGCATTGGCATTGCATTAGGTTTTGCATTGTTTACATTGCATCCTAGGGTTTCCAAAATTGCATTAGTGAAAAGCTCATTTAGCTTGTGTTTTTGCATTACATTTCATTTAAAATTCAAACAAAAATATGCATTTTCATATTGTATCTGCATCTGAAAACCTAAAAAGCATAAAATTCATTTAAAAATTTAGATTTTTTTTTAAAAATCACTACTTGGACTAATTCACCACCTTGGGCGACTTAGTCCAATTGCATATTTATCACTGCATTTTCTAGAATTTAATCTACAATTTATGAGTTTCTGCTTGCTTTTTTTGCATTTCAGTTTCATTTTTCAGAATTTTAGTATTAAGCATTTCCTTCTTATTAGTTTACATTGCATTTTCACTCACCCACATTTACAGACCTTTGCATGAGTGCTTGGTGTCCTATTTCTAATACCTTAGTGAGAAGAAGTTCAAGACTCATGTTATCCCATGATAATACACTTGTTGTGGATCTTGGATTATCTATAGCTTCCACTCCTAGTATGTGAACTAGTACACTAGGCATGGATACTAACTTTAGCAACTCTTTTCCTTCCAATAACATGCAAGTTAACACATAGAATGATCACATCCCACAAGATAAAATCATTAACATCCATGATGACTTAACACATCTC
This sequence comes from Sequoia sempervirens, assembly GCA_007258455.2. Taxonomy (NCBI): domain Eukaryota; kingdom Viridiplantae; phylum Streptophyta; class Pinopsida; order Cupressales; family Cupressaceae; genus Sequoia; species Sequoia sempervirens. Next base: position 212,631,902 of record VDFB02256132.1, on the reverse strand, counting down.
CAACATCAAGTGTGTCTTGAAAAAATTTCAACCACCACAATTCCTACCATAGAAAACATCCATCACATGCTTGAAAGTGAAGAAGGCTTGGATGTTATGAAACAAATAGTTGAGATATACCAAAAACATGTTCCTTCCAACTCTAGTGTATCTCAACCAAAAAAAATTGTGGTTAGCCAAGGAGGACCTCACACTCCTCCTCCTTCAACAATAGCCTCCATTCCTACCTATACCACTCCTCATGCCACTACAACCATGCAACTATTTAGTAATGTCATTCCTTCCTCACCTATTCATGTTAGCATTTCTATTTCCTATGTGGCATCACATGTTCTATCTTCTTCTACAATACCATCTATAATAATTCCATTCACTTTCCCTACCACTACATACAATCCATCACCACTTTCACTTCCACCTCATACCACTTACAATGACCCTCTCATAACACAACTTTTCCAAACTGTCTCCTCCATGCAAAAACAAATATCCACCATAAACCAAAATCAGAATGGACCACCCACCTATTATATTTGAAGCATCCCATTATCTTTGGAAATTTTACTAACATAGATGCCACAAGGGATAGATATGCCTAGATTTGAGAAATATGGAGGGAAGGGAGATCCTTCTAGCCATGTTAAGGCCTATACTGCCTTATGTAGTGACTTTGTCCTTGATGATAAATTGTTAGCAAAATTGTTTCCTAGGACTTTAAAAAGACACTGCCTTGGAATGGTTCTCTTCTTTGCCGAATAATTCAATTTTTTCATTTAATGAACTAGTTGATGCATTTATAAATCATTTCTAATTGCATATGACTCCTAAGAAGACCTTGGCCGATTTGATGAGATGCAAGAAAAATGAGGAAGAAAAGATAACTGATTTTATCTCATGCTATCAATCATTTTATTCCCAAATTGATGTCAAGATTCCTGACTCACACCTTCAAAAGATGTTTATAGAAAACTTGCAAACTAAACTTTAGCACAAACTCACTATGATGAAATTCTCTCCCTTTATGCACTTGTGTACCACCCTTCGCAATTATCACAATTCGATTAGTTGTTGAGATCCAAAGATCACTTCTAGCCGAACTGAGAACTCTGAACATGCCAACCAAAATAATTCTAAACCATTTCAAATGCCAAAAAAAGGGTTCTTACAGTTCAACCCCCTTCAACAACCAACTCAAACTGTTAACAACCAAGAACTAGCTATTAAATCTGTGGTGCCGTATAGTTATGGAGATCTGAAAAGAAAATTCACACCTTTACCAAAAACTATTCATAACATAATGTCCTAACTCTTACAACAACAAATGATTACCTTTCCTGCTATCAAAGCACCTGATCCTACTAAGCCTTTACCTTTGTAATTTAAATCCAATGCTTATTGCCATTATCATAGACAAAATGGACATGACACGAAACATTGTAAGCATCTTAAACACCTTTTGCAAGACCTCATTGATTCTCATCGTCTATCCATTGCAAGTGTTAATGATGAAGGCAATAAGTCTGTTGCCCCTCCAAATCAAAACTTACAAATTTTCACTGATCCAATGCCCATACATAATCTTTCATTTGTGAAAGCTAGTGAAACTACAAAGAATGATGTGATGAATGTTGATACTAATGATGAACATCTTGATCTCATTCCACATATTACTACCCATGTTAATCCTATGGATGAAATGGTAGGTGTGATAGACATTATCCCTCGTAAGGGCCAACCTAAGAAATCTCTTGATATTGCTTTCTCCTCTAAGTACATACTTAAAAATCTCTCTGATGGTCCTCTTTACATAGCCGGTCATATCTATGACAAGCCCACTAATGGGACACTAATAGATCTCACCTATGGATAAAATGTGATAAAAGAGGAATTTTTGGTATTACATGATTTCTATCAAGATGATTATGATAAACCAAAAGCATGGATCAAAACAAACAATGGTTTTTCTTTCCCTATGATAGGATCGATTGTCCTTCCATTACAAATAGGGCCAAAATAATTGGATGTCACATTCTCCATCATCCCGCAGTTGGACCAGTTTTGATTGAGGCTAGGCCATTCATGACTTCACTCAATGAAATTTGTCCCTTTAGTTCTACACAAATGCTTAAAGTTTCCATTTGACAATGAAATATTCATTGTTCACCATAGCGGCTTTAACCCATTGTCTTCCAAAGGAAAATTTTCCTTAGAAGCCTTTTGGCCCAAGCCCATGAAACCTATAACACCTCAACAAGACTTATTTTTAATTGCTTACCAAAACTTTAAAGCAAATAAAATAGCATAACTTTCTCATCGCAACACGTCCCCATCCACTTTCGCCATTCCTATCCTAGATAAAACAATGCTTCAACTAGAACAAGAACCAAAAAAATATGATCAACCAACACCAAAAACCTCCCCAACATCGTCAAAGAGACCATGAGACAATGATAACAATTCCATTATGCCTCCTCGCATAAAACAAGTTTACAAATAAAAAGAGAAAGTGGATGACCAACCTTCCATGGTTCCTTTTGTTCCTCCCCCTGGGGAAGAAAAGCAACCTATGGTTGATACACCACTCCTTCACAAAGAAAACTCATCAAAAAAACTAAATGAAATAGAGGCAAATGCATAATGATTCTACTCCACACTTGATAGAAGTAATGCATAATGATTCTACTCCCCATCCAAAACAAAATGATCCAATACAACAATCACAACAAGAGGTACACTATTCATTGGACATTATCATTCATCCTCCTGTTATGATTAATCTAGATGACAATGATGAGATCACTAAATCGATGATGAGGTGCATAATGATTTGAACATATTGTTTCCTCTTCCATGAGCTTAAACGATAAATCTCCTATAGAGAGTGGTGAACCTGGGGTTTCCCCTAGTTTAACATTTTCTCTTGTCCCTTTGGCTAGTTTCCCGCCCTTGGAATATCATGAACATGACTAGGAGGTAGATGACTTGTTCGATGGTTGACTCACACTTTCCTTACTAGTCTTTTGCACTTTATTTTGTGTGTTTGTGTGTGTGTAATGTGCTCCTCCATGATGTTTTGTTTGATGTTATCTCTCTTTGTTCCATTCCCCTATTTGTACCTTCATTCCTCTATATGTCATACATCGCTTTTTCCTTTTTATTTTTCCTTTTTCTTGTGTTTTCCTTTTGGGGATGACACAAGGCATTGAGACATTCCATGCATGTCTCTTTCATGTTGACCCAGAAGGCCTTTTTCTTTGTATTTTCTTTTTGTCTTTTTCTTGTGTGTTCCTTTTAGGGATAACACAAGGCATTGAGACACCCCATGCCTCTTTTATGTTGACCCAAAATATTTTCCATTTTCTTTCACCTTTTCATTTACATTTTCTTGTGTTTTCCTTTTGGGGATGACACAAAGCGTCAAGACACCCTATGTCTCTTCCATGTTGACCCAAAAAATTCTTTCTTTTTCTTTATTTTCACTCTCTTTGTGCCATTCTTAAAGTTCTCTGTATTTGGGGGATGATGATAGTTTTGAGCTCCTTACAAAACATTGCAACAAAGAACATACTGACCCCAAATCCATAGCCTTATGTGTTTGGTGTTTTGGGGGAAACCCATTTCTTTTCTTTTTCCTTTCCTTCACGTGAAGCAGCCTTACTCGGAAACATATGACTTGGCATAAGGGATTTCCAAGTTGGATCTCATGTCTGCTATCTTACAGTTTGCATTTTTAATTTGTTACTTTAAAGGAATTTCTCACAGAATGGTGTGTAGCAATTCCTTTAAAGTGGTGGCATACATTGGCATTATTCATTTGCATTTTTCCTTTTTCTTGGTTCTTAGTGCAACCTTGTTACTTCATATGATGCGTATTGTCACTTTGTGGGTGACATTGGGTATAATGTCCTTCATGAGTGTGATCTATCTTAGCATATTACATTCCTCTTGGTGGCTTGATGCAACACACTATATCCCCTAAGTTGCAAATTTTGTATTCTTTGATCAGTCCTCTCTTGGATACATTAGACACAATGTTCCCTAAGTTAAATACCTTGCATGAACTAAGAAAGACTCCTTTGAACATTCTTTTCATGTTTCATTTTACATTTTCTATATGGCCACCTTGCATAACATAGCTTGAATTCCTATGATACCATCACGTTTGTTCATGAGCTCCAAGCATACGAAGTTTTGCTTGTCTCATGAAGCTCGAAATGTCATTTTCTTTTGTGGCACCTTATTAAAGTTATCAGGAGGTATAACTTTGGTATGGTTGAGTGGGAAGCCCATTTTGAGGCATGAATTTCCCTATAGCCACCTATGTGTGAGTGAGTGCATACTAGCCATGAGTGTATGTTTCTCATCTTTTGGGCCTTCTCACCTGGCGGACAACCATGAGTTCCATCGCCTCAGAGTGAGTATGCATTTTTTTTAGAAAAACAACCTAGATCTAATCCACATCAGAATGGAAAAATGATTGAAGCTTGATCTGACTCTCTCTTTCCTTCTCCTTCTCTCTCTTTCATTCTTTTTCATCATTTTCATGTGTGCTAATGTTTGGTTTGCCATGGGATCTTGATCCTAGGTGCTTGATCATCCCTCTTGATTGTTATTTTCTCATCTTGCTAGCATGGGTGCATTTGGATCCCTCTTGATATGAATGTTGGGCTTCTTTAGTGTGATTTTAAAGCAAATTCATCCTCTCACTAAAGTGGGGGTTAAATGTGTCAAAAAAATGTATCTTTGGACATTTTTATGCTCATTTGAGTCTTTCTTATGGATTTTGGCCTAGTTCACATTAGATCTTGGACCCTTATGAATCAATAAGAATTCTATGATGTCATGTAAAAGTGTTGTAACCCACTTTTCTAGGACCCTTTTATTATAATTCACTTAAATAACCTCTTTTTATCACTTACCAAGCCTTATTTCAAAGTGTTGTAAAGAGTTGTAACAAACTTTCACGCTTTTCTAGGCTTATCATCAATAATTTGACCCTTATATTTAAATGGCCCCTTAATACACTTTCTAGCCCTAGTTAAGTGTGTTTTAGAGAATAATCCTGTTAAACATCATTAAAAAGACTTTAATTCCTGACACCCATTAGAATTGCCCTGGTGGGACCAAGTCACCACCTGGGGTGACTTAGTCCCACTTGGCATAAAAATCAAAATTACTTCAAAATTCTAGCAGGATATTATACTCTTAACCTTAAGGTTAGCCTGTGATGTTGTATTTTCAGGAAATTTTGTATAATTGTGTATAAATATAGGGTTTTCCTCTCATTTTCACCCCCATTCATTTTTCAAGCAATTATCAAGCACTTTGACATTATCAAGCCTACATTCATTGGAGCATCTACTTGCATATCTTTAGATTTCTACATCGAGGGTTTGGTGAGTTGTAACATTGCATGTTGTTCATTCATCATTATCTTTTCATTTCATTTCATTTTCAAGGGTTTGATTACCAAATTAGGGTTTGACCAAGACAAACCCCTATTCACTAACCCTTAACCCTTTTCCCCCTCTTTGCATGTGTGTTTTGTAGGTCTTGTATGCAGTTTTGTCAAAGAGCAAGGTGTTAAAAGGTGTTATCATTTCATCAAAGTTATTCAAAGTCAAAAAGTCCCTAAAAGAAGCTTGGAGATCACCTATAGATTGAATTTTGTAGATTTAGATCTAGACACATGTCAGGAACCAAAGTGTAGACCAAGAGCTACATATTGCATCTTTGAAATTCCTAAAATTTGAAGGTGGAATAAGTTGCCATCAATGGAAAATTAGTCCCATTCCTAGGCCTGAAAAGTGTTTTTTGTATTTGTTGATACCCTTTTCGCTGAAACCTATTCCGACAGAATCTACCAAAAATAGGACTAAGTTGCCCAACTTGGCGTAAGTGTCCTTGTTGGCTTCAATAGCAAATTCTGCAAGATTCCAGAGCCTCTCTACATCAAATTCCAGTTTCCAAGTGCACCTCTCCAGTCTCTTTCATGTTTGTTATAGTTTGTTTGCATTCTTAGGTCATTTTGCATACAACATTATGTTTTCAAATAACTTGCATTTCATAAGTTTTGCATTAATAATTCATCTCTTTTATTAGTTTATTGCATTTAGGACATTACATTTAGGCATATCTCATTCATATTTTGTTAGTCTTTAGTGGGGACATTGCACATTTTGACCTACCTCTCTCCTTTTAGGTGAAAAACCCTAGAAGTGTTAGGGAGTCTTGTGGAGCCAAAATCTTTGTCCACAGGAGTATATACCTACTAAGGATCAAGTTGTAGATATTTTCATGAAGGATCTTTGCAAGGATACTCTTGATTATCTCTAGGAGAATTTGGGGGTTATTGCCCCTTCTTCTTTCAATTAGATACAAAAGGATATGCATCAACCCAATGGATCTCAAAATTAATTCCTTTTTTTGGACTAGTGTTAGTGGCTACCTCTCAGGGGGAGTAGGTAGTAGCATTGTTGGTTGTTGTAGTTAGGGGGAGTAAGTCTTGTCATTGTGTGGTATACATATTTTTTCCTTTGTCAACTTTGTCAAAGGATATGTGAAGATGTTGCTAGTTGGTGAAGTATGTTGTGTAGTGTGTAGAAAAGGTGTGAAGAAAATAGAGTGCAATAAAAGAAAAGGTAGTTATAGAGTAGATGTTGTCCCTTATAGGTGTTTCCTTTGAGGGGGAGAAATTATGTTTGTTCAATGTCAAAGGGGGAGAGATACAAGTGTGTCACCCTTTTGCCATTGATGTCAAAGGGGGAGAGAGTTAACTGAAAATATGAAAATCCATATGAATTAGGAAAGAAGTCATGAGAAAGACAAAGTGTTGGAAAGAGTTTATGATTGTGTAAGGGAGAGAAATATGCACTATGGTGTAGTATACGATTTGGTGATCAGAGATGTTTTTATTGATGGTTTTTCCATAGGTTGTCATCAATGACATCGGGGGAGATTGTTGGAAGTTTGTGTTGTCATTGATGTTAATAGTTATCAATAGCTTGTGTGTTGGACCATTGATGTCAAAAAGTACATGGAGAGATTGTTGAAAGTTTTTAATTATGCTTTGATTGGTTGCATTATGTTATTATTAGTAGTATCACTGATGTCAACCCCTAGTGTTGCTTTGATGAGCATGCATTAGTGATTGGTGATGTTCAACCTCTTGTGTGGTTGAGATGTTGTAGAAGTTTTCTAGGTGATGAGTTTGAGTTTGTGGTGCTTGGTTTCCAAGTGCTTTTGAGAAAATTTGAATAAAAGAGGAAACAATGTGGTGAAGAGTTCAGTGTAACAAAGTGCTGTTCAGTGTTTTTCTTTGCATTTCTTAATGGTTGAAGATATGGCTATGTTGTTAGGATATGTTGATTAGATATGTTCAGAGGTGGTATATCTAGAGTTTCAAGTTTTGGATTTTTGTGTAGACAAATTTTTGTTCACTATTGTGTGAATTGTGTAAGCAATGTTGTTTGGGAGAAATGGTTTTTCTCTATATTTCTTTGTAGTTTGTTTTTTGGTCTTACGGATCTGAGGATGTGCTTATATTTCTCATAGCTATCTTTAGCTAGAGTTTTTTGTTTTTTGGTTCTCCTCTAGGTTGGATTCATGTGTTACAGTATGTGAAAGGTTAATTGGTTGTGCAAAATGAATATATGATGTTACAAAGGAATTATTGGATTCAAAGATGTTGATGGAATATTCTAGATGGTTTTTAAGTGTTGTGTGTGGTCCACGAGTCATCTTTGGATCAAATGAAGCATGTACTTAATTGTTTAATGGTGTTAACATAAGTTCAACTGACCTTGGGTGTTTTCACTAATTACCGATTTGCTTTAGTGTTTGTGGAAGTGTGGTGTGGTTTTTATGAGTGTATTTAGGTCCGTGTTAAGGTGTGTTGTGGTCCACCTTCATTCCTTTCCACCACAGGAATGTTTTGATGCCAACCTAATTTGAAGTTGCACATTTGAGGTGCATAGTTGAACTTGTGGATTGTTTTCAAGGTTGAATATGGTATATATATGTGATGATTTGATGGAGGATAGATGTATGAGGTGTGTACTATGAAGTTTTGATATGTGAACTGCAAAAGTGTGAAATGCAGTGTGAGATTTAATGCTTAAGACTACTGGATGTAGTGAGTACTTAGAAGGTGTCTATATTCTATAGAGAGAGAGAAAATTTTCTTGTGAAGAAGTGGTGGATCTTTCTAATACTTTGACATGGATTTCTCACTATAACAATATTCTATCTTCTTCTTTCTAATCTAGTAGTGAGCCATTGGCAATGAGCTCTCCGGTAGTGAGCCTATTGTATTTGTTGTTGTGATTACTTTATATTGTGAGCTAATCCTCACCATGGTTTTTCCCTTCTTGGGTTTTCCATGTAAATTTGGTGTTCTTATGTGTTTGGATGTGTTTGCATTACTATTTCTCATATTTACATTCTGCTAATGAATAATAAGGGTTTAATGATTGTTAAGGGTTTGACAAATAATGCATATTTGAATGTTAATGAAGGTTTTGTGTTTTAATTATAATTGATTAAACCCTCCCCTCTTAATTATCTTGTGCATTCAACACATGGATGATTATTGATGTTTAGGAAGCCTTAGGAGATTATAGCCTAAGATAAGGAGGAAAAAATGGAGAGGAGGTACATGCAACCTCTTCCAAACACACAACCTCCCCTAACTATGAATCCTCAATTTCCCATAGCCCAATTCTTAAACATTAAGTGAATTCTAATCATGTGACTTCCTGTGATCATGTAGTGTATTCAAAATATGTTCCTCACCTACCTGCAACCATATTGAAGAATTTATGTAGTGCAATCTAGTCAACCTACAAAATTTGAAACACCTTCTACATTTCCACAAAACATAATAAATGATAGTTATTATTCCTCATAATCATCCAAGAAACAAAGAATAACTTTATCTTCCTCTCAGGCCCCAAAGAAATAAAAGGATCCCCTCAATCCTTCAAGGTGCTCTTAGAACCTTAGGAAAAGTGGAGTGACATCAAGCAAGATTCCAATAGATCCAAATGTGGTTTTTCTCAAGTTTGATATAGACTTAGGGAGAGAGGAAATATTTGGGAGGAGAGAATATTTTGAATCCATTAGAAACATTAGGTATGATACTAAATATATCCCATTTTTTAATTCAAGAGGGGATGAGAAATTAATGATAGAAACAAGAAATATGTTAATGAGTTGCAAGTAGATCTAAATAAAATTGAATATTTGGAGAATCCACTTCAAACCTAATAGTAGCAAGGGAATAGGATAGATAATCTAGCTAAGACAATTGATGTAGAAATTGATAAAAGGGAAGTGAGGCTTGCACAACAAGAAAATTCTTGCACAATATTTTCACAAAAACATAACCATCCCTTAAAATTTGGCTACATGAAAATATAAAATATATGTTTTTCATGGAAAGGGACTTGGAAGAATAAAAAGAAGAGAAGAAAAATTAATTTTAACAAGAAATAAAAAACAAGGATGCATAGAAAAGCAGGTTAGAAAAGAAAGTGAATCAAATGGATGAACTTACAAATTAGATTATAAGATTTAGACTGCTAGACAAGGTGTATTCTTTGTTTTTATAGGAATAAATTTTAAGTTTTTAATTTATGAAAACATATTGTGAGGGTATGTGCAAGATCATCATGGAAAAAATAGGCCCTTAAGTGGCAAAAAATTAAAAAAAATCAGAGTTAGGAAAATTGACGTAAAAATTTGAATAAGTTATCTATATTATTTCAAAAATATGTAAGAATAGAATATGTAGAAAATTGAATGTAGTTTCTAAACTACTAGGTTTGTTTTAAAAAAACAAAATCTATATGGTGAAAATTTAAAATTTCAATGCAGTGGTACTTAAATTTTAGGAAAAAAATAAAAAAATAGGTGTCTGTCTGACCACCCTAACCACAAAAAAATGATAATATTTTTTTATAATATTTTAGATATAAGTAGAGGACTCATGCCCCGATGTGATGCATATTTTTTTGTAATTTTTTTCCAAGTAAATAATTAGTTATGAATTTTTTATTACAAATTTTTAAAAAATATAAAAACTCATATGTTTGACCACCTTAACTTGGTCAAAACTTCATGAAATTCAATTTTTCTTTTTTTAATCCTATAGTATGCAAAGCATAGAATATGACACATGTTTTAGATTCAAAAAATGTGAAACCGCTTGAAAGTTATAGATGTTTTTCAATCAACCTATCAATTAGGACTTTAATCGTAATTTGAATAGAAAATGCATAATAATTACTTATTAAATTCAAAGTAAAGCATAATTTATATATGTGGAAAGCTAAAAATATCCTTTAAAAACACTTTTCATTTCATTAATTTTGGGTAAAAAAATAGTCATCAGCCACATACCCCTCATATTGCCACTTTTTGGCCCATCATGATCCTGCACATACCCGTGACCTCCCTTGCTCTACGATTACACCTAGAGAAAATTTTCTTTATTTATCAAGAATCCACTCTTGAGTTGCAAAGTTGGCTCTATAAATTTTACTTACATGAATTGGTTGTATTGTTTCAAATAGAACATAATCCACTATTGTGTGTGGGGGATATCCTAATAAGATATTTTACATCCTTCATTATAAATTAAAATAAAAAATACATGTTTCCATATAAAAAATATCATGAATGGAAAATGTTATTTCCTTTAAGGATAAGGGGTGAGGGAAAAGACCCCAAAAGATTAGTAGAAGACTATATTTTATTAGTGTAGAGACTTGAGGTGGAATATAGGACCTTGGGGAATAGAAAAATAGATTATGCAATGTTCAAGACATTGGCTATTTAAATTAGTAAGGAAGCACTAGAATTCTCAAAGAACAAATGGGTTGAATTAATAATTGAGCTACAAAAAAAGATACCTCAATCTATACAAAATTACATGAAATAATCAATGTGAAACACATGTATATTATCGAATAGTATGCAAACATGGTATTAATTATTTTTCACTTGTATTATATCCCCCACTTCTTTGGTTCCCAATACCACATTGGCAAGGAAAAGGAGTACTCGAAATTGATGAAAATTCCAAGTCGATATGCATCAAAGATCAAAAAGGGTTTTATCTTAGATAAAAAGAAGGGAAAAAATAATTAGTACAACTAGAGGCCATAGTTTTCTTGAGGGAAAGAAAATAACTGAGCTTGAGTAGTGATGGGATCCATAATTTTTTTGTTTACTATGTTCATTTCGTGTTTCATACAATATTTCTTTAGATATTTTTATCTAATACCTAAGACTTGATGTTAATATTTGAATTTTAAAGCACTAAAATTGATATATGGTGTCTTGATAAATGATTGTGTTTCGATAATTATTCTCAAAATATAGTAGTTTATTATGTTGATTATAGTGATTTTAACATAAAAGTATTTTGGAGAAAAGATAGTTCTTCTCATGCAACAAATACATTAGACACCCATAGAGAAGGTTGTTGTGAGCCTATAGCCACATGAATAACTATCCATAGTTGAAGGAGTAGGAACCCATAAACGAAGGAGAAAATTCCTACAATTGAGGAGCTAGTACATGAAGATCATGATTTCAATAATAAAATTCTCATCAGCAACAACAATTCCTTCCATGAAAAATAAGAGAGAAATCAAGCATTGACAAATAGTAGTAGAGACTATAGTGATTATTTAGCAAGGATTGCATAATTTGTGTCTTTTGTCTACACATATCTATTAATTTTTTTCCTTCTATTTATAATTGGAAAATTTTAGTAGGGCTGCACTCCTTAAAGATTTAATTACACTTAGTTTTTTATTTGTATATTTTTTGCAATAAAATAGTCATATTTTTATGTCTTAGGAATGAGTTGGCAAATGTAGCCTAAGTTGTTAAGAGTCCAACTAGTTAAGGATAATTAGAACTAATCTATATATATTATAAAGAATTTTTGTAAAAGATAATAAAGATTTCTACAAGTATTTTTGTATTGATTTTTAGATAAGAGATTCAAAATAATATATATATTTCTAATTTAGTTGATATCAAGTGTAAATGAATTGTGAGAAGATTTGGTTAACATATATTATGAGTAAAAAGTATAGTCAACCCCAAGTAAGGGCCCACTTGAGGTAATGTTATGACTCCACAACTAGTAATAGTCATTAGTAATTTCAATAGTCTTAATTGGAGTTATTTCGTATAGATAATTGGTAATTGAGAATAGAAGTAACAAATAATCATAGCATTGAAATCTACTATTATTAATAAAGCCTATGACATAAGAAATAACCCATAGAAATTACTATTGAATTTCTATTTGGTTGAAGTTCATACTATAAATTCCTTTTGAATGTCAAGTTTGTTTTCCTATACAAAACTACTTAAGATACTTTAAATAAATTATTAAGCCATACATATAGTATAGGTACCATCCAAGAAAATACATCCCTAGTTTGACATTGTAAATCTAGCACATCAATAGGTGAAAAAATGTACTAGAAAAAACATTTGAGAAAAATACCTACACCATTGGAAAGTGCAAAAAACTAGCTTTTCATTACTATTTTTTTGTAAAATATTTAATATTGTATGCCCATGTTATGCCAAAAAGAAAAAATAAATACTTTAAGTAAAAACTATGATTTGGGGATAGGTTTGTGGACCTTCCATATGGATTATTTTAGCATGATATTATGAAGAAATTAATAGATGAAATATGTTGCATGGAATGGAATTCACTATATATGTTGATGGAAATGATCTAACTTGAAAAGAACTATTGTAGGTCATTAGAAACCAGCCTAATCACCAAAGAAACTAATGAAATGGCCCAAAAGTCACCTAGGGATTACCAAAACCACACTTTGAGCATAAAACCATCAATAAACCCAATAACAACAATCAAAAACTCCACTTGAAAGTAGTTTGAGGGTGATAGTAAAATTTTCTTGAGAAAAAGGAAACTATGCAATGTTGGAAAATAAACCACGCAGAGCCCAAAAAAGACATTGTGATGCACAAGAATCTTTGAATCACCTAATATGACACATTTTGATTTTAGATTTTGATTTAAGGGTATGTGCAGGATCATGATGGGCCAAAAAGTGGCAATATAATGGGTATGTATTGGCGTGACTATTTTTTTACCCAAAATTGATGAAATAAAAGGGTTTTAAAGGATATTCTCAGCTTTCCAACAATATAAATTATGATTTATTTTGAATTTAATAAGTAATTATTCATTTTCTATTCAAATTATGATAAAAGTCGATTGATAGGTTGATTGAAAAACATCTATAGCTTTCAAAAAATATCACATTTTTGAATCCAAAACATGTGTCACATTCTATGCTTCATACTATAGGATTAAAAAAAATTGAAATGATTTTGACAAGGGTGTTTAGCTTTTATTTTAAAAAAGTTGTAATAAAAAAAATAATTAATATTTACTTGGAAAAAAAATTACAAAAATATGCATCACATCGGGGCATGAGTCCTCTACCTATATCTAAAATCTTATAAAAAAAATATTATCATTTTATTATGTTTAGGGTGGTCAGACAACACCTACTTCTTATTTTTTCCCTGAAATTTAAGTACCACTACATTAAAATTTCAAAATTTTCACCAAATAGATTTTTTCTTTGTTTAAACAAACCTAGTAGTTTAGAAACTACATTCAATTTTCTACAGATTCTATTCTTACATATTTTTGAAATAATATAGATAACTTATTCAAATTTTTACGTCAAGTTGTCTAACTCTGATTTTTCTAATTTTTTTGCCACTTAAGGGCCTATTTTTTCCATGATGATCCTACACATACCCTTAATTTTTTTTTTATATTAGTGGTTTGTTTGACATGTAGCAGCATGTGAGGGGCAGTGAGCTATTTTCTTTCTTTCCACGAGGTTTCTTTGTTTTGATTGAATGGAAAGGTCAGTTAGAAGCATCATCCTTTTTGGTGTGTGAATGGATGGGTGTTGAGGAGAGGAAATTATTAAAAATAAAGAATCAAACCCAGAAACTCCTCTTCTCTTGGTTGTAAAGATTGATAGTCTTAAGGATGGTTAAACTATGCAAAAGAAATAAGTTAGGGGATCGATGGTTTTGTGAGAAAAAGAAAGAAATGCTCCATGATCAACCTTTTATCTTTGAATTTTGAATGATTAATAAATAAAATTAGATCTAGTGGTTGGGTTCAGCCTAAGAAGAAGGGGTCAATGGGATGCTAATGAGGCAAAGAACCACATTGTGATCTAGAGAAAAGAAGACTATGTTGGAAAACACGTGAGGTAGAAGGTGATCTATGCTGGAATAAAGAAGGTCACTAGAGAACAAAGGCCAATGCAAGGGAGAATAGTGTGTGGAAAGTGCACCATTGAGTTGAATTGTTGTCTTTTGTGATTTGTGGTTATGCCTTTGTGGTAGAATTTTAATGCAATAAAATGTATTTCACTGTTGATGGTGTTTCAAGAACTTTTCTTTTTGCCATTTGAATAAGGATTGAATATACTTTTTTTTGTTTGCCTTAAGAAGGATCCATTTCACAGTTTTGGGTGTGGCATATAGAAATTTGGTGATTTTTAGTCTTCATTGTACTTTCTATTGAATGAGTGTGTGGTTTCCAATTCATTACTTGGTCCGTTTAATTATGTTCTTGGCAATAAAGAATGAGATTGGAATTTGTTTTTAGTCGCCTTTGAATATGAATTTAAATGCTCTCATTCAATCTTCTGTAGACATTATACTGGTAATCAATCCCTATGAAGTCTCCAGGTTTAGTGAGATTGCAACATCTTTGTAATTGTCAGTTGGTCATCATTTTGTATCAAAGCCCAAAGATTTGGGGATGTTGAGGAGTGGGCAGAATGCCACCGAGAGCGTTGAGAGGTAGAGGAGCTTGAGGAAGAGGCAAAAGAGGAAATGATGATGGAGTCTTTGAATTGTTACAAAACTTGATTGTGCGAATGGATACCATGAAAAGAACACAATGAAGAGGAACACCTATGATGTTGAAGAGGAAGAGTGACCACACGTAGATGATGAGGAAGATCAAGAAGAACCTAAAGGAGTGGAAGAAAGATTGATCAAAGTTGTGATGAATGTGGGAGAAAAGCCAAGAATTGAAGTTCATACATACTTGAGAAGATTGAATGGAGAAGAGATTATTGGTTGGATTAATTATTTGGATAAGTACTTTGAATATGAAGGAGTTGCAAAGGAAAGACAAGTGAAGTTTTCATGTACACAATTAAAAGGCCACACATGAATGTTGTGGGATTACATGCAGGATGAAAGACTTAAGAAAAAAAGGAAAACATCTCTTCTTGGGATTGAATGGTTTCCAAATTGAAGTCGAAGTTCCTTCTGATAGATTACCAAACAAATTTCTTCAAAATATTGCAAAATATGAAGTAGAAAGGTATGTCTGTCAAATAATACATGGAAGAATTTTATAAGTTGGTGATTTGGTTAGGCCATAGCGAAGAGGATTTGGAAAAGGTGCAAGGTATCTAAATGGGTTGAGATATATTCTACAGGATGGGTTGAGTTTAGTGTCACCAATAGCTTTGGAGGAAGCATACCAATTGGCCATTAAGGAAGAGGAGAAGCTGATGAGGAAGCAGAATCAACAACACCAAGGTAGAGGAAAAAGCTATTTAGAAAGAGGATAGCAACACCATCAAGATGGAGAAGCAAGTAGTTCAAAAGGGAAAGTTAAGTTAGAAAAAGGAGGTTATCTAGAAAAAGGAGAAAGATCAGTTAGAAGTGGTGGGTAACAAGGAAGAGGAAGATGTTTTGCAGGTAAATGTTTTAAGTGAAATCAATATGTAGGTCACAAGAGTTGGGAGTGTCCAGAATCTTCCCAAGTGGGTTACACAAGGCTTGAAAGGAGGAATTAGGTGGTGCAAGCAGATTAGGAGAGTCTGGGATCATATTCTCCAAGAAAAGAAGAAGCTAAGTTAGGAGAATCTCTATGGTTCAAAAGAGTGTTGCTGAAATCACCTAAAGAGAGTCAGGAACCAGTACAAAGGAAGGCTATATTCAAAATGAAGTGCAAAGCCAATGGTAAGTATTGTAAATTAATTATTGACAATGGTAGTACGAATAATTTAGTGGTTGTAAAAATGGTGGATAACCTAGGTCTTAAGAGAACTAAATATCCTACTCCTTATAAATTTTCTTGGCTTCAAAAAGGGTATTAGTTGTTGGTAGATGAACAAGCTTTAGTAGAATTTTAGATTGGTAGTTATAAGGATAGCATGATTTGTGACATTATGCCTATGGACGTGTGCCATGCATTGCTTTGTAGGCCTTGGAATTTTGATCGAAAGGTTGTACATGAGGGGAGGAGTAACACATATTCCTTTGGAAAGGATGGAAAAAAGCATACTTTTCTGCCTATGCATGAACAAGAAGAGAACAACAATAATAGTAGTAGTAGTGGTAAGGTGATGTTGGTAAGAAGAAAAGAGTTTATAAATGGCATAGGTGATTGTGAAGTTGGGGTAGCTATTGTTGTTCTAAATGATGCAAAGATACATGAGAGATCAAAACAATAGTGTCAAGATGAAAACATGCGCATGAATTTTCATGAACCGAGTGTGGAGATAGCAAAAGAGAATGAGGAAGATGACCTGAATTTTCAAATTGAGGCCATTGAGAGAGAGTGGCTTGAAATAATAGGAGGTGAGACAAATAGTGTAGCCATCAATGGTGAGGGAATATCTCAGTTTTCCAAACCCTTGGATATAGTTGAAAATGATTTTCATGAATATACCATGATTATAATAGAGGGGTATCTAGAGGACAAAAAATATAGTGTAGTAGAGGAGACAAGCACCATTTTAAACACCATCTTGAATTTATCAAATTTTGTGCATACTGATGTTGGAGTTGAATATTGCTTTGAGGAAAAGAAAAACAAAGGGGTAGGATGCATAAATGAGAGATTATTTGGAGAGTGGGTGAAATATATGTTGGCAATACAAGGGCAAACAATTGAGAGGGGGGGTGAATCAGTTGTCACAAAATTTCAAACTTATTAAACTTATTAACCTTATTCTCAAATATGATCAATAACCATGAAAGCATAAATCAACAACACATTAGAAGCACACATAACACCAATATTTTTACATGGAAACCTTGTTAGGGGAAAAACTTCAGTGGAGGTCAGTCCACAAGATTATACCCTATTAAAAGTATAAAGAATAATATGGGGAATGCACATGCATTCAAGCACACTTCATAGAGCTCACTGCTTAATTACAAAAAGGAAGACTCACTATCTTACAAAAGATTGGATTACATCCACAAGATTTGAATTGCGAAAATAACATCTACAAATGCCTGATTACAATTCCAGTTAAAAGCACATGAACACTTCTTCCCACTCTACTCACTCTTCTTGACATTCAAATTTTTCCTTTGAAATATCTGAACATTATTTGCACATAGGAATCACACACTTCACATACTCATGCCTTCAAATGATAAAAAAATCACTCATATATATCCACAACAAGAAATTACATCGCTACATGTCGGCGTCAATAAAATAATAAAATGAATACAAACTGTCGGCCCAAAAAAATAAAGATTATTAATGTGAATCAACCAAGGTTGGCCACAACATAGAGGAGACCCAAAATAAAACCCTCAAACAAGAAAAAAACTTCAAATAATTATTCATTGTAGATCCACAACACGCTACAACACCCTGTTGGCCAAGAACATGAAAAACATGAACATAGAAGAGAAAATATCCAATCGATCGTGAGAACAACGATCAATGCAGATGTGCAACATAGATTGATAATGATCTAGAAACATCCACAAACATTGTGAATCACTAGAGAAGCATCCAAAACAACTGAACTTACTAGAATCACATCATATTCATTCAGGAACACCAACTGAAGCAACAAAATGATTGTCAAAACACAACTACTCATAACTTGAACAAATCTTCATGCGGATCTCTAAAGATTAATGTGGATAAAATAGATATACTCAACAAGAAACCCTATAATCCACAATCACTGATCATCGATGTACTAGGAAAACCAATAGACTTAACTTCACTTCACCACTATCAACTTGCAACTTATTTCATTACAATTTGCTCAATATTCTTGACATATATAGCCTCTAAGACATTAATGCCAATAGTGTTGACATCAATGACAACCACATATCAGCAACACAACCACAACATCCAACAATATATTGCAAATGATGAGATGGGGTGTGGAAATGGAAATTTTACTTGGAGAACAATCAACGGGAAGAACATGAAGAGTGTGTTCAAGATTTTGAAGTATGGAGGTTCGACCAAATGCTGGAAGAAAAAAATGAAATAATAATCATGGTTGGTCATTTCTTAGCATAAGGGGTATGTTTTAATTATTGAGAACTTGGAAGGGTAGTCCTACTACCCAAATCCCTTTATGAGCTACACTCACAAAGAACTCTCTTGGGGAGCCTGATGCAGGGGCATCTTTGCATCGCCTAATCTAACACATTTTGATTTTAGATTTTGGTTTAATTTTTTTTTTACATTAGTGGTTTGTTTGACATGTGAAAACATGTGAGGGGCAACGAGCTATTTTCTTGCTTTCCATGAGCTTTCTTTGATTTGATTGAATGGAAAGGTCAGTTAGAAGCATCATCCTTTTTGGTGTGAATGGATGTGTGTTGAGGAGAGGTGGTTATTGAAAACAAGCAAAACTGAACCAAGAAAATCCTCTTCTCTTGGTTGCATAGATCAATAGTCTTAAAGATGGTTAAACTGTGCAAAAGCAATAAGTCAGGGGATCGATGGTTTTGTGAGAAAAAGAAAGAAACACTCTGTGATCAACCTTTTATCTTTGAAGGGAATGATTAATGAAGAAAATTGGAGCTAGTGGTTGGGTTTGGCCTAAGCAGAAGGGGTCGAAGGGATGCTAATGAGGCAGAGAACCATGTTTTGATCTAGAGAAAAGAAGACTATCTTGGAAAATATGTAAGGTAGAGGGTGATCTATGTTGGAATAAAGAAGGTTGCTAAATAACAAAGGGTGAGGAAGGAGATAATAGTGTGTAAACAACACACCATGGAGTTGAATTGTTGTCTTTTATGATTTGTGGTTACACCTTTGTGGCAAAATCTTAATGCATTAAAATGTCTTTCCCTATTGATGGTGTTTTAGGAACTTTAATTTTTTCCATTTGAATAAGGATTGAATATACTTCTGTTGTGTTTTCCTTAAGAAGGATCCATTTCATAGTTTTGGGCATGGCATGTAGAAATTTGGTGATTTTTGGTCTTCGTTACTTGCTGTTGAGTGAGTGCGTGGTTTCTAGTCCATTGCTTGGGCCATTTAATTATATTCTTGGCAATAAAGAATGAGATTGGGGTTTTTTTTAGTCACCTATGAATATGAAGTTACATGCTCTATCATTCAATCTTTTGTAGACATTATACTGGTAATCGATCCCCATGAAGTCTCTAGGTTTAGTGAGATTGTAGCGTCTTTGTAATTGTCAATTGGTCATCACATTGGTGTGAATAAAAGTGAATACTACCTATCAAAAGAAAAAAATACCCCTCTGTAAAATAAAATAAGCTACCAATGAGAAAACATATATTGTTGTAGTTGTCAAGGAGGAAAATGGTTGCAAGGTGGTGTAGATAAACACCAAGTAGAGCTATTAGGAGAGCTAAAAAGGGTTTCCAGTGGGATTAAGGAAATCCTCCAATGATAACACATAGGCCATTGGAGGTATAAAGAAAGGCCTATCGATAGATACCAAGTCAACTCCATTAGAAGGAAGCATGAATGCTCTAAATATTTGATGACATTAAAACTCTAGTGGCACAAAAATGGAAGGGAAATAATAGTGATGCCATTTTAAAACTAGAATAACTATTGAATGACCAAAAACCATTACAAAATTTTAACAAGGGATTGAAAAAAATAAAATTCCTCCATTGCTAATAAAATGATAATCGAAGAACACTACCAAAATTTACCTAGAAACCTCGCTAGGAAACCTAGATCATTTTGAAAGTTGAAGATGTAGGGCCTACACAAGAGGGGGTACAAATTCATACTATTATATGGATCCGTGTACAACTGTATGGATTTTGTATGGCATACAATTTTTTTTTATCAAAATCTATGCTTGCCTAAAGCATTTTGCTAAACAAAAAACAATTTCTTTGATTTTAATGTTTAGATAGTCAATCTTAAGGTTTTTGGGTTTTGATGCAATGGCGAGGTTCATTTGGCTCCATAATACACCATTCAATCACTCAATTCCATATTTCTAATACCATGTTGGAGTTTATTCCTCAACCCTATAGCTCCTAATGATCACCTACAATCAAACACATGTCATAAAAAGAGATAAAAGATAATGAAGTTTAAGAGTTATTGATCCAAAAAGGCATGAATCATTATGAATGTGCAATCTCAAAATTTAGTGAATAATACAAAGAGAATACTTATAAATAAAATAACATGAATAAATTAACTAACCTGGAGAAACCCTAGTGAGGATAAAAATAGATTATGACATGTGTCCTTATCATATGACTTGATTAAAAAAATATATGACCTAAGTAAGATTAAGTAGAAAAAGTAAAAATATGTCTAATTAATTAAAAAATAGCTAGTTTTATAAAATAATGATTTAAATTTCTGAAAATAATAAAAAAAATTGATTGATAAGATTACGTTCAAATAAAAACATGCAATTAAATTATGTTATGTCAATATAAGACAAATAATTACCTAATTTTTTCAAAAAATAATTGAAATTCCTCACAATAATCAAAAGAATGTATGTTGCAAAACATGCATAGAACATGTGGATCCAAAGTCATGTTTTTTCTTTCTTGAAAGTTGTTACCATATTTTTCTTCTATCAACCAAAATATATGTACACTAAAACACATGTTTTATAACATGTACATGTTATAACACACACATGTTATACCCTACTTTAGAATTTTCCTTATAAATATAAGCCAAAGGGTTGGACCTACATGTAAAGTCCCTAAATAGGTAAAATCGATTCCCTTAGTTGATAAAGTAGAAATACTAAGGTGATCAATAAATGCAACAAAAAAATGTTACATAAGATACATGGTGAAAAGAGGGAGGTATTTTGATTATAATAATGTATGTAGATGGGGTATTGAGAACATAAGTTTGTCATATAGAAATGAAATTAGAGGCTTTTATTAGTACCCTAGGAGCATGCAAGCTATGCCTTTGGTTTATTAAGTGAATCCTTTGAAAGTTCTCTTTAGTGAAACCCCGAGTTCGACCAACTTTATGACTCTAAGTAAAAAATCTAATACAAAAAAGTGTGCAATGGACTTAGGATGATTCCACAAGTAATTCTAAATATAAAATATTCTCTTTTAAGATTTTTGATTTAGATATTCTTTTCACATTCCAACCTTCTAACCCTTAGTCTTTCCAAAAGAGTGAACAAGCATCTTCAAATACAACTAAACCCACAAATTAACAAAACACATGCTAGTGAAAAAGACTAACAATATTTAAATTTAACTTTTCAATTTTAAAAAGTTAAGATTCAAAAATATGACTATAAAAATGATTTAAATCAAGTTTGCATTCACATATATGACCTAAAATAACAAGTGATAATATAAGAATAAAAAATAAATCTATAAAAACTAACAAAAAAAATTCAAATTTATAACATTATAAACCAAATTTACATAAAAATTATTACCTATAATTAATTATTTTATTTAAAACATTCAATTTAGAATAAACCCTAAACATTAAAAATATATAAATAGATAAGCTTATTCCTTTTCTTGACTACTTCAATTATTTAGCTTATGATGTACTCACTTCCAAAAATAACATTTTTTATCAAAGAATCTTCATGTACAACTAAAGTGAGATAAAAAAAACAAATCAGCTTTTTATATGCAATCTACAT
Organism: Sequoia sempervirens; assembly: GCA_007258455.2. Classification (NCBI taxonomy): domain Eukaryota; kingdom Viridiplantae; phylum Streptophyta; class Pinopsida; order Cupressales; family Cupressaceae; genus Sequoia; species Sequoia sempervirens. Next base: position 212,609,922 of record VDFB02256132.1, on the reverse strand, counting down.
TGGATATTATTGTGTGGAAATGGAAATAAAGTTGATCCGTATAAATTTGTCCTTTATAGTAATAATATAAAATGAAATAAAGCATATTCATTTATAAATAGATTTTCAAAATATTCTATTTTCAAGAGCTACTTGTGTTAATCTAAAATGAAATAAAGCATATTCATTTATAAAATTATTTCAATGAACGTAGAATGTATGGATTTCAAATTTTATTTTTAAAAATTGACTTTCCTAAGAGTTCACCTCAATGTTACTTAGGGATCATATAATTGATTAGTCTAAGAATGAAGTACTGTTTTCAAGGTACTTACTTGTGTTGATAGAGAATTATATCACTCATCAATTTAAATCCCAACTAACATAGTGACTTGTTTGAATAATCATGTTTATATCCAATAAATACCATTAAATTGATCAATAGGAGAAAGAAGTTAGATGCCTTCCCCAGATCATTTTGAGTAACTACATTTAAAGTATTAGTCCATAACCTTACAATAAATACCATTAAATTACATCGTGAATCCATAGAAACAGTAATTATATATTTATTATCAATGAAAGTGACATAAATGGCTAAAGCTATTATGCATGAAATTCAAAAAAATGTAGAGTAGTTGGAGGGTCATATCACCTTGGATTTTAAGAAAATTATTAGAGATTTACATTCTTTATTTTAGAAATTTGCTATCTATAAAAAAATGAATAGAAATAGATGTGTGAATCCATATAAAAAATCAAAGTAGTCATAAATAAATTTGAAACAAATAATCTTTAATCCATATGCCTTAATTGTCTATTTTATTATCATTCTCCAATTCATTTGTCAAGAATGTGAAAACAATAAATTACATAATTGAATATATATATTTTTAATCAATAAACATTTTTTATTGGAGCTATGAACTAGTGAGGCCACAAATGGGGGGCCCATCCCAGCATGGATGCACAACAACCACCACTCCTACGAGCACGGTAACCTAGCAGGGGCACAAGCCCCACAAGCACACCAACCCAACAAGGGAGTGGGCCCCAGACATTAGTGCCTAGTACAAATGAGAAACCCACACAACCAGTCGCCAATGGTAGCAACACTCCTACGGGTCAAGTCTAGAGACTTGAACCTTGGTGGCCACAACAACAATGCCACCACTCATCTCAAGCCCTTCAAATCTATTTCACCTACTAATGCTAAAATCAATATTAGATCAAGATTCTAAGGCTACATTATTATCCTAGATTCAAAGGTAGAAGCAAGTATTTAAAATTTTATAAAATGAAGCATTTTTACTTTCCTAAGGGTTTACCTCATTATGCCAACAATTGTATAGTAGATTAGAATAATCAAAATATTCTATTTTCAAGAGCTACTCATATTAATATAAAATGAAATAAAACATATTCATTTATAAAATTATTTCAATGAAGGTAGAATGCATGGATTTCAAATTTTATTTTTAAAAATTGACTTTCCTAAGAGTTCACCTCAATGTTACTTAGGGATCATATAATTGATTAGTTTAAGAATGAAGTACTATTTTCAAGACTTACTTGTGTTGATAGAGAATTATATCACTCATCAATTTAAATACAAACTAACATGGTGACTTGTTTGAATAATCATGTTTATATCCAATAAATACCATTAAGTTGATCAATAGGAGCAAGAAGTTAGATGCCTTCCCCAAATCATTTTGAGTAACTACATTTAAAGTATTAGTCCATAACCTTAGAATAAATACCATTAAATTACATCACGAATCCATAAAAACAATAATTATATATTTATTATCAATAAAAGTGACATAAACAACTAAAGCTATTACGCTTGAAATTCAAAAAATTGTAGAGAAGCTGGAGGGTCATATCACCTTGGATTTTAAGAAAATTATTAGAGATTTACATTCTTTATTTTAGAAATTTGCTATCTATAAAAAATTGTATAGAAATAGATGTGTGAATCCATATAAAAAATCAAAGTAGTCATAAATAAATTTGAAACAAATAATCTTTAATCCATACACCTTAATTGTCTATTTTATTGTCATTCTCCAATTCATTTGTCAAGAATGTGAAAACAATAAATTACATAATTGAATATATATATATATTTGATCGCTAAATGCTGTTGACTCGAGCTATGAACTAGTGACATCACAAATAGGGGCCCCATCCTATCATGGGTGCACAACAACCACCACTCTTGCAAGTACAGTAGCCCAGCAGGGGCACAAGGCCTGCAAGCACACCAACCCAATGAGGGAGTAGGCCCTAGACACTAGTGCTTGGTATAGACGAGAAACCTACAGAACTAGTTGCCAATGGTAGCAACACTGATATGGGTCAAGTCTGGGGACTTGAACCCTGGTGGCCACAACACCAACACCACCACTCATCAATTGCACCATGGGCTCATGTCCTACATAATTGAATATTAATAATTTATAATAAATAATATTAAATATATACAAATTTCTACTTAAAATAAAAATTATTTATTTAGCCAATGGGTTCTTGGTCTCTTGGTGAAGTTAAAAGGTTCTAAATGAGCTCACCAAAGATAAAGTCTTACTAGGTGCAAGACCTCAACACCATAAGAAAACTTTGGTGGAATGAATACCCCTCAATCCTTGATTCTTAATCAAAGAAGTTTCAACCTAAAAACTCATACCCCTCTATTAAATAAATAAATGATTTTGTGAATTTGAATAAAAAAATTCCATCAACAAAAAAATATCTATTCATTAAAAATATTTATATTTTTACTACTATTTATTAAATAATCAAAAAAGTTTCAACCTAAAAGCTCATACCCCTCCATTAAATAACTAAATAATTTTCAAATTTTGAATAAAAAACATATAACAACAATTTTTTTTTATATTTCTACTACTATTTATTGAAAAATCTATCTAGACTTCAACATATTATAGCCTTAACTTTTCTTATATTGACACTTTATCTGTAGCCCTGACTTTATTTGATTCCAAATCTTGTAGTGTGTGACCCCCTACAATTCATGTGTTTTGGGACCACCGTCAATGCTATATGTTTTGTCTTGTAGTGCACGTTGATTTCCCATTCATCAATAAATTGCATAGAATTTATTCTTGCATATTTTGAATAGTGTAATAAAAGTTATACTAGAAATTGCACCTTGGTGTGCAATGGGTACGCCGAAGAGGTGTGGAAGGTTAATTATGGAAAAATTAGATCCATTTTTTGTATACATTTGTGTAATACATGAGTTCTGATGGTAGATCATTTAGCAATATTACATTCAGTTAGAGGGATTGAAATACAATTGAAATAAAACCTTTGAACTAGGGAGATAATTAGGCTCCATTATCAATAGGATAATGTTATGCTTATAATAGGGAGAGAGGGAGAGATAGAGACGAAGAAATTTGGATTTGGATTTAAATCTGACAATTGCATTTGCTTGGAAACTTCTTAAGTCTTTTCAACAAATCCATTTTGTGCATATCTTGCAATCCTCTCAAGTCCACAAGACCAAATCTCTTTGAGGCATCTTCCGAGACAATTGCAACAATTGACAAAATTCCTCTATTCTAGAGTCCCCATTTTTGCACAAGCAAATAATGTTTACTATATAATGTTGTAATAACAAATATAATTATATTATATATAATTTAATTTGTATTATACATAGTATATATTATCTTTTGTATTATTTTTAAATGTTTGTTTAATTTGTATGAAATAAAAAATAGAAAGGACAAACAATGGTGAAGAGAAAAAACAAAGAATAAACAATTGATTCCTAAAGAGTACATTAGTATTACCACGGTGGTAAGTGGAGGTATATCATTATCATTTTTATTCTAAACTTCCAAGAAATAACCAAATAAATTGTTTTGTGTCACCAAATGTATTTTGTAGCTACTTGGTATCTATCAAAAATGTCTCTCACTAGGAATTAATGATCGTTGTAAAAGAAACATTACCAAGCATGTAGAGAAGGTTTCGTCATTTTCAGTAACTCACCAGCAACCTCCATTTTCAATCCTATAAGTAGAGTTACTAGATATTTCCCTTCTCCCACGCAGATACCCATATCTCCATAATCGTATTCCATAAGCCAAGATATTATATCTGGATTTATTTTCATAGGAATCCATATATGAGCCATACCTAAACACTTAGGGGAGAGGACCCAGTAGTTGAGCATGTTTCAATAGTTGTGAGGGTACTTGTCATAGTGTGTTCAATAATAGTATATATTCTCACTATTGTTTGAATATAAAAATATCAATAAATATTTAAAGAAGTGTCAATCATAGTTTAATCTAACATGTATTATTAACACACAAAAATGATTGCAACTATGTTCTACAATGAAATAATAACATGCTTCTAAGAGAAAAATAAAAGTAGATATTGTGATTCTTCATTTGTGCAAATTATTTCATCAAAAATTTTCTCATCAATTTTTGAACATGTTTGTTTGTTTCAATTTTACATTTATAAGTGTTTTAGACCTCTATCATTGGGCTTCTATTTTTGCATTTGTATTTGTATATTGATAGCCATTCCAATGCTACTTAGGGTAGAAGTAACTAAGAAAATTTCAAATATAACTAAAAGGGAGCAATCCATAGCTCAATAACCAATAATGAGAGAAAATCTTATATATATAAGTTTCTGATTTGTAATGTTGTTTTAGATGGTGTTATATCAATTTTATGTATTAAATGTTGTTGTTGATGGTGTTATATCACATGGCTATATTGGTAGGATAATCATAAGCATAGTTGTAAGATATTAGAAATGCATTTTTAAATACCTAGTAATAATTAATAGGCCTTCACGTCTAAGAATTATTGTATGACCCTGCATAATAATATGTGACATTCTGAATGTAGAGCAAGCACAAGAAAAACCAAATACAACTCTTATTTTTTGCAGCCTTTTGAAAAAAAATATTAATTGCAAACAAACTATTCGGGATTTCTTTTCAGTCATGATGGCTTAAGGATTTCTTTTCAGGCGTGACTGCTAAAAATATAAAGTTTGGTGGGAAAGAAGGAGAAAGAAAACAGACAAAAATATAAACATCTAGGATGACTGTTATTGTCTCCCATGCCTTTTGGTAAAGGGTGAACCATTGATTTACAAAATTAGCTTGCTCTTGTTCAAATTGGAATAGTTATAAAATCAAATACACAAGAAAGCAGGTTATGTTTCCTTGTTAGGGTCTACATAGTTACAAAATCATATAAATAGAAAAACCTTTTAAAATTATCATATATTATTAACAAAAGTAATAATAGATACGTTACAAATTTACCTACATCGCTGAGAAAGATGGTGCCTCTCTAATTTCAGAAAGCAACAAACAAAAATAAAGGAAAATGCACATTGACATTTACAAAAATAATGTCAAATGACTCATAGCCCCGATAAAGTGAAAAAAAAGACTTGCTCGAATTTACAAACCCCTATCTATTTTGTGTGTCAAAAGACACATTTTCCTTGAGGAGTTATGAAGTACAAATCCAACCTATTCAAAATGCCAAGGCCAATAATGACTGCAAGAAGAAAACCCAATGAAAAACAGTAAAAAAAATAATGAAGGCAAACATAAGAAGATAAAAAAAAACCTTGCATTCATAGACTTTATCTCACCCTCCATGAATTGAAGTAGACATGGTGGCATTGTTGATGGTGGACATGTCGTAGAGTTGCAACAGAGGAAGCTTGCTGCAGTGGAGGAAGCGAAGCTCTTCCAGATAACTAGAGTAGAATTTTGTAACCAAGTTATCCATAAGAACTTTGGCAAACTATCCTACAATATAATCAAAAAATATAATCAAACCATTAAAAATATGCACACACAACTTCTACCATGGCTCTGTACTCATTTTACTTCTGTGAGGCAATTACCTGAACTACAAGCGGTGGGATGTTACCATAACTTTCAGCCTGCACCCTGTGTAGGAGTTTCTTCCATGATTTGCAAGGCCCGGGGAGATGTTGGAACTCTTGGAGAGTCAAGTTAGAATGTCTTTCCCAATAGGGCTTCGAATGGATTCTTAAATTGGGGGCTTTGTTTTGTAATGTAACATTTTTTAATCATTTGTAAGGGTTTTGACTTAGTGTTTTGTTTAGATGCGATGGATTTTTCTTTGGTTTACCAAAATCCGTATTAAGGCCTATAGAGTAGCATTGGGTTAGGGCGTAGTTCTGAAAACATCAATATAGTGATGAACTTTTTGAAATGGGAACTCTCTATTTGGAGCAAAAACACAACAATAAACAACCTTCAATTGTTCGTCCAAGTGGGTTGTGTATTGGGTTTTGAAATTTCAATGTTTTTTGAGGTCTTGAACTTTACATCTTAATTTATGTTAGTTTTACTAAACAACCTTCAACTGGTCATCTAGGAGATCATGTTGGGGCAATGATGCCCACGCATTTCATATGCAGTGTTTGTATTCAATTTCACTCTTTTCCTCAAGGTTAGTTATAGTCCTAGAAAACTAGACTAGTATGCCCTACATTGCAAGTAGCATTCTGTTAGTTGAAATTTAATAATTCATTCATATTTTTGAGTAAAGCCTTTTTTCAGGAATTGGTACCTTCAGGTTCCATGGTTTACATGTATTGAGGATAAACATTATATATCCCATTTACTAGCAATGGAACCTTGGTGTGCAATAGGTATGCCAAAGTGTTGTGGAAGGTCAATTAGGGAGAGTTTTTGGTCTGATTTTTTCCAAATCATAGATGTGTCCTTATTTGAGTTTCCCAAACTCAATTTGTCTGCCAACAATTGAAAAACCTTGAGAGGCTCTACAAGGTAGTTAAACAAATCTCAACGGTTCATCAAAATTTTGGTTGTTTTTAGCCACTTTTTACTACTTTCACCATCGGTATTGGTTTCTGCTCCTTCAAACTCTTCCTCATTGGTATTGACCTTTCGGTCCTCCAATTTGACGAGCTGCAGCCTGAAAATAAGGTTTTGGCAAAGGTTTTAGAGTACTTTTTATGAAAATTAAAATTACGACCAAGATTTTAATAATGAGCACACTTAGATTTTAACACCTTAGATTTTAACGTTATGCCATCTTTTACCCCACGTAATTAAGTATATATTAACATAATTAATATAATGTAAACTTTATATTTTATATATTAAAAAAGGAAATTATAAATATGTAATTAAATATTATTTATTAATATTATATATTATTTTCTTTAATAAACTAGTAATTATATATATTTTTTATAGAATAGCCAAGAATAACAGAACTTTTGTGGACCGCAAGCATTCTCATTTGGCTAATAAATAAAAACATGAGTAGCAAGTGGTTGACAAGCGGAGATGCCATAGGACAGATGCATAAAATGTGGAGATTGGAGGATATGTGCTATGCATGCAGAGATAAATTAGCGAATATTTTTAATTAAAATGTCTTGGCTCCATTTCGGTTAACATTGGTGATGCAATCTACAAAAGCAGTCGGTCTTGTATTTGTAACTTATTATCACAGAGCTTAAGTATTTCCTTTTTTTGATTAGGATAAATTTCTACCTTTAGAACATAATATCGGCTGGCTTTGACACAAACGTGACTTTATTTCGGCTTCGATGTGGTAAAGATATGCGACATACCCTGTCACAATGGCCATTCTTATAGATGCACATCAATTGGTAGTGCTCAGGAGTGGGAGAAATTGGCATTTTGTAGATAAATTTGGGTTTACCTGACATAATTTGGGTCTATTTTGGATCCTTTCCATCTGCCATAGCGGCTGGCTTTATGGTAAGTGTTTTATTTGCAGATAAGTTACACTACTTCGAAATAGATGGATGATGGAATTTGCCATAGTGACTAGTCTTATGGTTTTTGGAGTAAATTAATTTTGAAAAGCTCCTCGTCCTTCTCACAGTTGTGGTTGGTGAGCTTGTACCCCTCATCCTTCTCACCCTTTCCAACAGCACAACCCGTCCAAGAGAGCAGATATTTGTAGGTTCAGGCAATGCCTCTACAACATGAATTTGAACTGGGGTCTAAATCAAGGCCCAAATTTTTTCAATCGGGAAGTTCCAAGGTCAAAACCGGACAATCCAATCGGTCTCATTCGGATAGCGGTTTGGATCTCCATTGTTTGACTATCGGTGAAATTCTTCCCAAAAACTCCTTATCGGCGTAACCTAATCTATTCGAGGGAATAGTGGGATTTACCCCGATTGTTCATGTCCCCCCGATGTAGGGTTTTTTGCTTGGTTCTCTAGATGACGCGTGAGAAATATTTAGGGTTACCTTCTATTCATTCTGCGAAGATGCAATTCTTTATTTCAATTAACACATGGATCCCTCTTTCGAGCCCACACACGAGAGCTATGGATCCTCCCAGTTGAATTTCCACTCATTTCTCCATGTGAAACAAATATCCAACATAATAAGAAGCCATTCATTTCAACTTCCTGTTCTACAGTATTCATTGATAATGGTGTTGATTAACTCGCATCTCCTCTGATGCCACTTTATACTTTTGTATCACTTTCACCTCATCAATCACATGTTTCAAGTATTCTGAACAATGCTCAATTCGTTACCTCATGGACACACATGATTTGAACATCAAACATTGCATCAATGTTCTCCTTTAAAACATTTATCAGTGCCGACAAGGTGATAGGCATAGCTGAAGAGTCTATGGCCAGAAATAGGCTTTCTAACAGGTTGGATTTCATAGCTCGTACAATGGTCGGGGGTGTTTGAGGTCAAGTTGACAACTACACTGGATCTGACTCCACCTAGAAACTGGAATAGGTGACTTCTGTACCCGATTCCCATATAACTGATAGATGGCCGAGATTCATTGAAGTGCCTTGCAGGGCCTCTGAGGGCTTCTGAACCCTTGATAGAAAAATTGAGCTTGAGAAGCTCATATAGGACATGCCTTCGACATAAAAATGAGTAGCAGGTGGCTGACAAGCAGAGGTGTCGTAGGACAGATGCATAAAACATGAAGATTGGAGGATATGTGCTATGCATGCAGAAATAAATTAGCGGATTTTTTAATTAAAACAATTTGGCTGCATTTCAATTGACATTGGTGATACAATCTGCAAAAGTAGTCGGTCTTGTATTTGTAACTTATTATCACAGAGCTTAAGTATTTCCTTTTCTGGATTAGGATAAATTTCTAACTTGAGAACATAATATCGGCTGGCTTTGACACAAATGTGACTTTATTTCGACTCCGATGTGGTAAAGATATGTGGCATACCCTGTCACAATGGCCATTCTTATAGATGCACATCAACTGGTAGTGCTCAGGAGTGGGAGAAATTAGAATTTTGTAGATAAATTTGGGTTTACCTGACACAATTTGGGTCTATTTTGGGTCCTTGCCATCTGCCATAGTGGCTAGCTTTATGGTAAGTGTTTTATTTGAAGATAAGTTACAGTACCTCGAAATAGATGGATGATGAAACTTGCCATGGTGACTGGTCTTATGGTTTTTGGAGTATTGTGTGTTTTTGGAGTAAATTAATTTTGAAAAGCTCTTCATCCTTCTCACAGCTGCGGTTGGCAAACTTGTCCCCCTCGTCCTTCTCACCTTTGCCAGCAGCACAACCTGTCCAAGAGAGTAGATATTTGCAGGCTCAGGCAATGCCTCTACAACATGAATTTGAACTGGGGTCTAAATCAAGGCCCAAATTTTGTCAATCGGGAAGTTCCAAGGTCGAAACCAGATAATCCCATCAGTCTCATTCGGATGGCGGTTTGGATCTCCATTGTTTGACTATCGGTGAAATTCTTCCTGAAAACTCCCTATCGGCGTAACCCATCTATCGGAGGGAATTGTGGGATTTACCCCGATTGTTCATGTCTCCCTGATGTAGGGTTTTTTGCTTGGTTCTCTAGATGACACGTGAGAAATATTTAGGGTTACCTTCTATTCATTCTACGAAGATGCAATTCTTTGTTTCAATTAACACATGGATCCCTCTTTTGAGCCCACACGTGAGAGCTATGGCTCCTCCCAGTTGAATTTCCACTCATTTCTCCATGTGAAACAAATATCCAGCATAATAAGAAGCCATTCATTTCAGCTACCTGTTCTACAGTATTCATTGATAATAGCGTTGATTAACTCGCATCTCCTCTGATGCCACTTTATACTTTTGTATCACTTTCTCCTCATCAATCACATGTTTCAAGTATTCTGAACAACGCTCAATTCGTTACCTCATGGACACACATGATTTGAACATCAAACACTGCATCAATGTTCTCTTTTAAAATGTTTATCAGTGCCGACAAGGTCATAGGCATAGCTGAAGAGTCTATGGCCAGAAATAGGCTTTCTGACAGGTTGGATTTTGTAGCTCGTACAATGGTCGGGGGTGTTTGAGGTCAAGTTGACAACTTCTCTAGATCTGACTCCACCTGGAAACTGGAACAGGCGACTTCTATACCCGATTCCCATATAACTGATAGATGGTCGAGATTCACTGAAGCACCTTGCAGGGCCTCTGAGGGCTTCTGAACCCTTGATAGAAAAACTGGGCTTGAGAAGCTCATATAGGAAACGCCTTCGGCATAACAAGGTCCATAATGAATTCTGGTTCTCCAAACTTCCATATGTTCATGAGAGTTTTTTGTTTTAAAAGCTGAAAACCACCCTGAACCTTTCATCAATCCGTGAGAGTTTTTTGTTTTAAAAGCTGAAAATCACACTGAACCTTTCATTTATCCATGAGAGTTTTTGTTTTAAAAACTAAAAACCACTTTGAATGGTAGTTCTAGAATTTTAAAGTGGTTTAGGTTTTCAAATTAATGCGAAGTATTCTACTTTGTACTCTAAGCTTTCTTACATACACGTATACATGCATTGAGTACTGTCAGGTCATGCCATCTTTATCCTCAGTTCTTTGCTGCACTTCAGGTGAAATTGTAGGCCATTTGCAAATTCTGTCTGCTAACTTGTCTTAAGAGTGTCTTTTCTTTTAACAGATAGAAATTATTCTGAATGGCAGTTGTAGAAGATGAGATGGCTCAAGATTTCAAAATCATCTCGACATTGTAGTTTATGTAGATTCAAGTTATATTCTGTACTATATAAACAAACTTTATTTCTTCTGTGTATGTTGTTTAAGACTTAGTAGTTTTTTAGGTGCAAGTTGATTTCTGTACTCTCTAAATAAACTTAGTTCTTCTCTGTGTGTTGTTTAAATCATTCTAGTTAAACTGTTAAAGCAAAGCTGTGGTTCAAACTTTTACTGAATATTTCCGTATTTTTCATAGTTACTAGGAAACTCTATTATAGTGATGTGCACTATGCCCCCATTCCCATACCCTCATTTCTGGTGACTAGCTTTATATATAATATAGCTATCTCCCTATTTTTTTACTTTCGTATTCCAATTTGATTGGTGTTTCCATACTGGTATACTTACATCTCTCAGTAATTATGACATTTCTTTTATTCTCAAAAATAGATTCAAAGTTTTCAGATTTCAGTCTTCAAAAAAGGAAAAAAGGAAAAAAGGAAAAAAAAAATTATTTTCATAAATTTCCATTTCTTCTATTATTTTTCTTCTATTATCATTAACTACCAGATTTGACAGCTATAGTAGTATCAAATATTTTTAATTTGTAGTATACCTGCATCCATAGGAGACACTACCTATATTTTAAAAGATAGAATGTATCTTTAGACCCAATATAGAATGGAAGAAAGAGCTTCACGAATGTAGATAATTGTATTAATATTGGTATCCCTCAGATGGACATTTCGCCAATTTGCTAAAGCAATAGGCAGGGAATAACTTTTAAGTGGCAGCTAGAGATCTTAGGTGAAATCTCACTTTTAAGTCAGCTATAAAGCCAAGGGGGGAATCCTCCTTAGAGCTCTCTTATGTTATTAATCCTCTAGATTTCTCCTAAGTTCTCTTCCTTTAAGATTTGTGGTTAAGTTCTTATTCTGATATATGAAGAAGGATTGTTTGTGAAAAGAAGGTTTGAAATAAGTTTGAATTTCTTCTATTTACTTCTCACTGGTGCTTTTATTTATCAGTAAAATTATATCTATCACCCTACTGACATATGCATGTGAAATAGAGATTACTATATTTTTAATTTTTGGGAACATGATTTTCTCAAATCAGTATCCGCCATATTTGGGTCAATGAAATACAAGGGACCTAAAAGGCTAGAATGGTCAAAGAGATTACCCTTCGATTTATAAAATGAAAATTCAATTATAATTCTACATTTTACATACAGAGTATTTAAGTAGAATGTAGAATGATTTGAACTAGTTAAACTAATCAATTATCATACACATTACAGATTCCAATGTACACATCCCATGAAACTTCAAAAGTTATCTCAAGACATATGTGTTGTGCCCTTAGCACACACGCCCCGTTTAGAATGGGGACCCTCTTTCTTTTGCCTTGTCGGGTCATTTTTGTCGCCGCCTCATTCTGCATGCCTCCCTTTTTGATGTCTCGGATGGTCGATGTTACTTCAAAGTCCCATCATAAATTGACCATGCCTCCCCACTTTTGGTTTTGCTGCATTCCGGTGCCTCGTGGGGTCCCTTTGGCAGTTTGGCCCTACCGACGGCCCCTGGGGCCTGCCAGGCCCAGGTGTCCGGGATCCCTTTCCAAGTTTCCCCTCTGGAACTACCGTTCTTGGTGGCATCCGCTGGGCATCCTTCTGGATCTCAAGGTCTGAATCCCCCTCTTTCCTTCTGCAAAAGAGTTGTTGAAATTTTTGACGACATTCCACCATCCGGACTCCGAACCCCAGAGTTCCAATTCCGGGGTTCTGTCCGTGTTTCGCCGTCCACGATGGTGGCCATCGTTCGGCATCTCGCCCCTCGGGTCCCACCGGCCTTTTCGCTGTCTAAAGTCTGTGAGCTGCTCTCTACCGTGGGGTGTTCCAGGCCCGACCGTCCAAAATTATGTGACTGGAATTCTGTGACCGTTCCGCCGTCCATGACGACGGATCTCTGGAGGCATCCCGCCCTCTAGGTCTCAAACCGTTTCCCGCTGCCATCGTTCGACCGAGTGAAAACTTAAAACAGCCATTGTTTTGCACTTCCCTGGCCGTCAGGCCCCAGTTCTCTTGCCACCACCGCTGACCTTTTTTCAAATCGACCAAATTTTTTTCCACCGTACCTGCAATAAATGCTATCATTCATGGCGGTTGGGGGTATAAAATGCCCAATCCGGCCAGTCATTTTCATTTCAAAGGATTGCAGCAAATTGGACAAAGTCCCATTTGGAGCCCACCGTCTTCGGCATCATCACGATCATCTCCCTCAGCGTCATCTCGTCGACCGTCGGTGGATCCCACGTCTCCCCACATATCGTGTTTGAGGTAGGCCATCCGTTTACCCATCCCGAGCATCGTTTTCATGATTTTAAAAAATTTAAATCAATGAACAAATCATTAGGAAGACATAAAATGGTAGAACATAAAGTTGCGTACTAAACCCATGTGCTAGAAAATCCGGAAAACCTCCAAGAATGCCTTCCTCGCCGATCCGAAGTTTCTCCCTGCCGCGACTGTTCTTCGCATAGGGAAAATGTGCTCCTCGGGCCCGGGACCCGCTGTTGCCATCCCTTAATATAACTTTGAACAATCTAGCCGGCGGTGATTCTTCCCTCCAGGCCCGTCCCATCGGACTTCTCCGTCCGGAGTTCCGCCTGCATTTCACCGCGCTAAACTGCAAATTCCTCCCTACCTCTCGGCTGCCGGATCCCGACCATCCCCTCGCCGAAGAACTTCAAACTAAGCATGCGTCCTTTTTGTCCTCTCGGGCCCGGGGCCCCAGAGTTCCGCCTCCGGTATTCCCTGGGTGTTTTGCCACCTACCACGACGAACGTTGCCCGGCTTCCCACCCTACGAACTCCGTCTCTCTATTCGCTGTTAACCTCGCAATTTAACTTTTGCCGTCCTTTTGGCGTTCGGGATTCTCTCTCCAGGTTTCCTTGTTCCATTTTCCACCATCCCCCACAGTGAAGTCTTCCGGCCCCTCCGTGCTTTGGACCCCGACCTTTGCCCCACTGTTGGCCTCTCTTTTTGTATCCGCGTTCGTCGCGCCTCTCGGGCCCCGGTGTCCGGACTTCCGTTCTTGGAAGTCCGCGTTTCCCCCACCGTTGGGGAGATTCCACCCCGTCCATCCGATCGTCAGGCCCTGAGCTGTCGTCTGTCGCTGGATACCTCGTTAACCACTGACGGCCCTCTCCGCACCGGGCCCCGTAACCTGGAATTCCTGTCAACAGCTGCCGTTGCTAATAGAGCGCTGTCTGGCATCTCGGCTGCCGGGCTCTGCTCTGCCAATTACTGCCGTTGAAGTTTAAACGCAGAAACCTTGCAGCCGGGCTCTTGCTCCTGGACTTCCCCTCCCGGACTTCCGTCCAGCATTGGCCGCCCCGAACGGTGAAGTTTGCTCGCCATCTCGGTGCTGCTGGCCCGAGCCCTCGAAAACGAAATAACACACACCGGCCGCCCTTTGGCCCTCTAGGCCCCAGACCCTGGACTTCTGTCTCTGGATTTTCATTAGCTGTCTACCGCTCCAAAATGCTATCTCTTAACAGCTTTCCGGCTTGAGACCTCTGAGCTCTCCTAAATCGATCCTAACGATCCCAAATCCGAGATCTAACTTCGACCCACGTCCTGAATTTTGGTCCTCTTCATCATGAACTTCTTGACATTAAAATTTGACCAAAGAAAGTCTCTGGGAGCTTTCCGCTGCGTTTTCCCTTCTAGACAGCATTCCTGCCAGGGAAGTCCGGCCCTTCGGGCCCAGATTGTCCAAATGCCCTAAATCAAAGATCAATAACATCTAGAGATGAAAGTTCATGATATGTTTGATTGATTATTTGAAATAGATGTTGTTTTCAAGATATGGACTAACATGAATGCTTTCGTGACCCATTTTGCTAACTTTTCCCTTGCTTGCAGAATATATGGAATCGGGTGCAGGAACTTTAAGGGCATCCGCCGAAGGGGACAAGGGTAAGAAATCAGGAAGGACCCCTCAAGGGAAAGAAGACAAGCACCAAATGAAGTACCAATTCCAGGGGGAGCCACTCCACTCAAAGGTCACTACAGACTGGAAGGAGATCACAGACACTAACATTGGCCAGGTGAATATCGATGAATTCACTCAAAGAGTCAGGGTTAACCTGACAACAAAAAATGCCAGATTGATAAAGCAGAGTGGAATAGCTAAGGCTGCCAGTTTCCCTCCATCTCTCGTGGCGCCCGAATCTGTCATGGCTTGCTGAGAAGCCTACCAGACCGATACCAAAACAATTGTTGATAAGGAGGGAAACATCCTCGCAGACATGTCGCCAGAGGGGATCACCAAGACCTTCCACATTCCCACATTCCAACATATGGAGGTCCTTACATTAGAAGAATGCCAGGCGGCATGGGATGATAATCCAATGGGATGCAAGAAGTCAATAAACCTACATTAGCTTAAGGAAAGACGAGGCAGCGCTGCAAAAGTTCCTCAGGAGCTTTTCCATAGCGATTTTCATGAGGATTACCACGACCTAGTAACCATGTTGAGCAGGGTTATGGGTCTTCCTACGGCCGCCTACTTTCAGAAATGGATGGCCTATTTCATTGAGTAGATCCTGCGTGGAAACGAGGACATCACGACAAAGGTTTCATTCTATTGGGGAGGAATCATAAGAAACTGTTTCCATGAGCAGTTTGTCAACGTGAAAAAGAGCTCTAAATTCTACATGACCTCCTACCTTGTATATTCCCTGGCAGATCAAAGGTAGTATAGCAGGTTGTTTGTGGCACCCGATCAGGGGCAGAAGCGAGGACTCAAACTATTTGATAAATATCCACAGCTCCAGTACCGCAACTTCAAAAGAGACTACTGCAAGGTGAATGACACCTTCATTGGCCACATCATCAGGTTGATTATCGGAGACTTCGAGAGGAGGGTCTCCCATAGTGCCAGGGTGCTTCTGAAGCAATATGCCTTCCTCTATATCCAATATCTGAAGTTTATGTACATCCGGGCCCAGGGCTTCACTAAAAGGCTGAATAGATTGCCTTGATACCCCAATGACAGAATCATCCTCTTGGAGCTCTCTCGGCAACTCCAACACCTACAGGAAATCTTCAACAACAAACATATAGTGGGGATCTCCTACCCCATGACCCTTGTCTAGGGTATGTATTGATTACAGACGTCACAATGTGCTGGTAACTCTGAGAAGGAGCTAAATGAGTACCACTTCTACCTACACACTGCTCGCCTGCGGATGGACCCCCATGGCCATGCCAGAAAAGCGCTGGGGCCAACATATGCCCATCTCCATCACATTGAGGATTTTTGGGCTGACTGCCAAGATGACAAAGAAGTGCGTGCAAGGCACTACATGCACATGATGGTATTGTTCCTAAGAAGGGTGCAGCCATTTCTAGTACTAGACCAAGTCGAGGAGGACGAGTCCACAATCATGCATCTAAGGTACCCTGCAGTTGCCAACCTACTAATACCCTCAATTGACTGGGACGAATAGGAGGTTGATGACCTCGACACCATAACCCAGCTGATCTTAACTCGTACCAAGGAGTGAATCGATGGGCAGGTGGCACATCTAAAATGATAGAGAGTAGTCTTGACCTATGAAGGGCTCAAAAGCGAGCTAAGTGCCACAGAGGATGTTGCTACCACCACATCAACTGGCGGGACCTCCAAGTCTCCTCCCATCACCAGGCTCAGGAAAAGAAAAAAAATAGAGGCCGAGTAGTCCCCAGACCCCAAGGCCCATACCAAGAAAGAAACGGGAGGCTCATCCCCCAAAAGGATTAAACAGGTAGAAGGTGCGAAGGAACTGCGACCTCCCTTGGCTCTCCCTGCCCCTCCTGTTGCACCACCCACCTCCCTAGCTGTGGTCACCGCTTCCCCGCTGGCAGTGGATATTTTTGTCCATCTTGCCCCTTCGCCTCCAGCCGAATCGGTAATAATCATTGAATCCTCTTCCGGAATAACCACTCCCCCTTCTTCTTTTGCTGCCATGTCGCCAATCACATCACTCCCTCTGGCAACAATAACATCACTTGTTCCCCTTGCCACCATACTCGAGGCTCTTACAAGGCACATGCAGAGCCTTCCCCTTGAGCTCTCCCAGATCTTAATGGATCCAACTCTCCAGGTAGCCCTTGCACAAGTCCTTGCAACTGCTCAACCTTCACAACCACCGATAGGGCCGCCAGCCATGGAGGCCACCATGCTAATCTCAAAGGAGTTGGAGGAACGAGAGCAAGAAGCCTTGAAGCCTGTTGAAGAGGAGGCTGATGAGTATCACGAGCACCTAGAGTACAAGCATAGAACCATCAACAGGGTGGTTTATGAAGAGGAAAAAATGGGCTCTTCCGAGAGTGGGGACGAGGAAGGTAGCTCGGGTGCTAAGGAAATCATTCAGACCTTTGATGATGACCTTAAGGAGGAAATGGTGCAACAATTGAAGGACATTGGGATAGAGGCAGAAGGGTCACCACATGGTGAAGAAGGGTAGCCACTAGAAGAGCAACAGATAAAGGATTTGATTGAGGTGGAGACCCATGTTGTCACGAGTCCCGAGGCTGAATGTACTGAGAAAAGGAAAGAAGAAGCAGCAAAAGAAGATACTCCCATTCAGTAGCTATCCACCAGGCTGCCTGTCAAACGCCTCGTGTTTGTCCATGACTCCGACGAAGAGGAGGAGGATGCTGCCAAAGAGAAAGGAGAATCCCAAAAGGAAAAAGAAGCAGAAATCTTGGAATTGACCGAGAAGGGCGAGGGTGACCGTGATTCATCCAAGGGGAAATCTACTATGCCCGAATAGTTAGAAAAGTAGATCGAAAGAAAGACCCCTGTGCTGAAGGACCCAAGGGCGAGGTTGGAGGCCATCTTGGCTCGAGCCCAAATCACAAAAAAGAAGGAGAAGAAGCCCAAGGTCCAATCCAAAATAACCATGGATGCTTCCGGCTCCCGAGCAGCAAAAATTGCAATGCCCACCATGGACCAAGCTAGGGTAAGCTATAACATCTCTACCATTGACTTGGGAACTACAACCAAGGAACAGAAGGTCGAGCACCTTGAGGAGTTGGTGGCCACAGTGGTGCACCTGATAAAACATGATAAAATATCCAAGGATGAGCTCAAGGCACAAGTTGCAGCTTTAATGGATTACATACAACAATGGTCTTCAGTGGACGACCTACCCACTACATCCACGGCTGCACCTCAGTTGTTTTCCAAAGAGTAGATCGACAAAATGGAAAGAAGAAAGAACTTGGAGAAGACCACCGAGGACTGGTTCCGACAAGTCTTATACGTCGCGAACATGGGAATCAATAGGGCTATATGAACAGCCAATAAGTTCTTGGACTTGATGCAGTCTCTAGAGAGCACAAAGAAGCTCTGCACCAATTTCCCCGTGGCCTACGACTCCACCTTCCCAAGGATCAAAGCTATCCTTCAATTGCTTGAGGCCACATGGGAGAAAAAGCTCGCATTTAAAAAAGATCACTAGCTGATGGATATATGGCGTCGAGACTTTGACAACCAGAATGAGAGGTTGGAGCAAATCTTAAGCAGGGTGGATCTTGATATTGAGTGGATCAAGAAAATCTGGGCGAAATGTGCCCGATATCTTAAGCTGATGATGGGCTATGATATGCCTACTGTGTAAATGGATCCGGAGAAGATAAAACCCTACTTCTAGGAGAAGATGAAGGATAGGATGGCTGGAGATATCACAACGGAATTCTTAAGTTTTGCTGCCCGCGCCTTCGACCAATTAGAACTGTTCAGATACCAAGGCTCAAAATATGATGAAGATTGGAAAAGGCTGGAAAAAAATGCAAAAGAGTGGAGCTACCATGTGCTGCGATGCAAAGTCATCAAAATAGACAAACTCCAGGAGGTCGTCCTCAAGTTCATCGAATACACAGCCTCCAAGGGACAAGAAGACAACCCAGCTAAAGATGAAGAACTTTCTGAAGAGTAGCTACAGCAAGAAACGACAATTTGCTAAAATAAAAAAGAGCTACAGTGCCATCAACAAGAAGATGAAATAGGATAAAGACAAAAGATGTATTTTAAATTGCTGAATATTGGGGGTAGGTGAAACCCTATTTTGTCATGAATCTTGGCCATATAATAAGAATAAATCTTGGCCATTCATTTAACTTTTGGAAAACTATAAATAGGGCTCCCCTCTTATTTGCAAAGTGAGAGTTGAGTTGTTGTAAAGATATGCTGTAGAAATTTATAAGAAAAATGTATTGACTTGGTGTATTTTCTTGGTTTCTTCCATGTTACTTGATTCAATCTCCAATGTTAGATGTTTGACTTAGATTTTATTATTGTTTAGTTAGCTGTCTTCTTTCTTTAGATAGATATTAGGAATGCTGTTGGGTGATTATGAAAATTTCTGTCATGTTGATGATTTTTTTGTCCATACTTTTTGCTGTTTGCTGATGGTAGATAGCTGTGCAAAGTTAGCCTGGACTTGATTTCAAAGCTGCTCCAAACATTTATCTTTGATTTATGCACGTATGTGGTGGATGAAGGATAAAATATTTGTAGACCTTAGAAGATAGCACAATTTCCATGATACTGTGAAATCTCTGGTTAAGTAGGATATTGTTTTGAGGAATTATCCATTGCAGGAACTCCATTGTTACTATTCATAGTTAGTTGCAGACTTAGGAACTTTCCCCCTTCCTCGTCTTTTTTTTTTTTTTAATGACTGACCTATGCTAAAGTTCATTGCACATTGTAAAGCCAAATCCAACAACAAAATGGAGTCCAAGACTGCTGTTTGAACCTACAGCCAATGCATGACAACTTTTCATCCTATGAACTCCATTTCAAAATTCAACCTCCACGCTTTCTATCCATGCTTTGTATTTCCTGTGTAAGACCGCCTTGTGATTCTAGCAAATCACATCAAACTACTGAGGTATCTAAGCACTGTCAAGACCTGACATTCAAGAGACCTTGGTATAGTTCTGTAATTTGATTGTGGAAGATTGTCTTTCAAGAAAGGTAGTGCACCTACGCACTGCCTGTGTTGAGAAGTGCATAAAAACACCATCAACAATATAAAAATTCAATGGGGGAAACTTTATATCTAGAAGAGCAAATTTTTTATTGTAATTTAGTAGACTTATTTGGATTATTTAATAAAGATTAAGCTCTTTAGGTCCTATGTGTAGGATGGTGTTTTAGGAAAAACATTTGACTCCTACAAAGACTCCAGAATATCTTATTCAGAATTCTTTGGACTTTGTCCTAAAACTGATCTGGAGATATTTGATGAGCCTGAAAAATTAAAAATAGACTGGTTTAGTTGTTGCTTCTTCCTTTATAGTTTGCACTGCACTGACCTAATACTATCTTTTCTTACAATAGACGGTTGTATGTACTTGCTTTATCCAAAACTGTTGCATGTTGCTTTAAACTGTTTTGGATAAAAAATAGTCTGATAATATCAAAATAACAAAATTGAAGTCTTCGCTGAAGTTGAGTTACCATATTTGTGTGTTGGCTTGCTGAATGCTTCTACATTTTCCATACATGTCTATCAAAGCATTTCCAACTATAATATTTGACAAAATTCCTCCTTCCATCAAATCTATACCGTGTTCCAAAACTCTTATTTTGGGACAGGCGAGGAGAATGCTGGCTTTACAACTACCGATTTGATTTTCTTGAAAGTTTCTTAATCTTTGTCAACAAACCCATTTTTTTTATGTCCTGCAATCATAGCATTCAATGTGACCAAATTTCTTTTGAGGCACATTGTCAAATAGTTGGCATGCCCTGTCTATGCTTCCACATTTTGTATATATGTCTACCACTCTGGTTATAACTACATCTGACCAAATTCCTCTATCCTTTAGATGCTTTGATGGATGTTCATACCCTGTTCCAAAGCTCCCATTCAGCACAGGCTGCAAGGATGCTGGCAAAGGTTGTAGAGTGTGGCTCTAAGTTCCCATGACTTGTTAAATTTTGCTACTAAAAATACCCAAGTAAAATTAAAAATATTTATTGATAAGATACAAATATATATACCATAAATTTATTATGTGAACTTGAATAGCCATTGACAATATGAAACTATGAACAGCTATAGACAACATGAAACTATGAACAACCAAAGGTTTACACCTTGTCTATGGGGTTCGAAGGGTTCTTCCTCTTGTTCTCATGATCTGGATTTTTGAAACTCTTATACCAGTAATCTTTTTAAAACCATCAGATTTCATAGATAATCAATTGATTTTTTAATATATTTTTTATTCTATATTAAAAGTTGTCTTTCGGTATTGTTTATTTCTTTTCCTCTTTCTTTCTATAGCTTTGATAGATGAGTTCAAAAAAATATTATGATCTAAAACCCTATTTTTGCTCATTGAAGATTCTCTATTATCTTAAATGAAATTTAATTTTATGCGTTATAGCTGCCACAATCAGCAGGAGCGAAGCCTTGCGAAAGGCAGGAAATGAAATGTAGTTTCATGTGTGTGATCCCTGTTATGGGCCTTGTGTGCTGAGGCTTAAACTGGGAAAAGTTTGAATACGCTAAACCAAGAAGCTCTTACGGCTGCAGGCCACGATAAGATTGAAAGAGCTTCGAATTAAAAAATCTGGCAGCTGTAAATTGGTTTTGGGAAAATCAGAATGGTGTACATGCAAGAGTCCAAAGGAAGCAGCAAAGCTTTGCAAATAATCTGGATTGCCAAAGAGCGAATACCAAAGTCCCTTAAATTTTATTATTTGGCCCTTGAATTGGGGGTGTCTCGTGCTGAAACAGAAATGTGGGTAACACAGATACCAGAGGCTATTGTTGACAAAATTATTGGCTGGGTAGAGGAACAACTTGACACTACTCTGTTTGGCGATTTTGGTGGTTGCCCGTACCACATCCATCCGAGGAAAATCTTTTTAGTAACTTTAAGTAAGTTTTGTTTAGAACCGCTAAAAAAATTTCATGAATAATATATAATGCCAACGATTTCAAATAACGCAAATCTTCAGAAGGCGGAGCGGCGGAAACCATTATCGCCTTGCAGGCGCACCAGAAGCTCTGCCCATGCTCTTCCCAATGGCCGTACAATTTTTTTGATCTTTTATTGAAGCTTTATACGTTTATTTCGTAGCCGCCACCAGAGGATTTTGAGGCTTTTCAGCCCCCATTTGTAGCTTCCGCCATTTCTACACAGCTTCAAAAACTGATGCACAATACTATATGATTCTAGGGTTTGCAAATTTAAAAGAAAGTATTTAGAAAATCATTAAACCTAGGGTTTGTGCCCATTAGGCGCAATATCTCCGACATATCAACAAATTCATCAGGTGCACTCGTTACAGCAACCCAACTTTCTGTGACAACAGCGGACGCTTCTTCAGCAGTAACGGACGCTTCTGCCGCTCCGTGAGCGCTTCAAAAGCCACGGCCAAAGCCTCGCACAAAGCCTCGCTCACAACCCCCGCCAAGATGAAAGCCATTTCTCCACATTCACATTGAAACCCTAGAAAGCATTAATACGGGCGACAGAAAAAGGAAAAAGGACTGGACAAGACAAATGCATGAGTACGATCAGTTTGATCGTCTCCAGAGGGCTCTCATACCGTTGATTTAAATTTTTAGCATGGTCTCTTTCAAATTGGTTACGCCTTCGGCGTAAAAAACTGTTCAGGAATAATGTGACTAACTTTTACAAACGACTGCATAGCTATATTTGTGAACAGAAATTATACCTACTTAAAAAAAACTATAAAAGAGATAAGATGATAGCGATTATGCAAAGGTATGGAATATTATTGAGAATGGAGAGAAGCAGAATGAGGATGTTATCTTTCATGCTGGATTGCTTCGCTCCTGCACGGCGATTTGAAGATAACGCTGACCTTCCAGAGCGCATCCCTGCTCAACAAGAAGAAGAAGAGGAATATACAGAAGATTTTGAGCAAGGCGTGAGCGTAACTGTTAAACGCTTGGCTGGTGGATCCCGCCAAGTTCAGCGCGTTCAATTCAGGTAATCAAGTATTGCAATTGATTTCTTAGTAGATTTTAAGGAGAGGATTGTTCAGTGATGATATGAATTGAATTGGGTGCAGTCATGAAGTGTTTAGCGAAAGTCAAGCAAGCTTGTGGTGGGAAGAAAATGGGGTGAGGGTGCGTCAGCAATTATGCCTCCACCGGGAATTGAAATGAAGTTTCTTATTTGGTGTGTTGTTTGATACTTGGTTGAATAGGCCATTCTCATTCCATGAATGGACACTTTGTGATGAAATAACGATGAGATTTGGAAATGCAGAATCTGATCTTTTCTCTTGGATGGGCTGATTTGATTTGATTGATTTGTTGTGAATCATTGGTGACATTACTAGTTGAATTTTTATTCTCTGAATCCACATTGTGATGAAATAGCGGTGAGATTTGGAAATGCACGGCTATAGCTAAACCATTTATTGTTTTGGTTCTCTGATCTTTTCTCTTGAATGGGCTGATTTGAAACTTTAATAATGGTATGTGTGGAGGCAGTAAAAGAAGCGTCCGGAGAGTATGAAATATGGTTCCAGTTACTGTTAGGCAAATTCTATTTTTCGATTGCTCATAAAAAGGAATAGTAACTGAAACAAAAGCATATTAGTAATTAATGTTTCTGTTCTCCAGGTGCATTAACATCTTGTCCCGTATTCTGTACAAAATTATATTCGGTGATCACAAATAATAATGATAACACAGCACAAATAATTTACACAGCTTTTTCTTTTCAATAGTTTAAAGCTAAAAATTACAAAAGATAAGTGCAGCCACAACGAGCTACTCATAATCCACAATATTAACAAAAAGTAATATCTTAATGGAAAAAAGAAAAAGAAAGATCAAACAAAATTATTGTGAAGGAGCTGAAGAAACTCTAAACATTGAGTATAAAATAAGGGCTCCCAATCTATGATGTTTCAAATGCGATTAACATCAAAGACCTGTTTTGTCAAATAGTCCACAACAATATTCCATTCTCAAAGAATATGAATAAAAAATATGGAATCAAAATTTCATGAAAGACAAAGAATCTACTCTACAAAAGATGCCAACCTCTAAAAAGATTTGTGAAACCTTCCATTATTCAAAAATGTAGTTCAAAATTGTGAAATTTGTCTCACATATTATCTTCTTCCAACCTAGTTCATAGGCTTTCTCAAGACCCACAAGGATGACTCGAATATCCATAAGATATTGGTGTTAAATACTATAGAGGAAGAAAAAAAAGAAGTGAATTAAATCAATTTTATCCCACTCAACTCCACCAATCCTCATAACACCAAGAAAAAAGAACAATTGAGGTTATTTAAAAAAAAATCCAATGGAGAAGGGGTGAATTTAACTAATTTATTTACCTTATAAGAAGGCTTGATTGTAGAGTGACGAAGAGTAGAGCTAACCAAATGATCCAAATGTAATTTCCTCAAAATTTTTATATTGTACGAATCTTAAAAAAATCATCAATAGAACACTTGGCTATTAAAGTTTCTTTTCTCTAGTACAAAATCATTTGCTGGAAGTATCCAATAAAACATTATAATTTTAGAAAATTTAGCTATACTTTTCAAACTAAAAATTTCAAGAATCAAGATATGATCAATATCTTAAGCCACCAAAAATAAAGAGACAAAAGTAGGAGGATGTTCCAAAGTGGCCCAAAATTCACATGAAATAGCATGAACTAGAGCTAGTTAAAAATATGGTACTATCGTCTTCAAAGTTCTCAACAAAAGAACACTAAAATAAAAGATGATCTACACAAACAAATTTAGAAAGACCTTATAAGCCTCTCTTTCTTATGTTGTCCTAGGTAAGATATTTATTTTCACAAAAAGCCTAGAGGAGGAAATTATATATAGGCCAATTTACTCATTCTAACCCTTTTTCTTCTAGGGGGAATATCAATCCTTATATTTTTGATGTTCTAATATTTTTTATCCACATAAAATTAAATAAACCACCTAAGGGTCAAAGCACCAAGAAAGAGAATCAAATTCCTCTAGATAACACCATGGAACATCTTCTATAAAAGAAAATAGGGCTACACGAGAATCATTATTTCCATCAAAAGGTCATTAAATTAGATCCTTCCAATGATAAATGTGAGAATACCCCACTAAGATGGAAGCTTTAAAGTCTAACACTTTAGACCATATAGCACCCAAATATATTTTTCTCAATAGGAACATACGTAGAAAAGAGGTGAGAATCAAGAGATGACAATCCCACAAATCCATCCAAACAAAAGTATTGTAGCTCAAATTCACAATTGAAAAGAGGCCTTGTTGAACAAGTGAACCATCCTCCTTGATATTATTCTAAATCATAGAGAATTTCCCAATCAAACTTATTTTATGAACCTTAGCAACTAGACGCCTCATAAATATTCATATCATAGAAGTTTTTTCAATTGATCTTGTTTCTTAAACCATCTTCAATAAAGTTTAGCAACCAGGGCTTGAGTATTCAACTCAAATATCCCGAGACTAAGAATACAATTTTATTAAGGCCTAGAAAAAATCAATTCCATCTAATAAGAGTCAAATGTTAACAATTTGAAATTGCTACCTAAAGAATATTTTTAGAAAGAGGATTAAAATCCTTTAGAGAAAATTTAGGAGCATAAATCATCAAAAATATATAAACAAAAGACCTTGCATCATTGAGTTTAAAAGGGTAATAAACTTAGCAAAATATAACCATAAGAAAGTTTAGTTAGAAACTTGCATTTTGAACTTATCAAGAATCCTCTTCAATTGAAGTTGATTAGGAAGACCCAATAAAAAATGAATGCCAAGATAATCCAAGGGAAGTTGTCCAATCTTGAACCACAAGATAAGAACGATTCTCTATTGAAGGCCTAAAGTAATAAATATTTGTCTTATCATCATTAATCTATTGAGAAAATTTGTCCCAAAAATACATCTGAAGATCTCTTGAAAGTAATATCCTTCTATATTTCAACAATACCTATTAAGGAATTGTCATACAAATATTAAAGGTGAGAATGAGATTGAAGTTCCCTAGCCACTTTTCATCATTGAGTACTCCCATTAACTCTCTCATGAGTAAGGAACCTTCACAAATCCCCGTCCACGAGATGACTAGCACCCATTATACTGATTTGATTGAGTTGCACTTTTTAACCCTAGGGTTTTCAAATCGCCAACGCAACAAACGACATCAAAAATGAAGCTCTCTAGCACCCATTATACTGATTTGATTGAGATGCACTTTTTAACCCTAATGTAGTAAAAACCCTAGGTTTAACCTACATAAAAGGAAAAAGTGAAGTAAATTGTAACTTTATTATTTACCTTTTTGTAGCTTGAGAATGATTGAAGAGGAGTGAATGATGCCTAGCAGATGGATTACAGGCCTGCAAGACTGGATGTGCTTTGGGAACAGGTGACACACAACGAGTGTCATCACGAGGTGAGTTGATTCTTCTACCTTCACTTTGTCCTTATGTAGTAATTTTATGATTTTTTTATGCATTTCTAGGTTAATTTAGGGCCCTAGAAGAAAAGTTTGCAAAGCGTCCCCTTTCTTTGCAAAGTGTCCCTTTTTTTTCGCAATGTGTCACTTTTGTTCGTGAAGTGTCCCGCTTTTTTGCAAAGTGTCTCGTTTCTTTGCAAAGCACCCCAAAAGGGTTCTAAAATGTCTAGGGCCTTTAGGAAAGCAAACTAGAGCAACTTTAGCGTACTTTTATGATTATTGATGTAAAAATTGAAGAGATTGCTTATAGGACATGTTTTTCTCTTTTTTGTTAGGTTCCCACCCATTTGTGTCATTGTCTAGGTGGTAGGAAAATTAGTTTTCTGAGAGATTTATCCCCCACTCTTTTAGTGGAGGATACATAGCTATTACAAATTGTTGGAGTATACTAGGTGTACCTCATGCCCTCCATGAGGTACCATGATGTGATGTTGATGGCATTAGTGGAGCGTTGTGATGTTGATACATGTACCTTCCATCTGCCAACTAGAGAGATGACTATCATGTTGGAGGACATCCACCACATACTCCAAGTTCCTATTAGGGGTGAGCGAGTACACTTCCAAGTGGAGCGATTGTTCTCAAGATTAAAGATTACATGTATTATTTTCTTTGTGGACTAGTGCCTGATGAGAGAGTGAGGGCACTGATAGATTTAGGGATACTTCTATACTCATGGGCCCCATTGGTTAAACGGATTATGATGCTTACAGTTGCACTAGTACTCATCCCAGATGGTTAGGGAGCACACCCAGATGGAGGACTAGTTCACCTTATATGAGGGATGGTAGAGCATTGAACAATATATGCCTGGGGGTGTCCTAGCTCACTTATATTACGATCTTAGATAGTTTGGCTTCCGGGAGGTGGATAGTATGGTACACTATATGCTTCTATAGGTTTGGTTCCTTGAGCATATCACTTATACCAAACCTACTAGATTCCCATGTCTGACAGCCTTAGGGTATCCTTAGGCCTTCAACTATCCTCTACGACAATTTTGGTAGTATGGTGATTTACACTTCTAGAGTGCACAATTTGATTGATTGGAGGACGACGAGATCCTTTGGATACCTTATTAGCTTGTGCTTTTGTGCCCAAATCACACTTAGAAAATGAGGAGATTACAACTTGATAGGTTTTTTCTTAGTAGACATGATTACGTAGTGCATCCTTTCTACTATGATCAAGTCATGCGGCAATTTGGGAAGATGCAAATAGCACCTAGGGCATAACCCTTCTTTAGGAGATCAGTGTAGAGCACTTAGACACATGGTGATTCGGTACAGTTAAACAAGGAGGCCATAGGTGGTTGTAGAGATAGTGCCCCCATCAGTCAACGAGGAGGCCACATAATTAGACTATGTTCCCCCACCTAGTGTGGATTAGGACCTAGAGTCATTTAGGCCATATGTTAGACTACGAGCAACGTATGAGAGTTTGAGGAGGTGAGTCCATTGAGCCGATGTTTCCCTAGAGACATCTTGGACCCGAGAAGAGTTTGAGAGACTAGAGGCAGAGGTAGCTAGGCTACAAACAGAGAGGGATCAAATAGTAGGAGCACATCGGGAAGCCCTTGGACAGATACAGGGTTTATATTTTTCTCTCAGTACATTCAGTGGATCATGATCACGATCGCAGACCACCATCTCTTGATAGATGACTACCAGATAGATGCGACCACTAGGTCTCGAGGGATCTGGTAGTCACAGGCCTTAGTAGTATTGTATATATTGATGACATATACACAAAAATTTGATATATATATATGAGAACTTGATGTTTGATTAGTACTTTTTTTGTGTTTGAATGTTAAATGTCAATGTGATTAATTAAATAACCTTTGTAAGATTATTTAATGAATTCTTCCATGATTTAACATGTTTTATGTGATCTAACAAAAACTTAGTATAATTTCTCTTAGATGCAACATTGGGAAGAAGTATGTTATGCTAAATTAAATGAACTTATGATTTAATTAAAGAACATTAAATGCATGTAAGGATGTAATCTAACACAACATACAAAATGCACTTGAATAGTATGAAAACTAAAGTGATTACTTGAAAATAAATTAAATAACCACTTTAGTGTTCAAGACACACAAATGATTGTTTGTCAAGAACAAAGCAATGCGAAAGCATATGGAATATAATCCAATAGCTCTAACAACACTGCTTATCATTCATACTATTCAAGGGGATTAGACATAATACCATTACAGATGCACGACATTGATAGGCTCTTTGAGGGGTGTGCCATCTAGTTCAGTTAACATATATGCACTATCTACCCATAACCTTTATCAATTATATAAGGTCCTAACCAATTAGGACTAAACTTTCCTTTTTCATTCGGGTCTACATTGATGTTACACTAATTTTCAAATAAGACTAGGTCACCTTTGTTGAATGTGTGAGGAATAACACTGTCATTGTAAATATGCTGTCGTCTTTTACAATAAGCTTTAAGATGTTCAAAAGTGTTGATGTGTTGTTCATCAAGCATTTCAAGCTGATGCAATCATTGTTCTTTATAATTTTTGTCATTAATAAGTCCTTAAAGAACAATTCTTAATGTAGGAATCTCTAAGTTCTCTAAGGGCATTATTGCCTCACTCCCATAAACAAGATTATAAGGTGTGGTTCCTATAGATGATTTGACACTTGTGTGATAGGCCCATAGCGCATATTGTAATTGCGTATTCCAATTCTTATGATGTTTGTTAATGGTTTTCTTTAGGATTTGATCAATGGTCTTATTGGTTGATTCAACTTGACCATTATATTGTGGGTAGTAAGGTGTCAAAAAGTGATGTTGTATGTTGAATTTTTTTAAGAACTTCTTCACATCATTATTCTTAAATGGTGTACCATTATTAGAGACTAACGCGAAAGGAAGTCCAAAGTGGGCAATAATGTGTTCTAATATGAATCAACATATTACATCCGCTATTGTTGATCGAAGGGGAATGACTTCTACCCATTTTGTGAAATAATCTATGGCAGTGATTATGAATGTATGTCTAGCAAAAGAGGGGGGGGGATATTTTTTCAATAATGTCTAAACCCCAAACCATGAAAGGCCATATTGGGACTTGAGTTCAGAACTCGTAAGCAGGAGCATGGATCAGATTGCCATGCTCTTGGAATTTGTGGCATTTTTTTACATAATAAAAATAGTCTTGTTCCATATGTCTCCAATATTATCCAATGCGAATAAGTTTTTTAAAGTTAATGTTTTTCCTCTGAAATGACTGCCACAAGCAACTGCATGAGCTTGTTCAAGTTTTGTGGGGAATTTAGATTTTTTAAGGAATCTAAGTAAGAGACCATTGAATGATCTATGATACAACACATCAACAAGAATTATGTACTTAGATGCCAGTTTCTATAAGCGAGCCTGAATGTTCTTTGTTGTTGGCTCGAGAAAGGTACCATCTTTCAAATAGTTAGCTATTGTATAGTACCATTCACTTGAGTCTTCTTTGGTTGTTGCTACTATTTACTTTGTTTTATCATCAATTAATGGTTTCATGATTGGATGAAAGGTGAATGTAAAGTCTTTTGAAGGGTCTTGAGGTGATATAAGAGAAACAACACTTTCCATTGCATTTGCATGCTAGTTAGCTTTTCGTGGGATGTTATCAATGGTAAATGATTCAAACTTCTCTAACAAATTCATGGTGAGATCCTTGTATTTAAATAATTTTTCATGTTTTGCTTGATATGTCCCATTTATTTTCTTTATTAATAATTGTAAATCGCCAAAAATCTTAATGTCTTTTGCACCCAAGATTAAAGCAACACGTAACCCAATGAGCAATGCTTCATACTCAACAATGTTGTTTATACAAAGGAAGTTTAACCAATGCGACAAAGGAATAGGCTTTCCTACAGGTGGAATTATTATAACCCTAGTGTCAGATCCCATTCTACACTTAGATACATCAAAGTATACTTCCCATGTTTTAGCTTCGATTGTCAACACACTATCATCAGGAATAAAGTCTTTGTTGGGTAATGCCAGAGGAGAAGGAGCATTAGCCAAGTGGTCCGTCAAGGATTGACCTTTAATTTATTTTTGTGAAACAAACTTTAGGCCAAACTTAGTCAACAACATTACCCATTTAGCTAGACATCCTGATAAGTCTGGTTTGTTGAAAAGATGTTTGAGAGGGTCAAATTTTGTCATTACTTGTATTTCCACATTTAGTAAATATTGTCTCAATTTACTAGTAGCAAATACAAGAGCCAAAAATTGTTTATCTATTGTTGTGTATTGTTTCTCATAATCAATAAAGTTTCTATTGATGTAATAAACATGATGCTCTTTGTTGTTTTCATCTTGTTGAACCAACAATGTTTTGAGAGCATGGGTTGATGTGGTTGTATAAAGTACAAATGGTTTGTTTTGCACAGTGAGTTGTAAAATAGGTGGAGTTGTAAGGTGTTCCTTTAAACTCTCAAAAGCCTGTTTACAATCTTCATTCCAATCAAAGTGTACATCCTTTTTCAAAAGATGTGTAAATGGTAACATTTGATCAGCTAGAGATGATACAAAATGATGGATGGATTGAATTCTTCCTTGTAACATGTGCAATTGAGAAATTTTTTTAGGAGGTGGCATGTTGACGATATCATAAATCTTCTTTATATCCACCTCAATGCCTCTATGAAATATGATAAAACCTAGAAGTTTGCCACTATCTACACCAAAGACACACTTTTTCAGATTTAATCTCATGTTATATTGTTGCATTTTCTCAAAGATTTTCTGAAGGACATTCACATTGTCTTGTCTTGTTAATGATTTGGCTAGAATTTCATCAACGTAGTCTTCCAAAATCTTATGTATGTAGTCATGAAATATCAATTTCATTGCTCATTGATAAGTTGCGCCTATATTCTTTAATCCAAAAGGCATCATGACCCAACAAAATGTTCCCCAAATAGTTGTGAAGGCTATCTTATATTGATCTTGAGGGTTGATGAAGATTTGATTGTATCTAGAAAATCCATCCATGAATGACAACAAAGCATGTCTCATAGTCAAGTCTACTATCATGTCAATATTAGGAAGGGGAAAGTCATCCTTTAATGATGCTTTATTCAAATTACAAAAATCTGTACACATCCTAATATGATTGTCAGGTTTTGCTACTGTGACAATATTTGAGATCCATGGAGAATAATCTATAGGTCTTATGAAACCAGTGTCAAGGAGTTTTTCAATTTCATCCCTAACCATCAAGGCTATTTTATGGTTCATTTTTTGAATCTTCTTTCTAACAGGCTTAGCATTTTCAACAAGGACTATGTTGTGTGTTACAATCTTAGGATTGATTTATGGCATGTCCAAATAAGTCCAAGAAAAAATTTCAGGAAAGTCATGAAGCAAGGTTGTAGTATCCTCTTGTTCTTCATCATCGAGACATTTTCCTATTTTAATGATTTTCTCTTTATCATCGATCTCCATTGTTATATCCATTGTATCTCCTAAAGGGAGTGCGTTTGATCTTGGAAATTCAAGATTGTATTCTTCATTGTTCATTTCTATCCCAGACCACTCTCATTGTCTCCCTCTTTTTGTTTGGTGCTTATCATAACACATGTAATATTTTTCTTGTGAGGAGAAGTAGAGGGTTTATCATAAACTCCCAATCTTTGTTTCAAGGCTTCATCATCTTCAAAGTACTCCCATGATGGTGGTAAATCCATATCAAGCAAATTTAGGATGCTTCATAGTGAGTTTGAGTTTTGGTTTGCACATGAATCTAGTGTTGATGTTCAATGATGGTCTCTTTGATGCTTGTGTAATCTTAGAAGGACAATATCCCAAACCAATTTTTGTCTCTTCTGTGTTAGGCTCTATAGGAACTCAAATTCCTTGTTCTTTCTTTCTACATCCTTTACCATTGTAACCTAATTGTTTCACAAGCTCATAACCTCTCCCATAATTTTTTTCTATTTATTTTGGGTTTGGTGGTTGATGATAATCAATCTCATCAAAGTTAGTTGTGTAACTTGTATTTTCTTCCAGAGTGGATGAGGTAGATGGTTGTAAAGTTTCTTCCAAATTCTAAGTTGACATGACCATTTGTTGATTTTGTTTGTCATCTTCTTTTCTTGTGATTATGTACTCTCCCATAAATGAGGGTGTGAACTCCAAGGAACCTCAATCATCTTCCAATAGTTCTAACACTACTTCCATGTCTTGTTTGTCTTGTTTTAAAGGTTCTATGTTGGATGTTGGAATTTATGTTCTTAGAGGACTTGTCATTCCTTTTTCAACTTGTAAGCAACTTTCAGGCTTGGGGTCCATTTCAACTTGGTATACCTTGTTTCCATAGAAATATTTCATAATACGATGAAGAGTCGAAGGCACCACATGCATCTCATGAATCCATGGTCTTCCCAAAAGAAGATTGTATGAAAGGTCATGAGGCATAACACGAATAGGAGTTTGTAAAGTAACCTTCCCGACAGTAATAGGTAAGGTAATTGCACTGAGTGGTTGTCTTCATACATTGTCAAATCCTCAAAATGATAAAGAGTTAGGTTTCATCATTGATTTTTCTACTTAAAATCGATCTGAGAGTTTCACACTACATACATTAAGGGCTAAGCCATTATCAACCATGGTCCTTTTTATGACTATTCAATTAAATTGAGCAATTATCATAAAGGACTCATTTTTCTATCTTAATGCCAAAGGGGGCAGCTCATGCTAGTGAAATGTTATGTCTACATTAACTATATTCTTTCCTTGTATTAGAGTTGCTACATCATTTGCATTTGTACCAGGAGGAACCACTATTTGCTGTAAAGTGGTTTGAAGAATAGTGTGATAGTTAGAGGAATTTTGAATTAGGTCCCATAGGGATATTTTTGTAGGAGTATTTTTAAGTTGTTCAACAAGATCATACTCCTTCCCACTATGTGAGGATAAATGAGGGGCACTAGAAAATATGGGATTAGGCAAGGGTAAGGTTGTTGGGGTTGGTTGTTGTGGTTGCGGATTATTCCTAGTGTTATATATATGAGCAATGGTATTATGACTCACTTGCTGCAATACATTATTCATAGGTGGATAAAGGGTAAAATTAGGCTTGTTTTTAGTTTGTGGTTTATGCGAAGGGGGGTAAAGGATGAGTTGAGGTTGAATTATGTTAACTTCTCTTTGTTTTGGTTTATCATAACAAGTCTTAGTGGATGAGCCTTGTGAGATGAAATCGTCAAGGGCTTCATCTAACATGTCAAAGTCATGTCATCACTACAAAAAGCTTGAGGGTTAAGTTAACTTCACTTGGTTTGGGTTATTCAAAACAAGCCTTAATGGATGACCCTAGTGAGAGGAAGTCCCCAAGGGATTCATCAAACATGTCTAAGTCATCACTACTAAAGGGCTTGGATGATATTCTTTTTCTAAATTTAAGCATTTTTTGAATTGTTTCTTTTGATATTTCTTTTGTTTTTTGTTTTCATTTTCTAATGAATCTAATCTAAGTGAGATAGGAACTAATGTTGAAAATGAAAATTGCAAAAATATAATGTTATCCATAATTTCCATGAATGTAAATAATGCTATTTATAATGTCTTAAATGCAACAGAAAGCAACTGAATTGAAATAGAAAAGTAGCGGAGGAAAACATAAGCTTAAAAACAAGAAATTATCCTCTGTAAATAGAAGTTCAAAATTTGCACTAGGACAGATTCGCCCAAGGTGGAGAATGAGTCCGAGTAGGATTTTTTTTTCAAAATTTTTAGATTTTTTTGGTTTGGTTATGTTTTCTATGTAGTATGACCTAGATCTAGGATGCAAATGCAGTTTTTCAATAATTTTTAATGGAATTAAGTGCAAAAATGCAAGCTAAATGAGCTTTTCCCTAATGCAAGAATTGAAACCCTAGAATACAAATTAACCAATGCAAAAACTTAATGCAACATTAATGCAAGATACATCTAGGATGTAAATGTACTCCAAATCAAAATAATGATTTCTTAAATGCGGGCTCACCAAAATGGAACCAATGAAAATGGGGGAATAGATGAATGATGTATGCATGATGTATTCACACCCACTTTCAAAGAG
Source organism: Sequoia sempervirens (assembly GCA_007258455.2). Classification (NCBI taxonomy): domain Eukaryota; kingdom Viridiplantae; phylum Streptophyta; class Pinopsida; order Cupressales; family Cupressaceae; genus Sequoia; species Sequoia sempervirens. The sequence continues at coordinate 212,575,247 of VDFB02256132.1, read as the reverse complement.
GCTCCCCTCAAGGATAACCCTAGAGACTTCAATGCAAAGGAGATTGAAATCTAGAAATAGGGCTATCCTGGGGATTGAATGATAGCTAATGAGGCCAAGTGTAAACTTGGAAAAGATAATGAGTTGGAAAACATAGTGTGAAATTGAGATAAATGCAAAATGGCCTAGGGGACATTGTAAAACACGTGACTTAGAAAATACCTTAAAAATGCAAGTAAAATCAAACAAAAAAGTAAAAATGTAAATAGTGTGCACCTGGAAACCTTGCAGTGATTGGGAATAGCTTTGAAATTCTAGAAATGTTGACTTTTTTTACCAACTAGGACTCATTCGCCAACCTGGGTGAATCAGTCCCAGATCAAGATTTCTGCACGTGATTCTGTTTCAGGAAAAAGGGTATCAAAATTTGTAGACAGATCTAACAAACAACTACAGTGGGACTCATTTTCCATTCTTGACGAATCAGTTATGTTCTGCTTTTTCAAAAATTGAAAAATTCAATTTGCACTTCAACACTTATTCTTTCCTTCCAACTTGAGTTTTGGATCTGAGTCTAAGAAAAGTACCTACAAAACATAATTCAACTTGATTTGCTAATGGGGGATTTTCCTCGATCAAAAGCCTAGTTTGGTAATTAAACCTTAATGGAAATTATGAAATGTGCATGAAAACCTTAGCCTTAAATGTGTCAAAGACTAGGAAATCTGGAACATGATGCAATCTTATTCTAATGTGCAAGAATATGGTGCAAAAATGGAAATTTAAAGATGAATGAATCACTTGCGGTGATCTCTAATCACCCCAAATGAGCCCTAATGATGCTTGTACCTTCCTTAGGTTGAATGTAGAGTGACAATGGAAGATGGAATCACTTAGGAAACAAGTCTTTAGGCTTAGCTTAATGGCTAGTTGCATCTCCCCAACCTAGAATCCCTCATGATTCACCATCGACATCCATGATCAACTCTTGACAATGCTAAATATTGGTTGAAAGTGAGATTGAAGACCTACAAAAATACTTTGATGTTGTTCCAATGCTTCAACTTTACTTGCTCTTGAAATGAGAATGTTCTTGTGAAATCTTTTCTTGAAGATGCTTGATGCTTAATGCTTGAAAATGCTTACTCAAAGTGCTTAGACCTAATGAAAATGACTTAGAAGATTTCTTTTATAGGCATAAAAACCTAATTGACTATTATTTAGATCTGAAAGGCCAAAATTTACCAAAAAATTGAATTAAATTGATGAATTCCCACTTAAATTTGAAAAAGACCCCAAATGGGACTCATTCACCACACTTGGTGAATGGGTCCCACCTAAGGGGACCCATTCGCTCAAGGTGGAGAATGAGTCCCACCTTAGCTTTTTTGGATTTTTCGATGTTTTGAATGATTTTATAGGATTTTTAGGTGAAATGAGCCTCGAGATCCAAAATAATGGGTCTTAGGGGCCTATAAATGATGATTTAAAAGATAATTAATGCAAGGGTACCAAGGATAGGTACAAATTAGACCGAGGACTGTACTTTCTTAGAGAAGGGAGTACAATTTTGGTGGTCACATCTCCTAAGGCTAATAAGAGAAAGTACAAATCAATGATTGGAGAATTTCTACATCTAACTGCTACTAGACTAGATATCATGCATGTAGTTTATCTTGCGGCTAGATTTAAGAAGATCTTAGAGAGTCACATGTAGTAGTAGTGAAGATGATATTCAAATACATAAAAGGAACTATAGAACATGGTTTGTGGTATCCAAAGGATACTAATTTCTCTCTAAGTGATTATACAGATGAAGATTGGGTAGGTTGTGTGGATGAAACAAATTTATAAGTGGTGGTGTTTTCTTTGTTGGAAGTAGGTTGGTGTCTTGGCTAAGCAAGAAGCAAGATTAAGTGTCATTATCTGCAATAGAGGAAAAATACATTACTACAACATCATGCTACACATAGGTGTTATGGATGAAGCAAACTTTGAAGGATATCAAAGTGGTATATGATGAAACTATGTCTATCTTATGTGATAATACAAGTGCTATTAATATTTCAAAGAATCTGATAATGCATTTAAGGACAAAGCATATCTCAATCCAGTATCACTTTTTGAGAGAGAAGGTTGTAGAGAATGAGGTGAAGTTGTTAACAGGTGTTATCATTTCATCAAAGTCATTCAAAGTCAACAAAGCCCTAAAAGAAGCTTGGAGATCACCTACAGACCAAATTCTGCAGATTCAGATCTGGACACCTGTCAGGAACCAAAGTGCTGACTGAGAGCTACAAATTGCATTTTCAAAATTCTCGAAAGTTGAAGGTGGACTAAGTCACCATTAGTTGAAAATTGGTCCCACTACCAGGCCTAAAAAGTTTTTTCTATATTTCTAGATACCCTTTTTGCTAAAACTTATTCCAACAAAATCTCCTTGAAACAGGACTAAGTCGCCCAGCTTGGCGTAAGTGTCCTAGTTGGCTTCAACAATAAATTCTATAGTATTCTAGAGCCTCTCTACATCACATTCCAGTTTCCAGGTGCACCTCTCCAATCTCTTTCATTTTTGTTATAGTTTATTTGCATTCTTAGGTCATTTTGCATACAACATTATGTTTTCAAACAACTTACATTTTGTTAGTTTTGCATTAATAATTCATCTATTTTATCAATTTATTGCATTTAGGACATTACATTTAGGCATATATTATTCATATTTTGTTATTCGTGAGTGGGGACACTGCACATTTTGACCTACCTCTCTCGTTTTAGGTGAAAAACCCTAGAAGTGTTAAGGAGTCTTGTAGAGCCAAAATCTTTGTCCAAATTTTGGTGAACCAACTTTAGAACATTTTACTTCTGATTTCCAGTGCATTTGCATCCTAAGAATAGCTTACATTGGCATTGCATTAGGTTTTGCATTGTTTACATTGCATCCTAGGGTTTCCAAAATTGCATTAGTGAATAGCTCATTTAGCTTGTATTTTTGCATTACATTTCATTAAAAATTCAAATTTTCTTTTGCATTTTCATACTGTATCTGCATCTGAAAATGTAAAAGGCATAAAATTCATTTAAAAATTTAGAATTTTTTAAAAAAATCACTACTTGGACTAATTCACCACCTTGGGTGACTTAGTCCACTTGCATATTTATCACTGCATTTTCTAGAATTTAATCTACGTTTTCTAAGTTTCTGCTTTCCTTTTTTGCATTTTAGTTTCATTTTTGAGAATTTTAGTATTAAGCATTTCCTTCTTATTAGTTTACATTGCATTTGCACTCACCCACATTTAGAGACCTTTGCATGATTGATTGGTGTCCTATTTCTAATACCTTAGTGAGAAGAAGTTCAAGACTCATGTTATCCCATGATAAAACACTTGTTGTGGATCTTGGGTTATCTAAAGCTTCCACTCCTAGTATGTCAACTAGTACACTAGGCATGGATACTAACTTTAGCAACTCTTTTTCTTCCAATAACATGCAAGTTGACACATAGAATGATCACATCCCACAAGACAAAATCATTAACATCCATGATGACTTAACACATCTCCAACATCAAGTGTGTCTTGAAAAAATTTCAACCACCACAATTCCTACCATAGAAATCATCCATCACATGCTTGAAAGTGAAGAAGGCCTGGATGTTATGAAACAAATAGTTGAGATATACCAAAAACATGTTCCTTCCAACTCTAGTTTCTCTCAACCAACAAACACTGTGGTTAGCCAAGGAGGACCTCACACTCCTCGTCCTTCAATAGTAGCCTCCATTCCTACCTATGCCACACCTCATGTCACTACAACCATGCAACTATTTAGTAATGTGATTCCTTCCTCGCCTATTCCTATTAGCATTCCTATTTCCTATGTGGCATCATATGTTCTGTCTTCTTCTACAATACCATCTATAATAATTCCATTCACTTTTCCTACCACTACATACAATCCATCACCACTTTCACTTCCACCTCATACCACTTACAATGACCCTCTCATAACACAAATTTTCCAAACTGTCTCCTCCATGCAAAAACAAATATCCACCATAAACCAAAATCAGAATGGACCACCCACCTATTATATTTGAAGCATCCCATTATCTTTAGAAATATTACGAACATAGATGCCACAAGGAATAGATATGCCTAGATTTGAGAAATATGGAGGGAAGGGAGATCCTTCTAGCCATGTTAAGGCCTATACTACCTTATGTAGTGACTTTGTCCTTGATGATAAATTGTTAGCAAAATTGTTTCCTAGGACTTTAAAAAGATAATTCCTTGGAATGGTTCTCTTCTTTGCCGAATAATTCAATTCATTCATTCAATGAACTAGTTGATGCATTTATAAATCATTTCCAATTGCATATGACTCCTAAGTAGACCTTGGCCAATTTGATGAGATGCAAGTAAAATGAGGAAGAAAAGATAACTGATTTTATCTCATTCTATCAATCACTTTATTCTCAAATTGATGTCAAGATTCTTGACTCACACCTTCAAAAGATGTTTATAGAAAACTTTCAAACTAAACTTTAGCACAAACTCACTATGATGAAATTCTCCTCCTTTATGCACTTGTGTACCGCCCTTTGCAATTATCACAATTCAGTTAGTAGTTGAGATCCAAAGTCCACTTCTAGATGAACTGAGAAATCTAAACATGCCAACCAAAACAATTCTCAACCATTTTGAATGCAAAACAAAGGGTTCATACTATTCATGACCCCCTTCAACAACCAACTCAAACTGTTAACAACTAATTAGTGGCTATTAAAACTGTGGTGCCCTATGGTTATGGAGATCTAAATAGACAATTCACACCTTTACCAAACACCCTTCATAACACAATGTCCTAAATTTTACAACAACAAATGATTACCTTGCCTGCTATCAAAGCACCTGATCCTACTAAGCCTTTACCTCCATACTTTAAATCCAATGCTTATTGCCATTATCATAGAAAAAATGGACATGACATGAAACATTGTAAGCATATTAAACACCTTTTGCAAGAGCTCATTGATTTTGGTCATCTATACATTGCAGGTGTTAATGATCAAGGCAATAAGTCTGTTGCCCCTCCAAATCAAAACTTACAAATTTTCACTAATCCAATGCCCAAACATAATGTTTCATTTGTCAAAGCTATTGAAACTACAAAAATTAATGTAATGAATGTTGATACTGATGATGAACATCTTGATCTCATTCCACATATTACTACCCATGTTAATCCTATGGATGAAATGGTACGTATGATAGATATTATCCCTCGTAAGGGCCAACCTAAGAAATCTCTTGATACTACTTTCTCCTCTACGTACATACTTAAAAATATCCCTGATGGTCCTCTTTACATAGTTGGTCATATCTATGACAAGCCCAGTAATGGGATACTAATAGATCTCGCATGTGGATAGAATGTGATAACTAAGCAATTTTTGGTATTACATGATTTCTATCGAGATGATTATGATAAACCAAAAGCATGGATCAAAACAAACGATGGTTTTTCTTGCCCTATGATAGGATTGATCGTCCTTCCATTACAAATAGGACCAAAAACATTGGATGTCACATTCTCCATCATCCTGCAGTTGGACCAGTTTCGTTTGAGGCTAGGCCATCCATGACTTCGCTCAATGAAAGTTGTCCCTTTAGTTCTACACAAATTCTTAAAGTTTCCATTTGACAATGAAATATTCATTGTTCACCATAGTGGCTTTAACCCATTGTCTTCCAAAGGAAACTTTTCCTTAGAAGCCTTTTGGCCCAAGCCCATGAAACCTATAACACCTTGACAAGACTTCTTTTTGATTGCTTACCAAAAATTTAAAGCAAAGAAAATAACATAATTGTCTCATCGCAACACATCCCCATCCACTTTCACCATTCGTATCCAAGATAAAACAATGCTTCAACCCAAACAAGAACAAGAAAAATTTGATCAACCAACACCCAAAACCTCCCCAACATTGTCTAAGAGATGGTGAGATAATGATAAGAATTCCATTATGCCTCCTCGCATAAAAAAAGTTTACAAAGAAAAAGAGAAAGTGGATGACCAACCTTCCATGGTTCCTTTTGTTCCTCCCCCTGGGGAAGAAAAGCAATGTTTGATCAACTTGCCCCTTCACGAACACAACTCAACAACAAAACTAAAAGAAATAGAGGCACTAGGAAGCGTAGGCATAGATGTCGTGCCCTTGCTCACAAGTTACAAGAAGAAGAAAAAAAGAAAATAAAAATCCACACTTGATAGAAGCAATGCATAATGATTCTAATCCCCAACCAAAACAAAATAATCCAATACAACAATCACAACAAGTGATACACCCTTCATTGGACATTATCATTCGTCCTCCTATTGCGATTAATTTGGATGACAATAACAAGATTACTAATGTAGACACTGAAATCTGGTTTTAAGCCTGCGACTTCTATATTCTTCATATTTCGTATTCTTCATGGTTATGATTAAATAATGTCAATTATTTAATTAATTCATCTTAACATTAATTCTTCTATTAATTAAATAATCTTAATTATTTAATTAATTCACACTTTTCTTTATTTTATCTGATTAATTAAATAAACGCTTTTTATTTAATTATTTTACTAATTAACCTTATTCATCTTGTAAAATTAAATAAATTCTTATTTAATTTATTCTTTATCATATTTCAACTATAATTAAATAAATTCATTATTTATTTAATTATTCATTTAAAATCCCTTCATCATTTAATTAAATAAACATTATTTATTTAATTATCTTTCAAATATCGAGTTTTGAATTAAATGAATTATTTAATTCATTAATTCTATTTTAACACATTCCTCTATATTTTAGATAATTATGTGAGTTATCTAAGTATTCACTTTTACTCAACTCGACATCTATTTTAATCGCTCAGTTAACTCTTCATTTGATGTCTGAGTGGCTATCTCGAGTAATCTCTTCGTCAAATCATGCAATCCTCCAGTTCTAACTCATTTGCGTGTACATGCATATTAATTAAATATTCCTATTTAATTAATTAAATGTTGTGCGTGCATTCGAAAAAGAGTCGTTATAATCAATCTTCATCTTTGTCATGCAAAGATATTTCTTATGTTTTCGAATGCCGAACTGAAGATTAAATCATTCATTTAATCTTTAATTCTATTTCTAATTGGTATCACTCATGTCAATACTATCAGTTATCTAATTGCATGTCTAATATGTCAATCTCAACCATCCATTAATCTTTCAATCTTGACCTGTCGTTTGAATAATCAATTTTCTATAAATTGATTTGTCATTCTTCATTCCAATCTCTCGCGAAATCTTACAACTTTTGATAGCACTTTTGTCTTGAATCTTCGATATTTTGCTAATCACTATCTTAGGCTATACTTGCATGAACTTGAAAATCTGAGGGAAATTATACTACACAAGCAAAATGGAGAAGGGCAATCGAGATGAATCATGGAAATACGTTTGGAATTGGTGAGATTGTTCTAGCTTTAATTATGTTTTTACTTTCCCATGTTCTTTGTTGCTTAATGAATGAATTTGCATTTTAGATTTAGTATTATATGCATGTGTGATTCTAATATTCTTCTATTGTCTATTGTGCAAAGAGATCTTTTCATTTTCAGCATTACATTTTGGTGAAACCGACGTGAAGACACCATCTTCACGGATCCGTAGACATTTTATTTTTGTTTTTGCAGGTTTTTCGTACAGAACGATGCATGTGAAGTTTTCTGCACCGCAATTAACTTTCTGAACCGCATCTTACAGAAAAATGATGCAATTGAAGTTTTTGAACCGCAAGTGAATTCCTGAGCCGCAACTGAAAAATAAATGACGCATTTGACTGGTAACGAAACGGCGCAATTGACTGGTAAAATTTTATTTTTTGTTTCCCGCAATCTAAAATTTTCAATTGTTTTTTGTGTTACTGATATCTTATTTTCAGTGTGTGGCCTTTTCGGAGTTAACAAGCTTTTTGCAAGACGATTGACGAAGACAATATTGAAAATTACTAATTAGTTTTTCTGTAGGACGTTTGTCAAAGAACCTAGTTAAATTTAAAACCGATTGTTTGGTAGCGCAAAAAATCTTTCGTTTGGATTAAAATTAATGAGTGTCTACTATGTTTGGTGTGAAAGAAAAAGTTTGGTCACCCTTATGACTTGGTACACCGAAGTATCCTCTCCCCTTGTGCATCCATGCGATCCTAGGTGTAAGAGAAATGGTTACCAACTCTAGAACTTGGGCCTGTTCTAGTGGGAAAAAATACTCACCCCAGGACGAATCAAACCAGTAGCACCTTGAACCTGAGGGATTTCCAACCGGTATACAAAAGTGGGTTCTTGGGGAAACCCCAAGAATCACGAGTGTGGTTCCGACGAGATGGATCCGAAAGGGGACTCGCGCCGTATGGATCACACCCCACGAACGAAATGCCTGAATTAAATACCCTTTTGTTTTAGAGACCAACCTATTTGTGGCCATTGCTTGGTAGTAGTGCAGGGTACAATATCATGCCCAAAGATACTCACTACTGATCCCCTTGAGTAGAGATAGCAGTTCTTGGGAGGTCATTTCCCAAAGAATTCAGAATTGGTGTGCTCAAAAGACGTTAATGAGCCGTGGAGGGGAGCCAATGCCACCAAATTCCTAAGCTATCTGCTCTCGAGAAGGAAAGGTGTTCATAACCAATCTGGGGTATAATAGGTGGGCTATACCAAGTATACAAACCCTAGGCCTTTAGCCTATTAGGATGTGCTTGTCTGTTTTCACTTTAAACGTTCTTTGAGTCCAAAATTGAAACTGAAAACACTTTGTCTTACGATTGTCTTTGATTGTCAGAATTTGATCACAGAAAATAGAGTCAGTTTAAATTTCATGTCACTGAAAATTCACAAAGAGTCATAACTGTTCACCAGAAACACGCATATGATTTTTAGAGTCGCATCTGTTAGGTTTTGAGTTGCATCTGTAATTTCTGAGTCGCATCTGTCAGTTTAGCTCGCATTTGTCTTAGAAAAACCGCATGCGTTATATTCTGAGTCGCATCTGTTAGTTAGAGTCACATTTGGTAATTCTGAGTTGCATCTATCAGTTTGGACCGCAATTGTTAAACTTGAACTGCATTTGTTAATCCTGTGACGTATTTGTCTAATTATCAGAAAACTAAAATTCATAGTCACTGTCCAGTCATCACATCTGCACTAGTTTCAGTTGTCTTCACATAAACATTCCTTGAACAGAAACCTAAAATGATTTTCTCAATTTTGCATCCTTTAGGGTCATTTAGTTATTGCCATAGTTGTCTTCAGTTAGAGTTTAGCTTCATCTTAGGGTACATATTACCTTGCATTAGACTTCTAGAAAGGTCACTTTTACAAACTTTAGGAGTAGTCTACCATCTATACTCTAGAAAAATCATAGTGTCAATGAAATTTGTCATTGAACCTTGTCCTATCATCTTATACTTTGTCCTACATGGAGTCCTCCTAGCTCATCAGTCTAGTTAGGAAACTCAACTTGTCTTTGATCCTCATCCTACATTGGTTCCTTGACTTAGCTAAATTGACACCTTGGTTTGACTTTAGGTAGTTGGTCCCTTCACCTTGGGTTTATAGAACTAATCACTTTAGGGTCTTACTTAGACTTTTTCACTTTTAGAGTCTAGACTAGTTTCATCCTAGGACATCCCTTATTTTGCATAAGAAAATCCCAAAAACATAGATTAGGGTCATACTGTTCATAGATATAGTCTTGCATTTCCCGCATATTGAGCTTGTCTTACATGGTTGAAACTAGGTCTAAGAGAAGAGAGAGAGAAAACATGTCGAACCCAAGCGAGTTCATCAATCCATTTTCTTCAAGACCTCATAAGACTCTATTAGACAAATTCACCACTAGAAACACTCAAGGACATGTTACAACAGAAGACATAGAGGCTGCCGCACAAGACCCTGAATTTGCCTCTTTTGTAGATGAGTACCTAGCAAATGACTGACAACGATATTTAGCCAAATTGCTAGCTGAAGGTGCTACCTTACCTCCAGGATTTGACATTAGCACCTTACAAACTCAACCAACACAAGGGACAAACATCACGACTGCTAGTACTACTATACCTCAGATAAGCACAACTATGCCATCTAGCACATCTACACAGAGTATGACAGTCCATACTCCCCATTTGGTACATCTGGCATGACATCCAAATTTAATTTCACTGTAGGGGCATCATCATCCACTCCCTCTGGTCCTCTTAGTGGGAGTAAAAGACCTAAAACATCAGCCCATACATCTTATGTCGGTGTCACAAGTGCCCAATCAACGACTGTACCTATTGCTAGCATCATGGGTACCTTACCACAATCGATAGCCATACCTAGTGCCCAAATCACTAGTACTATACCAAGGATTACACAAATAGGGGGCATTCCCTCCTTCCAATATGGCAATCAAAATCCACTCTTCCAGACTAGCAGTCAAAACCAATTTACATCGGTTCTGAATCAGAATCCCTTTTCACAGATTGGTAGTTAGAATCCGTCTACATAGATTCCGGGTCAAAACCAATTTACGTCGGTTCTGAATCAGAATCCCTTTTCACAGATTGGTAGTCAGAATCCATCTACATAGATTCCAGGCCAAAACTATTTCACATCGATTTTGAATCAGAATCCCTTTTCACAGAGTGGTACTCAGAATCCGTTTACACAGAATCCAGGTCAACACCAATTTATGCCGATTCTAGACCAAAATACATTTACCAACATTCTGAATCCGAATCCACCTCAGATGCCAACGTTCAATCAAAACCCATCACGAGACTTTAGATTTCAGAATACATACATGGATCCGCATGATCCTCCTAGCACATCTTTGACCCAAGTTGACGTCCTACAAACACAAATGCACGCATTACAAACGCAAATGGATAACATGTCGGTGTCAACTAAGAAATCATTTTCACCAAAGGACATATGCCCATTCCCTTTTGATAGATCATTGTACATGACACCTTTCCCTCACGGATATGTCATACCGAATCTTCCTAAGTACAATGGCAAACACAATCCAGTAGAACATATTAGGGAATTTTCTACCATATGCATAGATGTTTCTTACGACCCCATGTATCTTATGAGGCTATTTCCATGAAGTCTTGTAGGAGTTGCACTAGAATGGTTTTCGGGTATAGATTCTGGTATTAGATCATGGGGAGAACTAGTCGAGAAATTTGTGGAGCAATTCTCCTTCCACATTGACCATGAGATAAATATAGCAACCTTGTGCCACACAACACAAGACAAAGGTGAAACATTCATTTCTTTCTTCCAGAGATGGAGAACTATTGCTAGTAGGTGTCCTGTCGAGATACCCGAAAAACAAAAGGTTACAATGTTTCAAGAAAACCTTCATCCAAAACTCAGGAGTAACTTAAGGGTACATCATTGCATATCTTTTTTAGAACTAGTGGAAAAAGGGGTGATAATAGAGAAGGATCTCATTGAAAAGGGTGAACTCAAGATGACAACATCCAATCGAAACCCGATTGTACAAAACACCCCCACGGATAGAAACAGATTTTGGCATCGCAATAAAAATGTCACAAATGATGGGGTGGTTGATGCTAAAACACTACAAGCAGGACCCCTCCTCACATTACAAGGGCCTCATAACTTTGCTAACACGCTTAATGCTATCAATCAACCTCCCAACGTGGTTCAAAATACTCAATGTCCACAACCAAGGAGATTTCAGAAACGTGAGTTCACTCCCTTAGGGGAACCCATTGAGTCGGTGTTCAAACAACTATTACAACACAACCTTATATAGCTACAGGAACCAAGACAGTATGATCCAGGACATTTTAAACCAGCTTGGTGGGATGACAATGCCTTTTGTGATTATCATAGGACTAAGGGACATAACCTACAAAACTGTTGACAACTGAAGAATATCATACAGGATCTTGTTGACAAGAGAATTATTGAAGTTAGTGGACAAAAACAAAAGACATCGAACACTGATCATCAAGTCTTTTCAGACCCACTACATGACCATGGGAAAGGAACTGTCCCCAGTTCGAGTATTAAGACCAATATGTTAGCCAATTATGCGAGTATCAAACATGATTATGATAGTGGCAAAATCATTCATTGCCTTCGCGCCGCCGATGAAAACATCAATACCATTACTATCAATGCTAATCCTGAGTGTGTGGTCAATACTCATCATACTAAGTTTGTTATCCAAGGCCCTCCATCACAGCAAACATCACAACCTTCCAAGTTACAATATAACCTACTTGACCAGTTGGGGAAGACCCCAGCCCAAATTTCAATCTTGGAATTGTTGCGTATTTCACCTGAGCATCGATCCATCCTCGATAAGGCTTTATAGAATACCATGGTCCCTAATGACCTTGATGTCAATCATTTCCAGGAAATGGTGGGCTACTTGACCAATAATCATCATACCACATTCTCTGAACAAGACTATGCCATAGAAAAGATGAACCACAATGACCCTTTACATCTAGAAGTCCTTGTTGATGACACCAAAGTTAGATGAGTTTTGGTAGACGGAGGAGCAGGGTTAAATCTATGCAATTTAAAACTAATTAAGGCATTAGGTATTTCAGAAGCATGTGTAGACACCACTAAGAGTATTGTCATTAAGGCTTATGATGATGAAGAAAGAAAATCAAAGGGGGTGGTAACACTTCCTATCAGAATCGGTCCTGCCGTGATGGAGACAAAGTTCCAGGTCTTGGATCTCACCCTCCCTTATAACCTTTTGCTAGGTAGACCATGGATTCATGCCATGAAGGCAGTCCCTTCCACGTATCATCAGTGTCTTAAATTCCCTTACAATGGCACCAAAATAACTATTGATGGTGATCCCGATCCTTTCCAGTATTGCACCAATCTAAAGGAGATCCCTCAACGCCAAGTTCCAGTCAACCAAGAGGCCTCATCATCTAATCCATCTTCTTATGTTGACCCATCCACACTCACTCGAACATCTGTTTCACCCTCACTTCCCACTACTCCTAGGGTTGAGATCCAAGACAAGGGTTGTGGAGAGTATTACATGAAGACTTCTTATTGTGTTAGCCATTTGGTTCCTCCTAAGTCATATGGTTTGCCTACAACAGGTAGGGGATAGTCTATGATCACTATACATGTTCCCCCCACAACAACTTTCACTAAATGGGGTCAATTAAGCAAAGAGGCTGTAGATACAAAAGATGTCACTTCCTGGCTGTATAAGGAAGATAATCAAGAACCCCTTTTACTTGCTCATATTCCTACAAGACTATATGGGAAGGGTTTCAAAATCATGCAAAGCAAAGGATATGATGGACAAAGTGGTTTAGGCTTAAACCAAGATGGTAGAATTGAACCAATATTCATTTCTCAGTGGCCAAAAGAAGTAGGGCTAGGGTTTCAACCGATTCAGATTGGCGTTCCTAGTACTCGATTACCCTTACTTGAGGAAGTACGTGCTTCAGATGATATTAAGACATCTCATGAACCAGTGGACCAAAATCATTGTAATTCCCTTGACTCTAATGATTATGAGTGGGATTCCTTATCCTCTACTTCTTCCATGGACCTTGACAAGTTATTTGGAGAACTTGACTTGATGTTAAGTTCCTCACCAAATCCCTTAAATTCCTATCCACCAAAGAAAATGACAAAAGAGGAGTGGTTTAAACACTACTATTGGGAATCACTTGATCCTACTTCATGGCAACCTGAGCCACCTGTTTCCGATTGTCAAACCTTGGCATTAGGCCCACCTATTCATCCACCTAGACCCAAACCCAAGAGCAAAAAGGACTTGGTACAAGGCTTTTGTAAATACATGAATAATTCAATCTTTACCTTGACCCCATTAGACTTTGATAACTCTGACGATGACATGCCCTTAGTTTATCCCCAAATCATCGATTGGGATCAACAAGATACACCCATTTTAGACATTTTTGAGAACGACGAAGCAATTGTTGAGTTCCTGGGATTACGTGAAGGCATACCTAACGGGGATCATAAAGCTGGTTTTACCATTGACTTGGACAAAAAAGCATATTTTGGGGAATCTGTTCAACCCTCCAGTCGCAAAAATGAGAAAAATAATAAACAAAATAAAAAAGATGAGTCTCTAGGTGAAAACCGAAAGGCACCTTTAGATAATGAAAAAGTAAAAAGAAAGGACGCATCCGAAGGTGAAAACCTCTCTGAGGCACCCAAGGATGGAGGTTTGAACATTCTTCCCATTACACAGGAAAAGTCACCCATGCTTGTTGAAGAAACCGTAGAGGTCAACATAGGCACAAAAGAGAATCCTCGACTGGTTTATTTTGCAACGTCATTGACAACACAAGAGAAGCCTAAGTTCCACGACTTCTTTGCACAAAGATAGATAAATTTTGCTTGGTCATATGCGGACATGCTAGGGTTGGATCCTGAACTTGTTCTACACCATTTTCTTTTACAACCAGGTGCCAAACCAGTGAAACAGAAGTTGAGAAAAATGCATCCATAGATTGCTTTATTAGTCAAGGCAGAACTTAAGAAATTGTTAGACGTTGGTTTCATCAGATCTATCAACTATGCAGATTGGATTTCCAATCTTGTACTAGTCACTAAACCAACTAGGGGCATCTGCATCTGTACTGATTTTAGAGATATCAACAAGGCTTGTCCTAAGGATGACTTCCCTTTGCCTAACATAGACATGATAGTTGACATGATAGCAGGATATGAGATGTTGTCCCTTATGGATGGATTTTCAGGATATAACTAGATTAGAATTGCAACTGAAGATCAACATAAGATAGCTTTTACTTGTCCTTGGGGAATGTATTGCTGGAATGTTATGCCCTTCCGACTCAAGAATGCAGGTTCAACCTATCAACGTGCCATGACTACTATCTTTCATGATCTAGTACACACTTGTATGGAGGATTATGTCGATGACCTTATTGTAAAATCCAAGACAAGGGCAGAAAACTTACAGGTTTTAGACAAGATATTTTAGAGGCTGGAAAAGTATAAAGTGAGACTTAATCCAAAGAAATGTGTGTTTGGAGTCAAGTCAGGGAAACTGTTAGGTTATATAATCTCAAGACGAGGCATTGAAGTGGATCCTGCTAAGGTGAGAGCAATCATGGACATGCCACCACCCGCCAATCTCAGTCAATTAAGGACATTACAAGGAAGGTTGCAATCTATCAGAAGATTTATAGTGCAACTAGCAGACGAGACACATCCTTTTCAACATCTACTTAAGAAAGGAGTACCCTTTGCATGGACAGCTAAGTGTGGAGAGGCTTTTCAACTGATTAAAGAATATTTACTCACACCACCTATTTTAATGCCACCTGTTGAAGGAAGACCATTGATTCTTTATATTACAGCAACCCATTCATCACTTAGAGTATTGCTTGCACAGAATGATGATGAAGGTCATGAAAGGGCAGTCTATTATATCAGCCGGACTTTGGTTGGTTACGAGCTCAACTACAGTAACATTAAACGTGCCTATCTTGCAGTAGTATTTGCTACCCAAAAACTAAGGCACTACATGCTAAACCATCAAACAATGTTGATTGCCAAAATAGATCCTCTGAAATATCTTCTCAGCAAGGCAGCATTAACAAGATGACTGGCTAAGCGGGTTATAATACTTAGTGAGTATGATATCCAGTATGTAGAAAGGAAAGCTATTAAAGGACAGGTCATTGCTGATCAGTTAGCTAACGCATCTATACAGGCAGATCACCCATTAGTTGCAGACTTTCTGGATGAGTTTATATTCACATTTGACACAAACATAACATGGAAACTATACTTTGATGGCTCACATACAAATCATGGTTCAGGAGCAGGTATACTGTTTATCACACCGTAGGGTGATTCCATCCCTAAGTCATTCAGGATTGCATTTCGATGCACTAACAACATGGTAGAATATGAAGCTTTAGTGACAAGTTTACGCATGGCAGTTAAGTGGAAAATCAAGAACCTATAGGTATATGGCGATTCTCAACTAGTAATCAGACATGTAAATGATGAATATGAGACTAAGGATGAGAAGCTTGCTCCATACAAGCGCATGGATGATAGCTTTAAAGAGTACTTTGACAAAGTCAAGTTTCATCAGATACCTCATGTTTTAAACAGGGCAGCGGACGCTATGGCCACAATTGCATCACTTCTTGACATTCCTAACAACGTGCCTAAGTTTGAGTTCTTGGTCGAACAACTTTTGGTCCCAGCCTACAACATCCTAGATTCTGAAATGGTGTGTGACATTGTTGGTCCTTATTCCCCGTGGTACAAAGAAATCTATGATTACCTTCATGCCGAAGTCATACCCATTGGCCTATCTAATAACCAACGTAGGACATTCCTCCGCAAGTCATCCAAATACACCATCGTCAGAGACACCTTATATAGACGTGCCCTAGATAATACCCTATTAAGATGTCTTGATTCTACTGAAGCACAAACAACCTTGCATGGGGTGCATGAAGGTATATGTGGTTCCCATTCTAGCGGTCCTACCTTAGCCAAAAAGATTATGAGACTGGGTTATTACTGGCCTACTATGGAAAAAGACTCATATGTCTTTGTAACAAAATGTCACCAAATGCCAAGTTCATGGAGATTTGATACATGCCCCAGCACAGGAGCTCCATCCTATCACGTCACCTTGGCCCTTTGCCCAATGGGGACTCGACCTCATAGGTAAGATCCACCCCACATCATCTAATGGACACAAGTTCATTATCACTGCCAATAAGTACTTTATGAAGTGGATTGAAGCTATTCCTATGACATACATTACTGGCACATAGATTTCTAGATTTATCTTGAACTATATCATCTGTTGGTATGGTGTCCCTCAGTCCATAATCACTGATAATGGCCGCCCATTTAAGAACCAAGAAGTTTGTCATCTATGTGATCAATTTCATATCCAACATCACTTCTCCACTCCATACTACCCCCAAGGTAACGGCCAAGCGGAGGCGTCTAACAAGACCATCATTCGAATCCTCAAGAAGACTGTCAATGATGCTGGTCGTGACTAGCATTTACAGCTTAACCCTACCTTATGGGCCTATCGCACAAGTATCCATACCCCCACTGGTGCTACCCCATATTCACTTTTCTTTGGTTCTGAAGCCATTCTTCCTATTGAGGTTGAGATTCCTTCCCTAAGGGCATCCCTGAAAGGCCACATTGATGATGAAGAGTACCGAGTGTCAAGACTCCATGAGCTAGAATTCCTAGATGAACGAAGACAGAAGGCACTAGACCACCTCCAAGCATATCAGAATCATCTTCGTCGTAGATATAACAGGAGGGTCTTAAACAAAAATTTTGACATTGGTGACCTGGTTTTAATGGAGAACCCAAAGAATCAAGCAGAAAGAGAAAAACTAGGAAAGTTTGAACCTAACTGGTTGGGACCTTATGTTGTTACAGAAGATTTTGGATCAGAAGCGTACCAACTATCTACTCCTGAAGGTGAACCATTGTCCTCACCAATCAATAGTATGCATCTGAAGAAGTTCTATGCCTAGCTTCTGGGAGCCTTTGTCTTATTTAGCCAAAAATACAAAAAATTCAGAAAATCAAAAAAATCATTATCAAGGTGAAAACCTGGCAAATAGGCATCTTGCTAACACCAAAAAAATTAGTTAATATGGAAAATAGTAAAGACAAATCATTCGTCCAATGGTGAAAACCACTTCGGTGGCACTTTGGATAGTTACCATGGTGAAAACCTGGCAAACAGGCGCCATGTGTACTCAACTTTGCTCCTTTGTCTACTATTATTCTAATCTACCTTGTACATACACCACATCTTTGTATATATACCTACCCTGTACATAGTCCCTTATCCCTGTACATATTACCTATCCCTGTACATATCCCTTATCTTTTGTGTCCATCACTTGTATATACCATTCATAATAAGTGGTAGTCTTTCCCATAACTTGGAACGATTGACATTGAGAGCATTTCCTATCCCCCATTTTACCCTATTCATAGTCAGTTGGTCTTATACTCGACTGGGGGAAAACACTTGACATGTGTCATATTGGTTCTTACATTGGTTGTGTTGAAGACGTAAAACCATGGACAATCCACAAACATCGCAAAATGACCTGAGAAAACACAAAAACATCAAAAAACTTCAAAAATCCAAAAAAATAGAGTCAAAGTCAGTCGCACGTGTCAGTCTTTGTTGGTTGTCGAACTACGTTGCCTCTACGACTGGACATAGGCAAGGCCATCTGCCAATGTGCCCCCGAGGCATGAGGTCAGTCCATTTAGGTTTGCCTGTATAAATTCACGAGTCAATCCATCTATCTATATGACAAGGTCATTGGTTGTGTCGAACTACGAGGTCTCTGCGTGTATAACGTAGGCAAGGCCATCACACGATGAGCCCCCGAGGCCGCACTAGGTCAGTCCATTAGGGTTCGTCACATTAACTTTCACACATCTTCTATTTGTATTCAGTCTTGTCGGTCAAGTCAAGTCAAACTATGAGGTCTCTGCATGTACAACATAGGCAAGGCCATCACATGATGAGCCCCCGAGGCTGCACTAGGTCAGTCCTTTAGGGTTTGTCGTCACATGCAGTTAATTGTCCACGCATCATCTCAAGTCATGCATCAATCTGGTGAACAAGTCAGCAATATCTCTAAGTCAAATCATACAACTTGCCAAACAAAACAACCAAAACGGATCAACTAATGTTTGCTACAGGATGTGTCCTTCTTGGAAACAAACATTATCAAAACAATCAACCTATATCTTATTTAGGATGAGTCCTTCCTGAATATTGATATCAGCAAAACAACCTATGTCTTATTCAGGATGAGTCCTTCCTACATAATCGACAAGGTCAAAACAATCAAACATAGTCTTACATAGGTTATCACATCAATGGCCTCTAGCTTAAACGTCTTATACGATACATGTCTTTCTTAAACCAGGCTTTGTCATGCCTTATACAGATAGTCATAACATCGAAACCAGACTCATAGTCTTATCCGGTATGTGTATCTCCTGACATCAGGCTCTACTAATCAACAAATCAAACAAACAAATCATGTTTTGGCAAATGTTTTCATTGGATTTTTGACTTTATGGCTTATTTATCTTATCATTTATCTTCGATTGATGACTGGGATTCATGCTACTAGCTTTCTCAAGGATGTCCCATGAAGGATTTAGAGAAGCAACAACGTATCAGGATTCTATTTTCTTTGACTGCTCTCTGTCAACTGTCTTTTTAATTTGATTTTGAGTCATGTTACTAGTTTCCTCAAGGATGTCCCATGAAGGATTTAGAGGAGCGATGTCTCATGACCCGTCTTTTTCTTTTGTTTGCTGTCTGTGGTTTGTCCTGACAAAAAGACTGGGGCAACTTGTGTCCTTAGTATGAGTTAATGACAATCCTTGTCTGCGACTATTGTTATTAGCAAGTGGATGACCTTGCACACCTTGATTTATGTCATATCCTGGTGTTTGTCTCCATTTGTATTAGTCCCGCCCAATGATGATAAAGTGCAATACCTTTTGTGATACAGAAAAATATCGAAGATTCCTAATACTAACATTTATCTTCTGTCTTTTCATTCTTTGTCGATCTTTCTTTCCACACTAACAGTTCTTCTTTCTTGCATTATGACAAAGTCCTATGACACAAAATGTTATACATCATCCTGCATCAACATACATGTTAGAAATGTACATACATATAGGCATCTTTCACATTTAGATCATCATGTCATAATAGACAATAATCATCATTTAACAGTGCATATCATAAGCATTTCATGTACAAAATCAACTATAAATACATGCATCACATTACATTTGTATAGCATCACATGTCGTCTGCATCATACATATAACATCACATTGCATCTCATAATCATATAGAATCATACATTACATAGAATCAACATTATTTCATTAGCTGCATAAACATCATAAAGTACATACAATCATCCATCACATAGGCATATCATATAAACATCACATGTAGAGATAAAAATTGCATAATCAATAAATAGACATGCATATCATAAGAATTGCCGCCAAAATCATATATACATATCGCTCAAAATGTGTCACATCACAATGTCATAATGTATCAATAATACATGGAAGCCTGCAGGCTATAAGATCAAAATACATGTCTCAAACAAACAGTACCCCTATCCTGAGCTGCCACTGCCATCATGCCGAGAGTGTGTGGGAGAATGATGCTGGGAACCGGCTAATCTCTGAGCCGTGGGAGGTCTGTCATATGGCTCTGCTCTGCATGGCTGATTCACCCCCTCTGAGCTCACTGTCCTTGTATGGGTCCTGGTCTGGGACCTGCTACTATGTGCCGCTGAAAAACTGGGAGCCCGTCTCTCTAGGGGAACCTCTGCCTCATATAAATCCCGGTAGTATCTCTCCCTCTCTCTGGCTCTGACCAACTCTCTGGCAAATGTTGCTGATGGTCCTGTGCATAGTGACTTGAGCTTTGTGAACCTCTGCTCAGTCTCCTGCCACCAGGCTATGGCCTGATCCCTGTCCATCAAGGCTCTATCTCTCTCCACCCGATAAGCATCCCTCTCTGCCATCAACACTCTCATCTGCTCCTCCAGGGAGGCAACCTGGGCTTGCAACATATTTGTGTCAGGAACCTCTGCCTCTGTCTCATCCTGTCGGGCCTTGTCTATCCCATCCTCCTCCTCATCTAGCTCCTCAAGGATATGATCTCAGATCTCCTGCTCGTGATCATCCTCCTCATCATCCTCCTGATAGGCACCTAGCAAACCAAGAGCATCAAGCTCTGCCTCCTCTCCACCTGCCTCCTCGACACCTCCCTCCTCTCTGCCTGCCTCCTCGGCACCTGCCTTTGCCTCTGCTGGGATATCTGGGATGTCTGGGATAACTGCCTCTGCCGGCTGCTCCTCCTCACCACCTCTGGCCACATCTAACATGGTCACATCCTCCTCTCCTCCTCTCTCCTCCCGGATCGGTGACAAGGCTGGCCCTCATCCTCGCCGACCACGTCTCCCTCTCCTACCTCCACATCGGCCACCTTTGCCATCATCCCCTCCATCACCACGGCCTCCTCTGCCTCCTCTCCCTCTGCCTCGCCTGCCTCTAGGACCTGTCCCACGCTGTTCTACCGGTGCTAGCTGCCCTGGATCTGTCAAGGGGATCAGCCTGTGCACTGCCCACCACTAATCATAAGCTGGAGTGGTCCCTGGATCTGCTGGTCTGTCTCTCCATCTCCATGGAAGTGCCTGTAACCCATAAATATTTTCCTCCGTAGTGGTGACTGGAATCTCTGGCCCCCATAGCAAGACCTCTCATGATGACCGAGCAAACTCTACTCTCCCTTGAGGTACATCCTGTACCTCTCCAAACTGTCTCAATACCCGGTCCAGTAACTACCACTCTATCTATCCTAGTAAAAAAAAAATGACTGTTTTAACATAAAATGTAAATGCGTCGTCATTTTGCACATGCGTCATTCTTTTACACATGCGTCGCTTTTTAACAAATGTGGTTCACAAATTTCATATGCACCATTATTAATCAAATGCAGTTCATAATAATCAAATGCGTCATAAAAATAACATGTGCGTTTCGAAATGACAAATGCATTTCAAAATAAACAAATGCGGCTATTAATATGCACATGTGTTGCAAAATGTCAAATGTGTAGCAAAAATAAACAGATGCGTTATTCGCTAAAGCCTATTCTAAATGACCGGCGTAAACTTTCAAATGCGGCTTTTCACGGTCAAATGCGTCATTCGCGCATACACATGCGGTGCAAAATGAAAAATGACACATAACTAAAAATTGAATTAAATGCATTAAATAACGCACAAATCAAAAATTTTTAAAAGGCAAGTTTTAGGTCCATACCGGGGGGGTCCGCGCCTGCTGGTCTCTGGTATGTCCGGATCCTGTATGCACGATGGTGAGTGGCTGGAACTGGAAACATCCTCGCTAGAAAGTCAGAGCAAATTTTCAAATCTCTAAGCTAGGTGGGTGCAAATGAATACTTTTTCACCCCAATTCAAATATATACCAAGGGCTTAGGTGGCATTTCCTTCCTACTGGCCATGTAAACTTCCATTTTCAATCATCCCGTACCGGTCCCTCCCACTTCCGATCCCATTTCCGTCAACTGCATTGCATTTCTGCCTATCTTCTGGCCTAATCGGGAACATTTCCAAATTTTTTTGACCGTTTCAAAAATTTGTCAATTTTCCCAAGGGGGCATACCTTTACCTGTTTTAATCTGGAGCATGACTGGGGCATATTTTTATCGACTTTCTTTGACACAAAGCTGAAACAACATTGTATCAAAGAGGGGCAAATGTAGACACCAAAATCTGGTTTTTAGCCTGCGACTTCTATATTCTTCATATTTCGTATTCTTCATGGTTATGATTAAATAATGTCAATTATTTAATTAATTCATCTTAACATTAATTCTTCTATTAATTAAATAATCTTAATTATTTAATTAATTCACACTTTTCTTTATTTTATCTGATTAATTAAATAAACGCTTTTATTTAATTATTTTACTAATTAACCTTATTCATCTTGTCAAATTAAATAAATTCTTATTTAATTTATTCTTTATCATATTTCAACTATAATTAAATAAATTATTATTTATTTAATTATTCATTTAAAATCCCTTCATCATTTAATTAAATAAACATTATTTATTTAATTATCTTTCAAATATCGAGTTTTGAATTAAATGAATTATTTAATTCATTAATTCTATTTTAACGCATTCCTCTATATTTTAGATAATTATGTGAGTTATCTAAGTATACATGCATATTAATTAAATATTCCTATTTAATTAATTAAATTTTGTGCGTGCATTCGAACAAGAGTCGTTATAATCAATCTTCATCTTTGTCATGCAAAGATATTTCTTATGTTTTCGAATGCCAAACTGAAGATTAAATCATTCATTTAATCTTTAATTCTATTTCTAATTGGTATCACTCATGTCAATACTATTAGTTATCTAATTGCATGTCTAATCTGTCAATCTCAACTGTCCATTAA
This sequence comes from Sequoia sempervirens, assembly GCA_007258455.2. Taxonomy (NCBI): domain Eukaryota; kingdom Viridiplantae; phylum Streptophyta; class Pinopsida; order Cupressales; family Cupressaceae; genus Sequoia; species Sequoia sempervirens. Next base: position 212,552,085 of record VDFB02256132.1, on the reverse strand, counting down.
TCTTTCAATCTTGACCTGTCGTTTGAATAATCAATTTTTTATAAATTGATTTGTCATTCTTCATTCCAATCTCTCGCGAAATCTTACAACTTTTGAGAGCACTTTTGTCTTGAATCTTCGATATTTTGCTAATCACTATCTTAGGCTATACTTGCATGAACTTGAAAATCTGAGGGCAATTATACTACACAAGCAAAATGGAGAAGGGCAATCAAGATGAATCATGGAAATACATTTGGAATTGGTGAGATTGTTCTAGTTTTAATTACGTTTTTACTTTCCCATGTTCTTTGTTGCTTAACGAATGAATTTGCATTTTAGATTTAGTATTGTATGCATGTGTGCTTCTAATCTTCTTCTATTGTCTATTGTGCAAAAAGCTCTTTTCATTTTCAGCGTTACAACTAAAATCGACGTAGAGGTGCATAATGATTTGAACATATTGTTTTCCTCTTCCATGAGTTGAAACGATAAATCTCTTATGGAGAGTGGTGAACCTGGTATTTCCCCTAGTTCAACACTTGCTCTTGTCCCTTTGGCTAGTTTCCCGCCCTTGGCATATCATGAACATGACTAGGAGGTGGATGACTTGTTTGATGGTTGACTCACACTTGCCTTGCTATTCTTTTGCACTTTCTTTTGTGTGTTTGTGTGTGTGTAATGTTCTCCCCCATGATGTTTTGTTTGATGTTATCTCTCTTTTTTCCATTCCCCTATTTGTACCTTCATTCCCCTATATGTCATACATCGCTTTTTCCTTTTTATTTTGTCTTTTTCTTGTGCTTTCCTTTTGGGGATGACACAAGGCATTGAGACATTCCATGGATGTCTCTTTCATGTTGACCCAAAAGGCCTTTTTCTTTGTATTTTATTTTTGTCTTTTTCTTGTGTGTTCCTTTTAGGGATGACGCAAGGCATTGAGACACCCCATGTCTCTTTTATGTTGACCCCAAAAAATTTCCATTTTCTTTCACCTTTTCATTTATATTTTCTTATGTTTTCCTTTTGGGGATGATACAAAGCATCAAGAAACCCTATGTCTCTTCCATGTTGACCCAAAAGGTTCTTTCTTTTTCTTTATTTTCACTCTCTTTGTGTCATTCTTCTAGTTCTATATATTTGGGGGATGATGATAGTTCTGAGCTCCTTACAAAACATTGCAACAAAGAACATACTGACCCCAAATCCATAGCCTTATGTGTTTGGTGTTTTGGGGGCAACCCATTTCTTTTCTTTTTCATTTCCTTCGCATGAAGCAGCCTTACTCGGAAACATATGACTTGGCATAAGGGCTTTCCAAGTTGGATCTCATGTCTTCTATCTTGTTTGCATTTTTAATTTGCTACTTTAAAGGAATTTCTCATAGAACAATGTGTAGCAATTCCTTTAAAGTGGGGGCATACATTGGCATTATTCAGTTGCATTTTTCCTTTTTCTTGGTTCTTAGTGCAACCTTGTTACTTCATATGATGCGTATTGTCACTTTGTGGGTGGCATTGGGTGTAATGTCCTTCATGAGAGTGATCTATCTTAGAATATTACATTCCTCTTAGTGGCTTGATGCAACACACTACATCCAGTAAATTGCAAATTTTCTATTCTTTGATCAGTCCTCTCTTGGAGACATTAGACACAATATTCCCTAAGTTAAATACCTTGCATGAACTAAGCAAGACTCCTTTGAAAATTCTTTGCATGTTGCATTTTACATTTTTTATAAGGCCACCTTGAATAACATAGCTTTAATGCATGTGATGCCATCATGTTTTTTCATAAGCTCCAAGCATACGAAGTTTTTCTTGTCTCTTGAAGCTCAAAATGCCATTTTATTTTGTGGCGCCTTATTAAAGTTATAAGGAGGTATAACTTTGGTATGGTTGAGTGGGAAGCCCATTCTGAGGCATGACTTTCCCAATAGCCACCTATGTGTGTGTGAGTGCATACCAGCCATGAGTGTATGTTTCTCATCTTTTGGGTCTTCTCACCTGGCGGACAGCCATGAGTTCCATCGCCTTAGAGTGAGTATGAATTTTTTTTAGAAAAACAGGCTAGATCTAATCCACATCGGGATGGACAAATGATCAAAGCTTGATCCAACTCTCTTTTTCCTTCTCCTTCTCTCTCTTTCATTCTTTTTCATCATTTTCATGTGTGCTAATCTTTGGTTTGCCATGGGATCTTGATCTTTGGGGCTTGATCATCCCTCTTGATTGTTATTTTCTCATCTTGCAAGCATGGGTGCATTTGAATCCCTCTTGATATGCATGTTGGGATTCTTTAGTGTGAGTTTGAAGCAAATTCATCCTCTCACTAAAGTGGGGGCTAAATGTGTCGAAAAAAAGTGTATCTTTGGACATTTTTACACTCATTTGAGTCTTTCTTATGGATTTTGGCCTAGTTTTTCCTAGATTTAATGTTGTAATGTGGTCAAAACATTCACATTAGGTCTTGGACCCTTATGAATCAATAAGAATTTTATGATGTCGTGTAAAAGTGTTGTGAAGTGTTGTAACCCACTTTTACACTTTTCTAGGACCCTTTTATTATAATTCACTTAAATAACCTCTTTTTATCACTTACCAAGCCTTATTTCAAAGTGTTGTAAAGAGTTGTAGAAAACTTTCATGCTTTTCTAGGCTTGTCATCAATAATTTGACCCTTTCTTATATTTAAATGGCCCCTTAATACACTTTCCAGCCCTGCTTAAGTGTGTTTTAGAGAATAATCCCATTAAACATCATTAAAAAGAATTTAATTCTTGACACCCATTAGAATTGCTTTGGTGGGACCAAGTCACCAGCTGGGGTGACTTAGTCCCATTTGGCACAAAAATCAAAATTACTTCAAAATTCTAGCAGGATATTATTCTCTTAACCTCGAGGTCAGCTTGTGGTGTGGTATTTTCGGTAAATTTTGTATAATTGTGTATAAATATAGGGTTTTCCTCTCATTTTCACCCCCCATTCATTCACTTAATCATTCAAGCAATTATCAAGCACTTTGGCATTATCAAGTCTACATTCATTGGAGCATCTACTTGCATATCTTTAGATTTCTACATCAAGGGTTTGGTGAGTTGTAACATTGAATGTTGTTCATTCATCATTATCTTTTCATTTCATTTCATTTCATTTTCAAGGGTTTGATTGCCAAATTATGGTTTGACTAAGACAAATCCCTATTCACTAACCCTTAACCCTTTTCCCCCTCTTTGCATGTGTGTTTTGTAGGTCTTGTATGCAGTTTTGTCAAAGAGCAAGGTGTTAAAAGGTGTTATCATTTCATCAAAGTTATTCAAAGTCAAAAAATCCCTAAAAGAAGCTTGGAGATCACCTACAGACTAAATTATGTGGATTCAGATCCAAACACCTGTCAGGAACCAAAGTGCAAACCAAGAGCTACATATTGCATCTTTGAAATTCCTAAAATTTGAAGGTGGAATAAGTCGCCATCAGTGGCGAATTAGTCCCATTGTTAGGCCTGAAAAGTGTTTTCTATATTTGTGGATACCCTTTTGCCTGAAACCTATTCCAACAAAATCTCCCCGAAATAGGACTATGTTGCCCAACTTGGCGTAAGTGTCCTTGTTGGCTTCAATAGCAAATTCTGCACTATTCCAGAGCCTCTCTGCATCAAATTTGAGTTTCCAAGTGCACCTCTCCAATATCTTTCATTTATGTTATAGTTTGTTTGCATTCTTAGGTCATTTTGCATACAACATTGTGTTTTCAAATAACTTGCATTTGATTAGTTTTGGATTAATAATTGATCTCTTTTATTAGTTTATTGAATTTAGGACATTACATTTAGGCATATCTCATTCATATTTCATTAGTATTTAGTGGGGACATTGCACATTTTGACCTACCTCTCTCCTTTTAGGTGAAAAATCCTAGAAGTGTTAGGGAGTCTTGTGGAGCCAAAATCTTTATCCACAGGAGTATATGCCTACTAAGGATCAAGTTGTAGATATTTTCATGAAGGATCTTTGTAAGGATACTCTTGAGTATCTCTAGGAGAATTTGGGGGTTATTTCCCCTTCTTCTTTCAATTAGATGCAAAAGAATTTGCATCAACCCAATGGATCTCAAAATTCATTCCTTTTTTTGGACTAGTGTTGGTGGCTACCTCTCAAGGAGAGTAGGTAGTAGCATTGTTGGTTGTTACAGTTAGGGGGAGTAAGTCTTGTCATTGTGTGGTATACAAGTTTTTTCCTTTGTCAACTTGGTCAAAGGATATTTGAAGATGTTGCTAGTTGCTGAAGTATGTTGTGTAGTGTGTAGAAAATAGAGTGCAGTAAAAGAAAAGGTAGTTATAGAGTAGTTGTTGTACCTTATAGGTGTTTCCTTTGAGGGGGATAAAGTATGTTTATTCAATGTCAAAGGGGGAGAGATACAACTGTGTCACCCTTTTTCCATTGATGTCAAAAGGGGAGAGAGTTAACTGAAAATATGAAAATCCTCATGAATTAGGAGAGAAGTCATGAGAAAGACAAAGTGTTCGAAAGAGTTTATGCTTGTGTAAGGGAGAGCAATATGCATTATGGTGTAGTATACAATTTGGTGATCATAGTTGTTGTTATTGATGGTTTTTCCATAGGTTGTTATCAATGACAAAGGGGGAGATTGTTGGAAGTTTGTGTTGTCATTGATGTTAATAGTTCTGAATAGCTTGTGTGTTGGACCATTGATGTCAACATGTCTATGGAGAGATTGTTGGAAGTTTTTAATTATGCTTTGATTGGTTTCATTATGTTATTATTAGTAACTTATCATTGATGTCAACCCCTAGTGTTGCTTTGATGAGCATGTATTGGTGATTGGTGATGTTCAACCTCTTGTGTGGTTGAGATGTTGTAGAAGTTTTCTAGATGATGAGTTTGAGTTTGTGGTGCTTGGTTTCCAAGTGCTTTCGAGAAAATTTGAATAAAAGAGGAAACAGTGTGGTGAAGAGTTCAGTGTAACAAAGCGGTGTTCAGTGTTTTTCTTTGCATTTCTTCATGGCTGAAGATATGGCTATGTGGTTAGGATATGTTGATTAGATGTGTTTAGAGGTGGTATATCTAGAGTTTCAAGTTTTGTATTTTTGTGTAGACAAATTCTTGTTCACTAGTGTGTGAATTGTGAAAGCAATTTTGTTTGGGAGAAATGGTTTTTCTTTGTATTTCTTTGTAGTTTGTTTTTTGGTCTTACAGATCTAAGGATGTGCTTATATTTCTAATAGCTATCTTTAGCCAGAGTTTTTTGTGTTTTGGTTCTCCTTTAGGTTGGATTCATGTGTTATAGTATGTGGAAGGTTAGTTGGTTGTGCAAAATGAATATATGATGTTGCAAAGGAATTATTGGATTCAAAGATGTTGATGGAATATTCTAGATGGTTTTTAAGTGTTGTGTGTGGTCCACGAGTCATCTTTGGATCAAAGTAAGCATGCACTTAATTGTTTAATGGTGTTAACATAAGTTCAACTGACCTTGGGTGTTTACACTAATTTTTGATATGCTTCAATGTTTGTGGAAGTGTGGTGTGGTTTTTATGAGTGTACTTAGGTTCGTGTTAAGGTGTGTTGTGGTCCACCTTCATTCCTTTCCACCACAGGAATGTTTTGATGCCAACCTAATTTGAAGTTGCACATTTTAGGTGCATAGTTGACCTTGTGGATTGTTTTCAAGGTTGAAGATGGTATATATATGTGATGATTTGATGGAGGATAGGTGTATGAGGTGTGTACTATGAATTTTTGATATGTGAACTGCAAAAGTGTGAAATGTAGTGTGAGATTTAATGCTTAAGACTACTAGATGCAGTGAGTAGAAGGTGTCTACATTCTATAGAGAGAGTGCAAATTTTCTTGTGAAGAAGTGGTGGATCTTTCTAATACTTTGAGATGGATTTCTCACTATAACAATTTTCTATCTTCTTCTTTCTAATCTAGTAGTGAGCCATTGGTAGTGAGCCCTCTGGTAGTGAGTCTATTGTATTTGTTGTTGTGATTACTTTATATTGTGAGATAATCCTCACCATGGTTTTTCCCTTCTTGGATTTTCCATGTAAATTTGGTGTTCTTATGTGTTTGGATGTGTTTCCATTACTATTTCTCATATTTACATTCTACTAATGCATAATAAGGGTTTAATGATTGTTAAGGGTTTGACGAATAATGCATATCTAAATGTTAATGAAGGTTTTGTGTTTTAATTTATAATTGATTAAACCCTCCCCTCTTAATTATCTTGTGCATTGAACACATGGATGATTATTGATGTTTAGGAAACCTTGGGAGATTATAGCCTAAGATAAGGGGGAAAAAATGGAGAGGAGGAGGTACATCCAACCTCTTCCAAACAAACAACCTCCCCTAACTGTGAATCCTCAATTTCCCATAGCCCAATTCTTAAACATGTAGTGAATTCTATTCACGTGACTTCCTGTGATCATGTAGTGTATTCAAAATATGTTCCTCATCTACCTGTAACCATATTGAAGAATTTATGTAGTGCAATCCAGTCAACCTACAACATTTGAAACACCTACATTTCCACAAGAAATAATAAATGATATTTATTATTCCTCATAATCATCCAAAAACAAAGAATAACTCTATCTTCCTCTTAGGCCCCAAAGAAATAAAAGGCTCCCCTCAATCCTTCAAGGTGCTCTTAGAACCTTAGGGAAAGTGGAGTGACATCAAGCAAGATTCCAATAGATCCAAATGTGGTTTTTCTCAAGTTTGATATAGACTTAGGGAGAGAGGAAATATTTGTGAGGAGAGAATATTTTGAATCCATTAGCAACATTAGGTATGATACTAAATATATCCCATTTTTTAATTCAAGAGGGGATGAGAAATTAATGATAGAAACAAGCAATATGTTAATAAGTTGCAGGTAGATCTAAATAAAATTGACGATTTGGAGAATCCACTTCAAACCTAATAGTAGCAAGGGAATAGGATAGATAATCTAGCTAAGATAGTTGATGTAGAAATTGATAAAAGGGAAGTGAGGCCTGCACAACAAGAAAATTCTTGCACAATATTTTCACAAAAACATAACCATCAATTAAAATTTGGCTACATGAAAATATAAAATATATGTTTTTCATGAAAAGGGATTTGGAAGAATAAAAAGAAGAGAAGAAAAATTAATTTTAACAAGAAATAAAAAACAAGGATGCATAGAAAAGTAGGTTAGAAAAGAAGGTGAATCAAATGGATGAACTTACAAATTAGATTATAAGATTCAAACCACTAGACAAGGTGTATTATTTGTTTTTCTAGGAATAAATTTTAAGTTTTTAATTTATGAAAACATATTGTGACCTCCCTTGCTCTACAACTACACCTAGAGAAAATTTTCTTTATTTATCAAGAATCCACTCTTGAGTTGCAAAGTTGGCTCTATAAATTTTACTTGTAACATGAGTTGGTTGTATCATTTCAAATAGAACAAAACCCACTATTGTGTGCGGGGGATATCATAATAAGATATTTTACATCCTTCATTATAAATTAAAATAAAGAATACATGTCTCCATCTAAAAAATATCATGAATGGAAAATGTTAATTCCTTTAAGGATAAGGGGTGAGGAAAAAGACCCCAAAAGATTAGTCGAAGACTATATTTCACTAGTGTAGAGACCTGAGGTGGAATATAGGACCTTGGGGAATAGAAAAATAGATTATGCAATGTTCAAGACATTGGCTATTTAAATTAGTAAGGAAGCACTAGAATTCTCAAAGACCAAATAGGTTGAATTAATAATTGAGCTACAAAAAAAGATACCTCAATCTATGCAAAATTACATAAAATAATCAATGTGAAACACATGTATATTATTGAATAGTATGCAAACATGGTATTAATTAATTTTCACTTATATTATATCCCCACTTCTTTGGTTCCCAATACTACATTGGCAAGGAAAAGGAGTACTCAAAGAAATCGATGAAAATTCCAAGTTGATATGCCTCAAAGATCAAAAAGGGTTTTATCTTAGATAAAAAGAAGGGAAAAATAATTAGTACAACTAAAGGCCATAGTTTTCTTGAGGGAAAGAAAATAACTGAGCTTGGGTAGTGATGGGATCCATAATTTTTTTGTTTACTATGTTCATTTCATGTTTCATAGAGTATTTCTTTAGATATTTTTATCTAATACCTAAGACTTTATGTTAATATTTGAAGTTTAGAGCACTAAAATTGAGATATGGTGTCTTGATGAATGATTATGTGTTTCAATAATTATTTTCAAAATATAGTAGTTTATTATTATGATTATAGTGATTTTAACATAAAAGTATTTTGGAGAAAAGATAGTTCTCCTCATGCAACAAATACATTAGACACCCATAGAGAAGGTTGTTGTGAGCCTATAGCCACATGAATAACTATCCATAGTTGAAGGAGTAGGCACCCATAAACAAAGGTGAAAATTCCTACAATTGAGGAGCTAGTACATGAAGCTCATGATTTCAATAATAAAAATCACATCAACAACAATAATTCCTTCCATAAAAAATAAGAGAGAAATCAAGCATTGAAAAATAGTAGTAGAGACTATAGTGATTATTTAGCAAGGATTGCATAATTTGTGTCTTTTATCTACACATATCTATTAATTTATTTCTTTCTATTTATAATTGGAAAATTGTAGTAGGATTACACTCCTTTAAGATTTAATTACACAAGTTTTTTATTTGTATATTTTTTGCAATAAAATAGTCATATTTTTATGTCTTAGAAATGAGTTGACAAATGTAGCCTAAGTTGTTAAGAGTTCAACTAGTTAAGGATAATTAGAACTAATCTATATATATTATAAAGAATTTTTGTAAAAGATAATGAAGATTTCTACAAGTATTTTTGTATTGAATTTTAAATAAGAGATTCAAAATAATATATATTTCTAATTTAGTTTATATCAAGTGTAAATGAATTGTGAGAAGATTTGGTTAACGTATATTATGAGTAAAAAGTATAGTCAACCCCAAGTAAGGGCCCACTTAAGGTAATGTTATGACTCCACAACTAGTAATAGTCGTTAGTAATTTCAATAGTCTTAATTGGAGTTATTTCATATAGATAATTGGTAATTGAGAATAGAAGTAAAAACTATGATTTGGGGATAGGTTTGTGGACCTTCCATATGTACTATTTTAACATGATGTTATGAAGAAATTAATAGATGAAATATGTTGCATGGAATGGAATTCACTATATATGTTGATGGAAATGATCTAACTTGAAAAAAATTACTGCAGGTCATTAGAAACCACCCTAATCACCAAAGAAATGAATGAAATGAACCAAAAGTCACATAGGGATTACCAAAACCACCCATTGAGCATAAAACCATCAATAAACCCAATAACAACGATAAAAAACTCCACTTGAAAGTAGTTCTAGGGTGACAGTAATTTTTTCTTGAGAAAAAGGAAAGTATTCAATGTTGAAAAATAAACCACGCAGATCCCAAAAAAGACATTGTGATGCACAAGCATCTTTGCATCGCCTAATCTGAAACATTTTGATTTTAGATTTTGGTTTAAATTTCGTTTACATTAGCGGTTTGTTTGACATGTAGCAGCATGTGAGGGGCAACGAGCTCTTTTCTTGCTTTCCACGAGCTTTCTTTGTTTTGATTGAATGGAAAGGTCAGTTAGAAGCATCATCCTTTTTGGTGTGTGAATGGATGGGTGTTGAGGAGAGGCGGTTATTAAAAAAAAAGAGAATCAAACCAAGAAACTCCTCTTCTCTTGGTTGTAAAGATTGATAGTCTTAAGGATGGTTAAACTATGCAAAAGTAATAAGTCAGGGGATTGATGGTTTTGTGAGAAAAAGAAAGAAATGCTCCATGATCAACCTTTTATCTTTGACTTGGGAATAATTAATAAAGAAAAGTGGATCTAGTGGTTGGGTTCAGCCTGAGTAGAAGGGGTCAATGGGATGCTAATGAGGCAGTGAACCACATTTTGATCTAGAGAAAAGAAGACTATGTTGGAAAACACGTGAGGTAGAAGGTGAGCTATGCTGGAATAAAGAAGGTCGCTAGAGAACAAAGGGTGATGCAAGGGAGAATAGTGTGTGGAAAGTGCACCATGGAGTTGAATTGTTGTCTTTTGTGATTTGTGGTTATGCCTTTGTGGTAGAATCTTAATGCAATAAAATGTCTTTCCCTGTTGATGGTGTTTCAAGAACTTTTCTTTCTGCCATTTGAATAAGGATTGAATATACTTTTTTTCTGTTTTCCTTAAGAAGGATCCATTTCATAGTTTTGGGTGTGGTATATAGAAATTTGGTGATTTTTAGTCTTCATTGTACTTGCTATTGAATGAGTGTGTGGTTTCCAATTCATTTCTTGGCTCGTTTAATTATGTTCTTGGCAATAAAGAATGAGATTTGGATTTCTTTTCAATCGCCTTTGAATATTAATTTAAATGCTTTGTCATTCAATCTTCTATAGACATTATACTGGTAACCAATCCCTGTGAAGTCTCCAGGTTTAGTGAGATTGCAACATCTTTGTAATTGTTAGTTGGTCATCATTTGGTATCAAATCCCAAAGATTTGGGGCTGTTGAGGAGTGGGAAAAATGCCACCGAGAGCGTTGAGAGGTAGAGGAGCTCGAGGAAGAGGTAGAAGAGTAAATGATGATGGAGTCTTTGAATTGTCATAGAACTTGATTGTACGAATGGATGCTATGGAAAGCACACAATGAAGAGGAAAACCTGTGATGTTGAAGAGGAAGAGTGACCACATGTAGATGATGAGGAAGATCAAGAAAAACCTAAAGGAGTGGAAGAAAGATTGATCAGAGTTGTGATGAATGTGGGAGCAAAGCCATGAATTGAAGTTCATACATACTTAGGAAGCTTGAATGTAGAAGAGCTTATTGATTGGATTAATGATTTGGATAAGTACTTTGAATATGAAGGAGTTGTAGAGGAAAGAAAACTAAAGTTTTCATGTACATGATTAAAAGGCCACACGGGAATGTGGTGGGATTACATGCAGGATGAAAGACACAAGAAAAAAAGGAAAAGATCTCTTCTTGGGATTGAATGGTTTCCAAATTGAAGTTGAAGCTCATTCTGACAAATTACCAAACAAATTTGTTCAAAAGATTGCAAAATCTAAAGTAGAAGGATATGTCTGTGAAAGAATACATAGAATAATTTTATAAGTTGGTGATTTGGTTAGGCCATAGCAAAGAGGATTTGGAAAAGATGGCAAGGTATCTGAATGGGTTGAGATATATTCTATAGGATGAGTTGAGTTTATTGTCACCAATAGCTTTGGAGGAAGCATACCAGTTGGCCTTTAAGGCAGAGGAGAAGTTGATGAGGAAGCAGAATCAACAAGGCCAAGGTAGAGGACAACGCTATGTAGAAAGAGGATAGCAACATCATCAAGATGGAGAGGCAAGTAGTTTAAAAGGGAAAGTTAAGTCAAAAAAAGGAGGTTATCTAGAAAAAGGAGAAAGATCAATTAGAAGTGATGGGTAACAAGGAATAGGAAGATGTTTTGAAGGTAAATGTTTTAAGTGAAATCAATATGTAGGTCACAAGAGTTGGGAGTGTCCAGAATCTTCCCAAGCAGGTTACACAAGGCCTGAAAGGAGGAATTAGGTGGTGCAAGCAAATTAGGAGAGTGTGGGATCATATTCTCCAAGAAAGGAAGAAGTTGAGTCAAGAGAATCTCTATTGTTCAAAAGAGTGTTGCTAAAATCGCCTAAAGAGAGTCAGGAACCAGTACAAAGGAAGGCTATATTCAAAATGAAGTGGAAAGCCAATGGTAAGTATTGTAAATTAATTATTGAAAATGGTAGTGCAAATAATTTAGTGGTTGTAGAAATGGTGGATAACCTAGGTCTTAAGAGAACTAAATATCCTACTCCTTATAAAGTTTCTTGGCTTCAAAAAGGGTATTAGTTGTTGGTAGATGAACATGCTTTAGTAGAATTTCAGATTGGTAGTTATAAGGATAGCATGATTTGTGGCATTATGCCTATGGACCTGTGCCATGTATTGCTTCACAGGCCTTGGTAGTTTGATCGCAAGGTTGTACATGAGGGGAGGAGTAACACATTCCTTTGGAAAGGATGGAAACAAGCATAATTTTCTACCTATGCATGAACAAGAAGAGAACAACAATAATAGTAGCAGCAGTGGTAAGGTGATGTTGGTAAGAAGAAAAGAGTTTATAAATGGCATAGGTGACTGTGAAGTTGGGGTAGCTATTGTTATTCTGAACGATGCAAAGATACAAGAGAGATCAAAACAATAGTGTCAAGATGAAAACATGCACATGAATCTGCATGAATTGAGTGTGGAGATAGCAAAAGAGAATGAGGAAGATGACTTAAATTTTCAAATTGAGGCCATTGCGAGAGAGTGGCTTGAAATAACAAGAGATGAGACAAAGAGTGTAGCCATCAATGGTGAGGTAATATCTCAGTTTTCCAAACCCTTGGATATAGTTGAAAATGATTTTCATGAATATACCATGATTGTAATAGAGGGGTATCCAGAGGAAAAACAATATAGTGTAGTAGAGGAGACAAGCACCATTTTAAATGTTGAGATGATAGATTGCACAGCCCCTGAAGCTTCAGAATCTTCAATGAAGGACTTTAGCCATGAAAGATAATCAACCGCAAAAAGAAGTGTTGCAACAATGGAATGCTAATTAAAGATTCTATTGATAATATGATTGATATGATATCGATATGATATATTACAAATGAATAAGATGTCTGATTATATAGGCAAGAGGTAAACCCTAATATGCATGTGATGTTGCCAAGTGTTATAATCTAACATGTGACAACATGTGAACCCTATGTTGATGATCATTAAATGTGGAGATAAGTTCTAGAAGGAATCTTATCCCACAAACTAGGAAAGGGAATATTATCCCATTTATTAAATGATTGCAACCTAGGACTAAATGATTAAATTCAAGACCTAAGTTAACTTATGCTAGTGTATTAATTAATTAATTAATTACACCAATACCCCCCCATAAGTGCAACTTAGGGAGGAAAATGCAATGATTATGCAAGATGATGATGATGGGTCCCGGCTACGAGGCCATGTTAGGTACCCATGTACATGAAGATGCAAAAAATATCCCACAACCAGAGAAAAGGGGAAAACCCAGTGGGAACAAAACCCCTCTCCAAAAAGGAGATAAAAAGAAAGAATGTGAGAATGGGAAGGATGGAGGACTCCCAAATACCCCCCAAGTACATCATCTGTCACATGGATACAAACAAAAGCCCCCCCATAGGGAGGAAATAGAGAGACTATATAGCCCCCCAAGAAGATAAGATTACCTGCAAGAAAGGTAAGTGTATGAAGACAAAACAAGATCCAATGCCGACAAACAACTTGTCTCCCTTTCGGAAGAAACAAAACCAAATGCAAGTGAAAAGATGCTTCCCATTCCGGATAGGAATTGAAGGAAGGAAGAATGAACATGGATGATGATGTCTCTGAATGCTACTCAAATGTCTCCTTGACTGATGAAGATGCCACAATCAATGAAGAGGGTGACAAACCAAGACGATGCAGAAACTGATGTCGAACAATATCCAAAGACAAAGATAGAATGGATATGATGGATGTGATGGAGACTTGATAGCCCTCGCTGAATGAAGTGTCCTCAAAACCACTGAAGGAAGTCTGAAGCAATGAAGGTGTCCAAACCACAAATCTCCTGCTAGGAAGAAGCAAATCCAATGGTGGATGCTGAAGAAACCTCAAGTCCTGAATGGAATGGCAGGGAAGAAGTCTTAGATATGAAATCTTTGAAGAGAAACTAAGCACCTCCAAGATGGTCTCTGAATTCCCAATCAAGGTTGAGACAAAAGAATGAGGAGACTCAAAAAAACTCTCCAAAGCCAAATCTAAATAGAGGAGTGATATCCCCTCAAGAATGTCCTCCAAACCTGTAGAAGTAGCCAAGTCAGTGATACCTAAAACAAAGCCATCTTGTGATGTCAATTCTGAAAAATTGAATGTGTCCTGATGAAAGATGATAGTGGAAGCCTTAATCAATGATACTAGACAAGGAATCACTAAATGTGAAGGGATACCAACTATCTCTAATGAAGAAGAAGCAATGAAAGGAACCTTGTCAACCTCTTCAGAAAGATCAAGTTAATCAACTTCCTACACAACAATAGCATCATGGGGTACTGGATCTAAAGAATGACATTTTGAAGCATGATCATCGGGGAATGTTGGAGCATTTGAATCTCTGTATAGTTCCCAAAGCTTAGTCCAAATAATGTGAGGAACAATGATCAATAGATCTCAAAACGTCGCAATCAACTTGTAGCTCAATGATCTCCAAAACAGTGTACCTGCTCCAACTCCAAGCAAGTTCATGAATACCTTCACTTGGATGAGGAACTATACCGTATAGATGAGGCAATAGATCAAGTGAATGAAGATGGTGGCAGATCCCATCTCGCCATTGCTGATAGATTCCCTTGTGCAACATAGTCAAAGGAGAATAATATGCAAGCCCCATAACGAAATTTCTCCACAAAAACAAAGACACAGACCTTCAACAGAAAATAGAAGACTTCTAGATAGATATGCAACTGAGAATATGCCTCCGAGATCAAGAAATTATTCTTTAATCTTTAGGATGTCTCAAGAATCAAAAAACCAAAAAAAAGATACCTGGAGCTGAAACCAAAGAAGGTGACTGGACTGATGAAAAAAAACACTGAAATATCTCTAGAATGCCACTGGAATGACCAACATTTGACAATCTAATGCGAAGATGGGTGTAGTTGAGTCCAGAATGGAGGGTTGACTTCAGTTTACATTAGAAATTTATAGTAGACAAATCCTACAAAATGGATGGCACCATTGGATAGTGCTCTGAATTCTCTTTCCGTTGATATCTCGTTTGCAAATTTTTGATATCGTGGCATGAAGATATGGCCTCAGAAAAAAATTGCAATTTGATTTGAATAGGCTAAATAAGTGCAAAATTATGGCACCTTAGGGCAAAAAAAAATCGGGCCCTTGGTCGCTGATGTGACCGCGGGCTATGCTGGCAGTAAAAAAAAACTCTGTCGGATTGGCGACGTCAGAGCGGCAGTAGGGTGGCGGAGTTGGTGGCTTGTCGGTGGCACAGCCGGGTGGCTACACAGCAACAGAGGTCGGCAAAGCAGTGGCCAAAGTCTTTGACGGTGAGCAGAGAACTGGGCCGGCGGGAGCAGAAGCGGTCACAGGGAATCGTCGATGATGACGGTAGTGGAACTAGCCGACAAGTTTGCAGACTATCAGATGACGCAGGGTGATGGGAGTCGATGGGACAGAGCCCACAAAAGGATGATATGCTGACAGAAAAATATTTGAATATTGCAAAAATTGCAATTCAAATATTTTATTAAAATGCCGAAAACCCTGCAGATTAAATGAAAAAACCAACGGTGGAAAAACTATAGCCTTTGAAATAAAATATTTCTACCGACATAATATTATAATTGCAGGTTGAACTTTGCAAATTTAAATTTTTGCGATAACTATAGAAAAATTTGCCCAATAATAGCCAATTTTTTTTTTGATTTTTCTAAATTTTTTTTGCCTTGATGGAGGACTAAAAGGGGGATTTTTTTTCTATAAATATGTACGGATTTGTACAAAAAATGCAAACCCTAGATAATACCTTGAAGGCTCCCGGATGATATGTCTCCAATTTTGACGAATGAATAGGCGATCTATGGGTTTTGAGGCCTTTTGGACGCAATGGAGAGGTCAGAGAGAACTTGATCTGCACCAGAAATTAGCTTGGCTCCCGGGTAGAACCAACTAGCCTGAAACATAAAACTCCAAGCCTGCAAGAATCTTGCACTCCAACTTCCTGGATCAAGGGTTGATGTTTCAATGGACTAGCTCTAATACCATATTGAGATGATAGATTGCACAGCCCCTGAAGTTCCGAAATATTCAATGAAGGACTTTAGCCATGAAAGATAATCAACCACAAAGAGAAGTGTTGCAACAATGGAATGCTGATTAAAGATTCTATTGATAATATGATTGATATGATATTGATATGATATATTACAAATGAACAAGATGCCTGATTATATAGGAAAGAGGTAAACCCTAATATGCATGAGATGTTGCCAAGTGTTATAATCTAACATGTGACAACATGTGAACCCTATGTTGATAATCATTAAATGAGGAGATAAGTTCTAGAAGGAATCTTATCCCACAAACTAGGAAAGGGAATATTATCCCATTTATTAAATGATTGCAACCTAGGACTAAATGATTAAATGCAAGACCTAAGTTAACTTATGCTAGTGTAATAATTAATTAATTAATTGCACCAACATTAAACACCATCTTGAATTTCTCAAATTTTATGCATACTGATGTTGGAGTTGAATATTTCTTGGAGGAAAAGAAAAACAAAGGGGTGGGATGCATCAATGAGAGATTATTTGGAGAGTGGGTGGAATATGTGTTGGCAACACAAGGGAAGACAACTAAGAGGGGGGCGTGAATTAGTTGTCACAGAATTTCAAACTTATTAAACTTATTAACCTTATTTTCAAATATGATCAATAAGCATGAAAGCATAAATCAACAACACATCAGAAGCACACATAACACCAATATTTTTACATGGAAACCTTGTTAGGGGAAAAAATACGGTGGAGGTCAGTCCACAAGATTATACCCTATTAAAAGTATAAAGAATAATATGGGGAATGCACATGCATTCAGGTGCATTTCCTAGAGCTCACTACTCAATTACAAAAGGAAAAATCATTGTCTTACAAAAGATTGGATTACATCCACAAGATTTGATCTGAGAAAATATCATCTACTAATGCCTGATTACAGTTCCGGTTAAAAACACATGAACACTTCTTCCCACTCTACTCACTTTTCTTCACACTCAGCTTTTTCCTTCAAAAGATCTGAACATTATTTGCACATAGGACTGGCACACTTCACATACTCATGCCTTCAAATGATAAAACAATCACTCATATATATCCAGAACAAGAAATTACATCGCTACATGTCATCCTCAATAAAATAATAAAATGAATACAAACTGTCGGCCCAAAACAATAAAGATTATTAATGCGAATCAACCAAGGTTGGCCACAACATAGTGGAAACCCAAAATAAAATCCTCAAACACGAAAAAAACTTCAAATAATTATTCATTGTAGATCCACAACACGCTACAACACCCTTTCGACCAAGAACATGAAAAACATGAACACGGAAGAGAAAATATCCAATCGTGAGAACAACAATCAATGCAGATGTGCAACATAGATAGAGCATGATCTAGAAACATCCACAAACATTGTGAATCACTAGAGAAGCATCCACAACAATTGAACTTACTAGAATCACATCATCTTCATTCAGGAACACCAATTGAAGCAACAAAATGACTGTCAGAACACAACTACTCATAACTCGAACAAATCTTCACGTGGATTTCTAAAACTTAACGTGGATAAAATAGATATATGAGCAACAAGAAACCCTTTAATCCACAACCACTAATCATTGATGTACTAGGAAAATGAATAGAA
Organism: Sequoia sempervirens; assembly: GCA_007258455.2. NCBI lineage: Eukaryota > Viridiplantae > Streptophyta > Pinopsida > Cupressales > Cupressaceae > Sequoia > Sequoia sempervirens. Next base: position 212,534,490 of record VDFB02256132.1, on the reverse strand, counting down.
TAAACTTCACTTCACCACTGACAACTTGCAACTTATTTCATTACAATTTTCTCAATATCCTTGACATATATAGCCTCTAAGACATTAGTGCCAATAGTGTTGACATCAATGACAACCACATATCAACAACACAAGCACAACATCCAACAATATATTGGCGATGATGAGATGGGGTGTAGAAATGGAAATTTTACTTGGAGAACAATAAGTGGGAAGAACATGAAGAGCGTATTCAAGAGTTTGAAGTATGGAGGTTCGACCAAATGTTGGAAGAAAAGAATGAAATAATGGTCATGGTTGGTCATTTCTTAGCTTAAGGGTTATGTTGCAATTGTTGAGAACTTGGAAGGGTAGTCCTACTACCCAAATCCCTTTGTGAGCTACACTCACAAAGAACTCTCTTGGGGAGCTTGATGCAGGGACATCTTTGCATCACCTAATTTGACACATTTTGAGTTTAGATTTTGGTTTAAATTTTGTTTACATTAGTGGTTTGTTTGACATGTGACAACATGTGAGGGGAAACGAGCTATTTTCTTGCTTTCCATGAGCTTTCTTTGATTTGATTAAATAGAAAGGTCAGTTAGAAGCATCATCCTTTTTGGTGTGAATGGATGTGTGTTGAGGAGAGGCGGTAATTGAAAACAAGTAGAACTGAACCAATAAACTCCTCTTCTCTTGGTTGCAGAGATCAATAGTCTTAAAGATGGTTAAATTGTGCAAAAGCAATAAGTCAGGGGATCGATGGTTTTGTGAGAAAATGAAAGAACTGCTTTGTGATCAACCTTTTATCTTTGAAGGGAACGATTAATGAAGAAAAGTGGAGCTAGTGGTTGGGTTTTGCCTAAGCAGAAGGGGTCGACGTGATACTAATGAGGCAGAGAACCATGTTTTGATCTAGAGAAATGAAGACTATCTTGGAAAACGTGTGAGGTAGAGGGTGATCTATGCTGGAATAAAGAAGGCTACTAGATAACAAAGGGCGAGGAAGGGGAGAATAGTGTGTAAACAACACACCATGGAGTTGAATTGTTGTCTTTTATGATTTGTGGTTACACCTTTGTGGCAAAATCTTAATGCAATAAAATGTCTTTCCCTATTGATGGTGTTTTAGGATCTTTGATTTTTTCCATTTGAATAAGGATTGAATATACTTCTATTGTGTTTGCCTTAAGAAGGATCCATTTCATAGTTTTGGGCATGGCATGTAGAAATTTGGTGATTTTTGGTCTTCGTTACTTGCTGTTGAGTGAGTGTGTGGTTTCTAGTCCATTGCTTGGGCCATTTAATTCTATTCTTGGTAATAAAGAATGAAATTGGGGTTTGTTTTTAGTCACCTATGAATATGAAGTTACATGCTCCATCATTCAATCTTTTGTAGACATTATACTGGTAATCAATCCCCGTGAAGTCTCTAGGTTTAGTGATATTGTAGCATCTTTGTAATTGTCAATTGGTCATCACATTGGTGTGAATCAAAGTGAATACTACCTATCAAAAGAAAAAAATACCGCTCTATAAAATAAACTAAGCTACCAATGAGAAAACATATATTGTTGTAGTTGTCAAGGAGGAAAATGGTTGCAAGGTGGTGTAGAAAAACACCAAGTAGAACTATTAGGAGAGCTAAAAAGGGTTTCTAGTGGGATTAAAGAAATCCTCCTATGATAACACATAGGCCATTGCAGGTATAAAGAAAGGCCTATCGATAGATACCAGGTCAACTCCATTAGGAGGAAGCATGAATGCTCTAAAGATTTGATGACATTAAAACTCTAGTGGCACAAAAATGGAAGGAAAATAATAGTGATTCATTTTAAAACTATAATAACTATTGAATGACCAAAAACAATTACAAAATTTTAAAAAGGTATTGAAAAAAATAAAATTCCTCCATTTCTAATAAAATGATAATTGAAGAACATTACCAAAATTTACCTAGAAACCTCGCTAGGAAACCTAGATCATTTTGAAAGTTGAAGATGTAGGGCCTACACAAGAGGGGGTACAATTTCATACTATTATATGAATCCATGTACAACTGAATGGATTTTGTATGGCATACAATTTTTTTTTGTCAAAATCTATGCATGCCTAAAATAATTTGCTAAACAAAAACAATTTCTTTGATTTTAATGTTTAGATAGTTAATCTTAAGGTTTTTGGGTTTTGATGCAATGGTGAGGTTCATTTGGCTCCATAATGCACCATTGAATCACTCAATTCCATATTTCTAATACCATGTTGGATTTTATTCCTCAACCCTATAGCTCCTAATGATCACCTACAATCAAACACATGTCATAAAAAGAGATAAAAGATAATGAAGTTTAAGAGTTATTGATCCAAAAAGGTATGAATCATTATGAATGTGCAGTCTCAAAATTTATGAATAATACAAAGATAATACTTATAAATAAAATAACATGAATAAAATAACTAACCTAGAGAAACCCTAGTGAGGATAAAAATAGATTATGACACGTGTCCTCATCAGATGACTTGATTAAAAAAATATATGACCTAAGTAAGCTTAAGTAGATAGAGTAAAAATATACCTAATTAATTAAACCATTAATAACGTAAATAGCCTTTTACTCTAATAATAAGAGTTTAATTTTAATTTTCACAAAACTCTTTCATTCATTCTCCTTTATTCATATTCTTAGTTGCACACTCTATTGTTTTTATTTTCTTTTGTTCCATTAGAATGATGTTCATTTTTGTATTAATCTAACAAAAAATGTTGAAATAATAAAAATAAATTACTAATAATATCAAATATAAATAAAAATGTAATTAGAATGTTTTATGTAAATGCAAGATGAAAAAATAGCTAGTTTTATAAAATAATGATTTAAATTTCTGAAAATAATAAAAAAATTGATTGACAAGATTAAGTTCAAACAAAAACATGCAATTAAATTATGTTATGTCAATATAAGACAAAATAATTACCTAATTTTTTCTAAAAATAATTGAAATTCCTCACAATAATCAAAAGAATGTATGTTGGTGCCAGTATTGGCATGGTGTGATGGTTTATAGGTGGCATTGTTGTTCTTGCCACCAAGGTTCAAACCCTATTGGGGTGGTATTGTTGAATGGTTGTATCCGGTTCATAGCTCCGGTCAAAAGCGTTTACCCCTTGAATTAAAAAAAATAAAAATGTATGTTGCAAAATATGCATAAAACATGTGGATCCAAAGTCATGTTTTTTCTTTCTTGAAAGTTGTTACCATATTTTTCTTCTATCAACCAGAATTTATGTAGACTAAAACACATGTTTTATAACATGTACATGTTATAACACACACATGTTATACCCTACTTTAGAATTTTCCTTATAAATATAAGCCAAAGGGTTGGACCTACATGTAAAGTCCCTAAATAGGTGTAAGCAATTCCCTTAGTTGATAAAGTAGAAATACTAAGGTGATAAATAAATGTAACAAAAAATTGTTACATAATATACATGGTGAAAAGAGGGAGGTATTTTGATTATAATAATGGATGTAGATGGGGTATTGAAAACATAAGTTTGTCATATAGAAATGAAATTAGAGTCGTTTATTAGTACCCTAGGAGCATGCAAGCTATGCCTTTGATTTATTAAGTGAATCCTTTGAAAGTTATCTTTAGTGAAACCCCGAGTTCGACCAACTTTATGACTCTAAGTAAAAGATCTAATACAAAAAAGTGTGCAATGGACCTAGGATGATGCCACAAGTATTTCTAAATATAAAATAGTCTCTTTTAAGCTTTTTGATTTAGATATTCTTTTCACATTCCAACCTTCTAACCTTTAGTCTTTCCAAAAGAGTGAACAAGCATCTTCAAATACAACTAAACCCACAAATCAACAAAACACATGCTAGTGAAAAAGACTAACAATATTTAAATTTAACTTTTCAATTTTAAAAAGTTAAGATTCAAAAATATGACAATAAAAATGATTTAAATCAAGTTTGCATTCACATATCTGACCTAAAATAACAAGTTATAATGTAAGAATAAAAAATAAATCTATAAAAACTAACAAAAAAAAAATCAAATTTATGACATTATAAACCAAATTTACATAAAAATTATTACCTATAATTAATTATTTTATTTAAAACATTCAATTTAGAATAAACCCTAAACATTAAAAATATATAAATAGATAAGCTTATTCCTTTTCTTGACTACTTCAATTATTAGTTCTGCCGGCAGGCAGGATACTTATGCATTCGCCTGGAATGCATTTAACCGGCAGCATCAGCCAATCACATTTCAACATTTAACATATTACTTATTTTTTTGTATAGTTTGAATTTGGAGAGCTATTTTTAATATTGGAAAATTAGCATTTATCTATTTTTCTATTCGTCTGAGTAGCTTTATAAATCATTTTCGTTTTAAAAATTTGAGAAAATACGAATGCATAAATTGATTAAATAAATTTAAGCAAAGGCATAGTTTATAAAACTGGCGGCTAGAGGTATGTAATCCATGAATGCAAATTAAATGCATTAAAAAATGCGAACGCATAGATTGATTAAATTAATTTAAGAAAAGGCATAGTTTATAAACTGGCAGGTAGAGGTACGTAATCCATGAATGCAAATTAAATGTGCATTAAATGGCATCTGGCTGGAGGTGAAGGCGCTGGAATGGCTTGGTGGCCACGCATGGCCAGGGTACTTTGGTCATTTAATATAGATTTAAGCCACTTGCTATGCATCGCTATTACTTTGTGTATGTTGTTTTCTTGTTCTGCAGTGAGCAGGAGATGTTGTAGTTGCAGAGTCCAGACCTAGAAACGAGTTACTTGAGGTGATAAGTAGTTATTTTTCTTATTTTCTTTCCATTTTTTAATATTGATTAATGCATTGGATAATGAATTGCAAAGTTTTTGTAGCTTTGGCTGCTCATGTAAAGTGTTTGTTTCTGTTAATAAAAACTTCAAGCTTTGGGCACTCGGTCAGGCTTACCGTCACTATGAAAATCTTTGGCAGCATCTTTTGTGAGGTGGGTTTTTAATTTTTGTTTCTTTAGTTAATCACAGCCACAATTTTTTTTTTTCCAATTTCGTTAACAATTCTTTATTTTGGGTCATGGATTTTTGAGATTCCTTTTTTATATGTATATTGTTTACTCACCCTAATAGTATTATAGATGACTAATTTGTCATCTTCGTTTCTCTTAGGGCTTCCGTTTTTGCAAGTCTGAAGGACTTCGAGAGAATATTCTCCAACCTTATTGTGCAGGAGCTTGAGAATTACAGTGTGTTTCCTTTTCACGACTATAGTTAAGACAATAGCATTCATCTAGAGAAGTATACAGCCTGCTCTGAACATTTTATGGATAAGGCTCATTAAAGACGGCAGAAAGAGAATAGAGTAGTAGAAGAAACACGAACCAAAGCAGCAAGGCAGGTAAGACCATTGTCTTCTCTCAACATTGTTTACAGATTTAATGTACGTTGATGTTTGCTATTAGTTTCTCAAAGCATGAAAACTTGGCATCTTTAGATAATTTTTATGTAACTGGTGTTTTCTCAGTTTACCAAAACTATGTGATAACTTATTGGGATTCAACTAGATAGTTTCCTGTCAATCTTTGATAATTCTGACATTTGAAATAAATTTCAAACATGATCTATAGTTGGACCTAGTTTGAGTTTGAGCTTTAGCTTTGAGTGTTCACTTCTGAACAGAAGAGAACGACAATGACAATTGGGCTTCGTCACGCTAGTTTTGGCTTTCCAAGTACGGCAACTAATTCTTCATTCAAGTCTTCTGGTGGTATCCAGCCTTCCCATACAGCATGGAAATGCTCTATTTCTCAAAATTCGAAGTAGAGAGTTTTTCTTCATGTTAGAAGGATCACACGACATTCCTATCCAGTTGCCCTTGCACTCTCAACACAAGGTATGTTATTCTCTTGCATTTCCTCACGTCAAAAGAGAACCCCTATCTGCTTGTGGACATGTGTTTACTGCATGGATCTACTATCTAAACATATTCTTCTCTACTTAACAAGTACGAACACAAAGTAACAATTTAAAAAATAAAAACTATGTTTTCCTAGGCGATTGAGTGATGATAGATCATGATAGATCATGATATTGTTTAAATTCTAGGAGTTGTGCTGGCTTCTGTGTTTAGACAGAAGAGTAGCAAATTAATAATGTGAATCTTGTGCTCGCTTCCTCGACCCACTGCTGTGCAGATAAGAAATTTGTTTGCCATGTCTGAATAGTATTATCCTTGAATAATCTATCAAACATTGCAATACCCGACTAAGTTATAATTAAAACATAGTAACTTAAAGACAGATGAAGAGTACTGTTCGAATCATGTGAAACTTGTTCTTTATGTTTTGTTTCAATGCAATGTTGTAAGTAGTTTATGATATGAATTTTTTTCAGTCTCGGCTTCATTTAATGCCCACCTCAGTGCACCTAAGTAAAATTGCAATGCATCTAAAAGCGAGAAGAAAAGCCTTAAGAAAGAGACATTATGAGTAATTATTTGATTGCCTATTATATACAAGCATGTCAATGATAATTTTGACATGAAGTAGCAGAGAAGGTTTCTGCATCAGGGTAACTGGAATATACTGTTGAAGATATGGACAGCATTGGTCTGTGTGCAACTTCCTTAGCTTGGAAGTGTTAGATAAACGTGTTGGCATTCATTGCATGTTGATGGATGGAAATTCATTCTCATTCTGTGTAACTTAACTCTGATTGTGTACATGTGCTGCATAAGCTTGTATTTTATTGCTGAGGTGCTTGTTATATAGCCTTTAACTGAAGCAAAGAGACCATCATTGCTAACAGAGTGCTGAAGTCATACTCAAATGATTGAATAAAAAATTATTAGGCTAGAAAACCATACGTTTGCTCTGATGAAGTGATCCTAATTCCACTGTAGGCATCAATGCAGTTACTTGAGGTGCGTATATTCTCAATTACTTTGGGAAAGTGCTTCCTAGAAGTGTTGACACACAATTCTATGGGATCTAACAATTGTTGGCTATTCTCAGATAGCTTAACGTATCTCGTTAACTCCTATATCCTCAAATAAACGTATGCATGAAAAACAGAGTTTGCCCAGACATGAACTTAGAAGTTAGATGTGGTAAAACAAACCACATAATTTACTGATTACTTGTTTTTCCATTATTTGTAAGTAGTTTTTGGCCAAAAGAGATAACTTTGCAGAAATGAATCTTCAAATGTGGAAGATAAATTTTGAAATACACTAATCACCTATGGTCGGTCTCAAAAATTATTTTCAAGGTAGTTTCAAGGTTTCATATGGACTGGTAGAGGGATCTTGAAGGAGGGCATGCTTCAACTTCTTTATTGTAAAAATCACCAACCTATCCTTGCACTCATGGGTGGAAGAAACATGAATTTTTAGAAATACTTAGGGAAGATCATATTTATCACAAAGAAATTTTAAAACCATGTTTCTATAATGGACCTAAGTAAGAGAAGTTTAGGAGATATCAACGATCATCCTTGAGTATAGAGATCAAATATGGTACCGTTCTTTGGACTTTGTAGGTGTAGGTTTTAGGTACTATTTATAGTATATACTACGTTTGTGGGCATATAGAATCAGACTGCTCCTTGAAGTCAAGCAATTGTTTGGCAGTCTTCAAGGCTTGGGGACATGATATAAGCCTCCCATGAAAATGTAGAATAAGAACTACCAGAAAATGATGCTGTATGCACTTCATTATTAAGATTAAATAGACTTGATGGGGACATGTGGTGGCCGGATAAGGACAAGCTTATGCTAAATAGACTTGATGGGGACATGTGGTGGCTGGATAAGGACAAGCTCATGCAAAATAACCTTGAATCTGGCATGCAAAATTCACCCGTGTGTCTTACTTACATACAGTTAGTGAGGTTCTAATGAATTGGGAGAGTCTACATATAATTACAATGAGGAGATATTTACAAGGTGAGAGATCACTACAAGAGTGATTCTCACCATTTCTCCTTGCTGAGATGAAGTTTTTATCAATATCTACATGAGATGAAGGAACTTCTCCACAACAGATAACTTGGAGAGCCACTTGACTTGTGTTGACAGATTGCCTTTGCTGTCGACAAGGTAAGCATCAGTTTTTTTCTTGTGATTAATGCAAAACCGAACAACATGCAAAATGTCCTTGGTCAAGGGTTATTGATAATATGGAATGTTAGCCTTAGGACAAGTTATCTCCACTCACAATTGTAATGGCTTGTATGGCTTAACTTTGCTTATTGACAACATGATGGATGCCAAGCTGAGTTTGAAGATCTAAGTGAAAGGCATTAGGCCCAGCTATTTTGAGAAAATAATGTAGTCTGTGTCCGATAGTTTTCAACTTGTGATATTGTTTGTTGTAGAATATCATCTTATCCAATTCTCAACTGCCCCATTGCTTACAAGGTACCGCCCCTTATAACTCTTCTTGAAGCTTCTTGGACTCACATTTGTTTTGTTTTTGGCTAATTTTGTTTTGACTTCTACCATAATTGAAGTTTTCTTATAAATTTGTTTGAAGAAATTCAGAGACAATATTTATTGTACATTTTTTTAATTTGGAAAATTTATCTTTTGGGTAATGTTTGGCTTAATTGCCCTTATCTTGAGCTTAAATAAATCCACTTTGTTTTCTTAAATAGAGTATATCTATCATTTTAAAATCAGGGTGTGGGGATTCCTTATTTTCGTGCAGCCATTTTATGCTTTGACTTCTTTATATATAGGCTACTGTACACGAGGATTTAGTTGCCCAAGCTTCTAAAGCATCTCTATTTCCTACTGATGCTAGGCTTGTTTTAACTTAATTTCAAATCAATTCAATTTCTGGTTTTAAAATTTGATTTTAGGTGATCTGCGAGGTTGGGGATATGGTCCATATCAAATATTTTCCTACTAAACCAGAGAAGCCACAGAAAAAAAGAGCAGCAGCAGCTGGAAGAAGAGGAAAAACTTTGTTGAAAACAACCTAAATCAAGAGATGACTATCTTGATCATAGCAATTCTATTTTATCGTGTATGAAGATTTGAGTTGTTATTCTTAGGGAGCATATGTCTTCTATAATGCCTGCGTATATGATCCTTTTTAAATGACATTGTATTGTAGATCCTTTTTAATGGCATTGTATTGTAAAACCATGAACAAATTATAAACTAATCTATTTAATTCTTTAAACTAACTGAAGAGCATTATGCCTCTTGGAAGCTATACAATTTGTAAATTTATAGGTTTGCTCATGTTTTCTTTCTTATCTATAGATCAGTAGTCTTTGATTAGTTCTTCTTGAGAGCGCACACTCTATCTTTCAAGACCTTAAATTAGCAATCAAAAGTATGACAATGATCTAATCCAAAACTAGAGAATGACTGGTCTCCGTGTTTATGCAATATCTGTGAACCAACCAAGGACGCTATGCCTAGGTAGCATGCTCTTTAGATAGACACGGAAAATTGTAATGGGAAACCGTTTGTCAAGTGAAGTATATACAAATTTCATAAAAGGGCCTAAGTAAATTATAGGATATTGTACTACTGAGTTAAGTTTTGGACTTTGTAACGAAAGGTAACCCAACAAAAATTATACACTCATATAAAAACACTGATAAGAAAACATCAGAACATGTATTTCATTATGCAAGTGGTGAAGAATAGGGACAAAACGATACATGAAAAATTATAATTATTCTAACACCTGTAAAAAAAAAATCATCATCTTCCTAAAGAATTTCTGATACTTACTGACCTTTTAACTCCATCTTTTGTGACTAGCGAAACCCTTAGTTTTGATTTAGAGCCATTCCTCAAATATCATGGGCATTTGATTGTTTACCCCTCACACTCAGTCTTCCATATTTTAAGCAAAATGGGAGCTTCAGAATGGGTTACTTAATATGTTTCTTGCAAGCTTTGCCCATTTTTGTTGGCATTGATAACAACATGAAATAATTCATGTAAAACTTGAGCTAAGTTAGTATTAATTAGATACTAGCTATTGCTGATACTCTAAATGTGATGGCTACCAGTGCTGTCTTCACATATAGTGAATTACAGAGGTCAAACCATTTTCAAAAGTTGAACTTGTTACATCCTTCTTCACAACTTTATACATTTTTTATAATATTTCTTCAGTTTTTTTTAATTAAACTGGCTCTTGTATTTTAAAGACCAAGATGTGGAGGCATAGATGAGGTATGTGAACTATTTGATTCAATCCCTAAAAGAAATGTCGTCTCCTGCAATGCCATGATTGCATGATAAGAACAACTGAATCGGGCAGGCATGCAAAACATGGAAGTAAGACAATTAACTGAAACTATCTCACAAAATCCCTCAAGAAAATATTATCTCATGAATTTGTTGATTGCACAATAAATTTTGTGTAAGAGAGTAGAACTTACACGATGATGCAATTGGCAGGTGTAACGCCTATATCCTCATCCTCTGTGCATCCAACAAAAATACAAGCTTTCCCCCACCGGGGATGAATGTCCATCAGAGGCGTCCAGGATCTCCTCCCTCATTTTTTTTGCATAGATGTCTTGGTTAAAAATGCGTCGATCAACATGTATGTTGAAGGTGGAAGCACATACAAGGCACGTGGACTCCTACGTATTGCATGCAAAATGTGGAAGCGCTAATCCATTTCAACACATGGAGGAGGCCAAATAACTCAGATACTTTTCTAGTTGGGTCAATTATTTAGTTTTTAACCCTTTGGAACATGATTTGATTCATCTTTTGTGAGACTAGATCATTTTAATTAGCAGTTTTCTATTGCCCTCGTTTAAAAGCCAAAAATTGTGTACCCTCGAGATGTGCTAAATTAATTACCTGATAACTTTATACCATGTTAGTGGAATACTAAATTAATTACTGGCAACTTTATGCCACGTTAATGGAATGCTAAATTAATTACCCCACAACTTTCTACACCTTCCTTAAAAATTAGAAAAAGCCAACGTTAGCAATTTTCTGCCCTATTTTATAAATTATAAAATTTCTACCAACATTTGATTTTAACACTTTACTTTAGCTTTTTTACGGATATTTGTTAACATTGTATACACTAATTCTTATTTGAATTAAAGATCAACATTGTTGGTTTTGGATTTATATTTTTACACTCTTTAGAATAAAATTTTCTTTCAAGCAACTTTTTTCATCTTTGACTTTAAATTGTATGACGCCACATATTTCTTTAGATGAAATTTTCTTCTATCCGAATTTTTGATATTGGTTGAGTTAATAAATGCTCTATGACATATGGTGTCTTATTTATGCAGTGCTCATTAGCTATTCTATCCTTTATTATTTTGACGTAAAAAATTTAGTATTTCAAGATTTACTTGTGACTAGTTGGGTTGAGGCTTATGGCTGAAGGCATTGAACTACGACATTATATTCAACCTTAATTTCAAATGTTGCTATCATGAAATTCATAGTACTAAAGTACAAATACATCGAAAGGCATTTAGTGCAATTTTATTCTTGAGCCTCAAACATGATTTTTGCACCTTTTCACAAGAATATACTACTTGCATCACGCTCTCCGGTAGGAACTCGACGCTTGCGTCACTTGTTTAGCTTATGATGTACTCACTTCCAAAAATAACATTTTTTATCAAATAATCTTCACGTACAACTAAAGTGAGATAAAAAAACAAATCAACTTTTTATATGCAATCTACATTGGATATTGTTGTGTGGAAATGGAAATAAAGTTCATCCGTATAAATTTTCCTTTTACAGTAATATAAGGTCGTTTCGCATTGTAAAGCATTCAATACCAAACAAATAGGAGACTTTATGTAGTTTTCATTACTATTGTAATATTTGACTAAATTATTAGAATAGTTTTTAATTTTTTTTAAAATTATTATTATTATTTTTAATTTAAAATTTGGTTTAAGAAAAAGTTAACTGAGTGTTGGATATTCATATTTATTATTATATTTAATATTTACAATTGTTGTTGTTAGTTTTGTTATTAATGCATTCATCTAGTTTTATTAATTTGTTCAAATGAGTCAATAAGAAAAAAGAATTAAAATAGATTGATTATTTTTTCTAAAGCATAATTTTTTCTAAAATTTATTTCAATATATGATTTAACTATTTATTTATTTTAATTCTATTAGATCATAGTGTGTACAATCATGTAAGCAATTTGAATAATGTATCACTTTTTGATACTATTTTTTTTTGTTACTATAGGGGTGTCCCAGCGACCCAGCCCAGTGGCCCGTATCTTGGGTACCTAGTGCGAGATAGGGCGAGAGTAGTCCCCTACGGGTGAGATCCCCCACCCGCAAGAAGTCCCACCTCTTAAACCCGGGAGTGAAGTCAAACCCAAGAACAATGGGGAGCAAAACCACTGCCCAAGCCAACTCAACTATTCGTTTGGGCTTTATTTAAAAAAAATTCTATTTCTAAATAGTATAAAGTTTGTTTATTATATGTCTAGTCAATTGTGCACTAGTAAAAAGTGAAACTATTTGATTTGATTGATGGATTCATAGAATTGGTATTTTTTGTTATTGTTTAATGTATTAATTTATTATATGCTATAATAATATAATAATATAATATATAATTAATATATATTTAATATATTATTGTTAGCATATGTTATATATCTATACTATAGATAAATTAATTAATATTAAATAATATAATAATAATCGTATTATGGAATATGTTAATATTAATATTAAATATTTATATTATATATATTAAATTCATTGTGTATAGATAATATATATAATTAAAATTATATTATATATAATTCTTTCTATGCTATATATAATTACTACTAATATGATTATTATCATACATTTATGATATATATAATCATATATTAACTATTCATTAGTATAATAATATTTAATCTACAATGGAGTATTTCTTTCAATTTTTTTTCCCACTACACAATTAAAAAATGAATTACTACATCTTAAAGCTAGTTACATGTTAAATACAAACAATATCTTCATAGCCACCTTCATACAATTTTCGCAGGAAGCAATGTGTTGCACATATCTAATACATAAACAAAGTTGCAGTTGAAATAATCTTTGTTCTCTTCAAAAGTGTTTGGTCTCTAATCTTCAACAAGTATAATCAATGCAACATCTTCAACAAGCACAATGAATATTTGTAAATGTTATTGGCTTCTCATCTCAACATATTGACTATAAACTTCAATTATATAATTATTTATTAGAACTTGTAATGTATTGACCGAAGTGGTCTACAAATGTACACATTGTGTATATTATTTTCAATTATATGCATTTATACTCATATAATAATTATTATATGCAAATATCATTAACAAACAACATGTTACATATTTTACCAACAAGAATTAGACACAATGCATCTCTTGTTTATGTTGAGTTTCATTTATAATTTGTTTATTATATTATATTTTATTGAAAAGTTGACTTTATCTATTATAATTTAATAAAACAAATTATAACTATAATATGTTTATAGTGTGTTTGTACAATGAATAGGTTAGAATTGTATACCAATCATTATTACTTTTTTTTAATAACATGAGATTTGGAATAACATTTGAAACCTGTAACCATTCAAATTGTTTTTGATAAAGGAAAAATGGGTTTTACAGGGACCCGAAACCACAAATTTTACAAACATGAACAAGATAGAACATTAAAGTTCACAAAATCAAGAAGGTTGCAAAGAAAAAAGAACCATAAAAAAGCAACTGCCCCCAAACAAAGGCCAACAAAGGCCACCAAAAGCCCAGGCAATAAAACCAACAACAATTAATCTAAGGACTTTAATACTTCTATTGTCTCAACTTCCAAGTTCTGCATCTCCTGAACACCCCTCTTAAAGGTTTCAACCATCTATGGAGAGGGAGGCACTTTCCTCTTCAGGTTCACTCTGGTTCTCTTTGATGTCCCCATGTCCTCTTCCTTACTTTTGTCTTTATCTTCTTCCAAGTCAACAATCAAAGAACCATGCTGTGACTTATCCAGCTTCTATGTCATTGCATTGATAATAATAGCATTGTGCCTCGCTATTCTATGGTTTTGTTCTGTAGTCATTTTCATAATGTTTTTTATTTTTTCAATCTTAGCTTTCAGCACCTTGTCTCTGCCCTCATTATCCTCGACCTCCTTCCTAATGATGTTCTCATTCCTCACCCCTTCCACCTTACTTAGAGAGGACAATTTTACTTCCAATTCTTCCATTTTGCTATGGAGGGCCCTATTTTTGATATTCAGGTCATTAATCTCGTCAAAAGCCCATCTCATCACTCTAAAATAATCAACTGCACCATTCTTGGAAATGGTCAGGAAATCAATAGATGAATCCATGTCTTATTTGAAGAAGCTATCATCTAGGTCAAAGATTCTTGGGAACTTGGGTCTTTCATCTCTGTTCATTGCCGGGTAGGATGAGGAAGAGTCCTTGCTAGCTTTATGGTCCTCTGTTTTATCCTCAGGGGTATCCTCAGAGTAGGGGACTAATTTTTTGGTAGGGGAACTCTTTTGGACACATTTAGCTTTAGGGGCTGAACTACCAGGCTCATTCGCAGGGCTTGCTTTCACAAGTTGGGGTTTACGAGGTTGGGTTTTCTTGCCAGAAAAGATAGGGGAAGGAGGGTCCGCAACAATTCTTTCTGGTTTTGGCAAAGGTTTGTCCTCTGAGCCACTAGTTTCAGTGTCATAATCCTTAGAGGCCAAAACGGCAATAGGGTCAGAAGGGTCGACAAGTTTTGAAAGTGTTCATAGATCAGTCTGATAAGCCCAATATGTAAAATAGGGTTTTTTGGGATTTTTCTTGTGGTCATCAAGACTATTTCTCAAAGAACGAATCAAGTAATGAGGAAGAGAGACCCTTACCTTATGGCGAAAATGGTTGAGTAGGGCAAAGTGATACCCATAAACCCTAGTAAATCTCCCATCCAAGGTAATATACTCCATGATGATAGAAGAAATTTTCTCCAAAGTGCTTTAATGGAGTTGGCCTCAAAGTAGCTGTTGGAGATTTTAGCCAATTTCAATTTCTCCTTTTCTTTTTTCAGGAATCTAACCACCTCCTCATCAAAAATTCTTCTGTCATGAAAAAATTTCAAGCCCTTAGTGGAAATACCAGTCACCTCTCCTATTAGGTTCTCATCCAGCTTCACCTTCCTATCGAAGAGGATAATTTCTCTGTTGTTCCAATTCTTCTCAAACTAGTCAGTTGCCTTCAAGTTAGGTCCATGAAGTTTTTCTAGAAAAGGGAGCAATCCACCACATTTGATCTATTTCCAAACCTTTGGATTCCTTGTGTGCATTTCAAAGCTCTTCTGCTCGACCTTTTTCTTGTCTCCTCCCATTTTAACAAGCACTTCTCTGTAATTTTTACTAGAGCCAAAGTCTTGATACAAAGTAGTCCCACCAAACCAGTATGCCCACAAAGCGTGCCACACTTTCTTGCTAGGTAAGTTAATTAACTCAGCCCCATCACATCTTATGATTTTGATGTACTTAACACGTTCCCTTTTCATCATTAAGAGGACTTGCTTCTTTCCCATGTGTAACATCATAATCCAATAAATCCCTTACCTCAACACTTAGGTCCCTGACATTCTACCACACACACAATCCTTTCCATTTGACCCCTTCATTCGCAAAATAATCCGCCATGCCGTTGGCTTCCCTATAGGCATGAGAAATTTTTATTTTATCGAACTTGGCTAGGATCAAATTGGTTTCTTCGATCCAGTTCTTAATGGTCCAAGAAGGGGGGATCCTACTTAGGAAACACTCAATGATGTTTTTGGAATCCCCTTCAAGCCAAAGATTTTTAATATTCAAATTCTTGATAATTTATTTTTTAAATAGTTTTTGTTAAAAATGTGTATATAAAATTTTCATAAATTAAATATTCACATGAAATAGAAAAAAAATAACATATAATTAGTTTACAAGTATAATTAGTAATAGCGAATTAAGCAATGCTAGTTGCAATAATACTTGTCAAAGGCAACTATAACAAGTGATATGTAGTGGTTAGTATCTATGATTGAAATATTGTAATAATGAAATTTTTTATTTTATTTTGTGGAGTTGGAAATATATATTTTAATTGTGGATGAATTCTTGTAATGTGTTTGAATTTACATTGTGTATTTTCATTAGTAATGAAATTAGAAAGTAGTAGATCACCATGAAAGTGACTCAAGTAAGACTTAACTAATAATGCCAATTATTATAGATGCTTTTGTGTTAGAGGACACATATATGAACTATAAGTATAGATGAAAAAGCATATAATAATTATTTAGATATCATTATTTTATTATAAATTAGGATAATTATAATTCCTTAAAGGATTTTCATCATATCACAAGGAACCTTTGCCCAAATTAATACTTAAAAATTAAAAAATGATATAATATAAAAATCTCTAGTCATGCAAACATCTCTAGATTGAGTGTGTAGAACTAGATTCCTTTTAGCACACCAATTGGAGTGTCTAAATGTGAATGACAACAAATTTAGCTCTCCAACTATAAATGACCAATATGAATGCATATAATTCCTTTTAAATACAAGGAAATGACAACATGTCATGTAAATTTGTACTTCATTAGTCCTACTACAAAGGATAAAGGTGGGAAGTTAGTGGTGTGTTAAATAAAAATAGGTGGGATGAATTTGTAAGCCCACAAGCTTAGTCCCACAACTATGAACTAATATTGACAAAGAAAAGGAGATAGACCATAGCGGATAACATGTGCATGAGAATGTGTGAAAGCATGAGAGTAATAAATAAGTGAATAGGGGGAACACCTATGGGTATGGGAACATGGAAAGTAGAATAATTGGTAGGTTTATAACATCTTAATTGTGATATATGTGAAATAATTAAATGATAATGATCCAAACATTTAAATCTTACTCTATTTTAAACATTTTGTTTTGTTTTAACAACAAGAATCCCTATATTTGAAAAAGCATTGATTGGGAGAAAACATTTATTTTATTACAACAAAAAAAAAAACCAAATAGATCTCAAACCCCTCAAATATACTTCACCTACCAAGGCTAAAATCAAGATTAGATCAACATTTTAGAGCTACATTATTATCCTAGATTCAAAGGTAGAAGCAAATATTTAAAATTTTATAAAATGAAGCATTTTTACTTTCCTAAGGGTTTACCTCATTATGACAATGATTGTATAGTAGATTAGACTAATCAAAATATTCTATTTTCAAGAGCTACTCATGTTAATATAAAAAGAAATAAAGCATATTCATTTGTAAAATTATTTCAATAAAGGTAGAATGCATGGATTTCAAATTTTATTTTTAAAAATTGACTTTCCTAAGAGTTCATCTCAATGTTACTTAGAGATCATATAATTGATTAGTCTAAGAATGAAGTACTATTTTCAAGACTTACTTGTGTTGATAGAGAATTATCACTTATCAATTTAAATCCCAACTAACGTGGTGACTTGTTTGAATAATCATGTTTATATACAATAAATACCATTAAATTGATCAATAGGAGCAAGAAGTTAGATGCCTTCCCAAAATCATTTTGGATAACTACATTTAAATTATTAGTCCATAACCTTACAATAAATACCATTAAATTACATCATGAATCCATAAAAACAATAATTATATATTTATTATCAATGAAAGTGACATAAACAACTAAAGCTATTACGCTTGAAATTCAAAAAATTGTAGAGAATCTGGAGGGTCATATCACCTTGGATTTTAAGAAAATAATTAGAGATTTACATTCTTTCTTTTAGAAATTTCCTATCTATAAAAAATTGTATAGAAATAGATGCATGAATCCATATAAAAAATCAAAGTAGTCATAAATAAATTTGAAACAAATAATCTTTAATCCATACACCTTAATTGTCTATTTTATTGTCATTCTCCAATTCATTTTTCAAGAATGTGAAAGCAATAAATTACATAATTGAATATATATATATTTTCTATCGCTAAATGCTTTTGACTGGAGCTATGAACTAGTGAGGTCACAAACAGGGGCCCCATCCTATCATGGATGCACAACAACCACCACTCTTGCGAGCACAGTAGCCCAGTAGGGGCACAAGGCCTACAAGCACACCAACCCAATGAGGGAGTAGGCCTCAGACACTAGTGCCTGGTATAGATGAGAAACCTACACAACTAGTCACCAATGGTAGCAACACTGCTACTGGTCAAGTCTGGAGACTTGAACCCTAGTGGCCACAACACCAACACCACCACTCATTCAATGCACCACAGGCTCATGCCCTACATAATTGAATATTAATAATTTATAATAAATAATATTAAATATATACAAATTTCTACTTAAAATCAAAATTATTTATTTAGCCAATGGGTTCTTGGTCTCTTGGTGAAGTTAAAAGTTTCTAAATGAGCTCACCAAAGATCAAGTCTTACTAGGTGCAAGACCTCAACACCATAAGACAACTTTGGTGGAATGAATACCCCTCAATCCTTGATTCTTAATCAAATATGTTTCAACCTAAAAACTCATACCCCTCTATTAAATAACTAAATGATTTTGTGAATTTGAATAAAAAACTTCCATCAACAAAAAAATATCTATTCATTAAAAATATTTATATTTTTACTACTATTTATTAAATAATAAAAAAAGTTTCAACCTAAAAGCTCATACCCCTCCATTAAATAACTAAATAATTTTGAAAATTTGAATAAAAAACTTACAACAATAGAAAAATATTTATATTTTTACTACTATTTATTGAAAAATCTATCTAGACTTCAACATATTATAGCCATAACTTTTCTTATATTGACACTTTATCTGTAGCCCTGAATTTATTTGATTCCAAATCTTGTAGTGTGTGACCCCCTCCAATGAATGTGTTTTGGGACCACCATCAGTGCTATATGTTTTGTCTTGTATTGCACGCTGATTTCCTGTTCATCAGTAAATTACATACAATCTATTCTTGCATATTTTGAATAGTGTAATAAAAGTTGTACTAGCAATTGCACCTTGGTGTGCAATGGGTACGCCGAAGAGGTGTGAAAGGTTAATTATGGAAAAATTAGATCCATTTTTTGTATACATTTGTGTAATACATGAGTTCTGATGGTAGATCATTTAGCAATATTGCATTCAGTTAGAGGGATTGAAATACAATTGAAATAAAACCTTTGAACTAGGGAGATAATTAGGCTCCATTATCAATAGGCTAATGTTATGCTTATAATAGGGAGAGAGGGAGAGATAGAGAGGAAGAAATTTGGATTTGGATTTAAATCTAACAATTGCATTTACTTGGAAATTTCTTAAGTCTTTTCGACAAATCCATTTTGTGCATATCTTGCAATCCTCTCAAGTCCACGAGACCACATCTCTTTGAGGCATCTTCAGAGACAATTGCAACAATTGACAAAATTCCTCTATTCTAGAGTCCCCATTTTTGCACAAGCAAAGAATGTTTACTATATAATGTTGTAATAACAAATATAATTATATTATATATAATTTAATTTGTATTATACATAGTATATATTATCTTTTGTATTATTTTTAAATGTTTTTTTAATTTGTATGAAATAAAAAATAGAAAGGACAAACAATGGTGAAGAGAAAAAAAAAGAATAAACAATTGATTCATAAAAAGTACATTAGTATTACCATTGTGGTAAGTGGATGTATATCATTATCATTTTTATTCTAAACTTCCAGGAAATAACCAAATAAATTGTTTTGTGTCACCAAATGTATTTTGCAGCTACTTGGTATCTATCAAAAATGTCTCTCACTAGGAATTAATGATCATTGTAAAAGAAACATTACCAAGCATGTAGAGAAGGTTTCGTCATTTTCAGTAACTCACCAACAACCTCCATTTTCAATCCTATAAGTAGAGTTACCAGATATTTCCCTTCTCCCACCCAGATAACCATATCCCCATAACCATATTCCATAAGCCAAGATACTATATCTGGATTTATTTTCATAGGAATCCATAAATGAGCCATACCTAAACGCTTAGGGGAGAGGACCTAGTAGTTGAGCATGTTTCAGTAGTTGTGAGGGTACTTGTCATAATGTGTTCAATAATAGTATATATTCTCACTATTGTTAGAATATAAAAATATCAATAAATATTTAAAGAAGTGTCAATCATAGTTTAATCTAACGTGTATTATTAACACAAAAAAATGATTACAACTATGTTCTACAATGAAATAATAGCATGCTTCCAAGAGAGAAATAAAAGTAGATATTGTGATTCTTCATTTGTGCAAATTATTTCATTGCAAATTTTCTCATCAATTTTTGAACATGTTTGTTTGTTTCAATTTTACATTTATAAGTGTTTCAGACCTCTATCATTGGACTTCTATTTTTGCACTTGTATTGGTATATTGATAGCCATTCCACTGCTACTTAGAGTAGAAGTAACTAAGAAAATGTCAGATATAACAAAAAGGGAGCAATCCATAGCTCAATAACCAATAATGAGAGAAAATCTTATATATATATAAGTTTTTGATTTGTAATGTAGTTTTAGATGGTGTTATATCAATTTTATGTATTAAATTTTGTTGTTGATGGTGTTATATCACATGGCTATATTGGTAGGATAATCATAAGCATAGTTGTAAGATCTTAGAAATGCATTTTTAAATACCTAGTAATAATTAATAGGCCTTCACCTCTAAGAATTATTGTATGACCCTGCATAATAATATGTGGCTTACTGAATGTAGAGCAAGCACAAGAAAAACCAAATACAACTCTGATTGTTTGCAGCTTTTTGAACAAAAATATTAATTGCAAACAAACAGTTCGGGATTTATTTTCAGGCATGATGGCTAAAGGATTTCTTTTCAGGCGTGACTGCTAAAAATATAAAGTTCGGTGGGAAAGAAGGGGAAATAAAATAGACAGAAATATAAATGTCTAGGATGACTGTTATCATCTCCCATGCCTTTTGGTAAAGGGTGAACCATTGATTTATAAAATTAGCTTGCTCTTGTTCAAATTGGAATAGTTATAAAATCAAATACACAAGAAAGCAGGTTATGTTTCCTTGTTAGGGTCTACACAATTACAAAATCATAGAAACAGAAAAACCTTTTAAAATTATCATATATTATTAACAAAAGTAATAATAGATATGTTACAAATTTACCTACATCGCCGAGAAAGATCGTGCCTCTCTAATTTCAAAAGGCAACAAACAAAAATAAAGGAAAATGCACATTGGCATTTACAAAAATAGTGTCAAATGGCTCATAGCCCCGATAAAGTGAAAAAAAAGACTCGCTCAAATTTACAAACCCCTATTTGTTTTGTGTGTCAAAAGATACATTTTCCCTGAGGGGCTATGAAGTACAAATCCAACCCATTCAAAATGCCAAGGCCATTGATGACTGCAAGAAGAAAACCCAATGAAAAACAGTAAAAAAAACAATGAAGGAAAACATAAGAAGATAAAAAAAAACCTTGCATTCTTAGACTTTATCTCACCCTCCATGAATTGAAGTAGACATGGTGGCATTGTTGATGGTGGACATGTCGTAGAGTTGCAATGGAGGAAGCTTGCTGCAATTGTGGAGGAATAGAAGCTCTTCTAGATAACCAGAGTAGAATTTTGTAACCAAGTTATCCATAAGAACTTTGGCAAACTATCCTGCAATATAATAAAAAAATATAATCAAACCATTAAAAATATGCATACACACAACTTCTACCATGCTTTATACTCATTTTACTTCTGTGAGGCAATTACCTGAACTACAAGCGGTGGAATGTCAACATAACTTTCAGCCTGCACCCTATGTAAGAGTTTCTTCCATGATTTGCAAGGCCTAGGGAGACGTTGGAACTCGCGGAGAGTCAAGTCAGAATGCCTTTCCCAATAGGGATTCGAATGGATTCTTAAATTGGGGGCTTTGTTTTGTAATGTAACATTTTTTAATCATTTGTAAGGGTTTTGACTCTGCGTTTTGTTTAGATGCGATGGCTTTTTCTTTGGTTTACCAAAATCCATATTGAGGCCTATAGAGTAGCATTGGGTTAGGGCACAATTATGAAAAGATCAATATAGTCATGAACTTTTTGAAATGGGAACTCTCTATCTCGAGCAAAAACACAACAATAAACAACCTTCAATTGTTCATCTAGGTGGGTTGGGAATTGGGTTTTGAAATTTCAATGTTTTTTGAGGTCTTGAACTTTACATCTTAATTCATGTTAGTTTTACTAAACAAGCTTCAACTGTTCACCCAGGAGATCATGTTGGGGCAATGATGTCCACGCATTTCATATGCAGTGTTTGTCTTCAATTTCACTCTTTTCCTCAAAGTTAGTTATAGTCCTAGAAAACTAGACCAGTATGCCTTACGTTGCAAGTAGCATTCTGTTAGCTGAAATTTAACAATTCATTCATATTTTTGAGTAAAGCCTTTTGTCAGGAATTGGTATCTTCAAGTTCCATGGTTTACATGCATTGAGGATAAACATTATATAGCCCATTTACTAGCAATGGCACCTTGGTGTGCAATAGGTACGCCGAAGTGTTGTGGAAGGTAAATTAGGGAGAGTTTTTTGTCTGATTTTTTGCAAATCATAGACGTGTCCTTATTTGAGTTTCCCAAACTCAATTTTTCTGCCAACAATTGAAAAACCCTGAGAGGCTCTACAAGGTAGTTAAACAAATCTCAACGGTTCATCAAATTTTTGGTTGTTTTTAGCCACTTTTTACTGCTTTCACCACCGGTATTGGTTTCCGCTTCTGCAAACTCTTCCTCCTTGGTATTGACCTTTCGGTCCTCCAATTTGACGAGCTGCAGCCTGGAAATAAGGTTTGGGCGAGGGTTTTAGAGTACTTTTTATGAAAATTAAAATTACGACCAAGATCTTAATAATGAGCACACTTAGATTTTAAAGCCTTAGATTTTAACATTATGCCATCCTTTACCCTCATGTAATTAAGTATATATTAACATAATTAATATAGTGTAAATTTTATATTTTATATATTAAAAAAGAAGTTGTAAATATGTAATTATATTATTTATTAATATTATATATTATTTTCTTTGACAAACTATTAATTATATATATATTTTATAAAATAGACAAGACAATAACAGAACTTTTATGGACCGCAAGCATTCTTAGGTGGCTAATAAATAAAAAAATGAGTAGCATGTGGCTGACAAGCGGAGGTGCCATAGGACAGATGCATAAAATGTGGAGATTGGAGGATATGTGCTATGCATGCAGAAATAAATTAGCGGATATTTTTAATTAAAATGACTTGGCTCCATTTCAGTTGACATTGGTGATGCAATTTGCAAAAGCAGTCGGTCTTGTATTTGCAACTTATTATCACAGAGCTTAAGTATTTCCTTTTCTGGATTAGGATACATTTCTACCTTGAGAACATAATATCGGCTGGCTTTGACACAAATGTGACTTTATTTTGAGTCCGATGTGGTAAAGATATGCGACATACCCTGTCACAGTGGCCAGTCTTATAGATGCACATCAACTGGTAATGCTCAGGAGTCAGAGAAATCAACATTTTGTAGATAAATGTGGGTTTACCTGACACAATTTGGGTCTATTTTGGGTCCTTGCCATCTGCCATAGCGGCTGGCTTTATGGTAAGTGTTTTATTTGTAGATAAGTTATAGTACTTCGAAATAGATGAATGATGGAACTTGCCATGGTGACTGGTCTTATGGTTTTTGGAGTATTGTGTGTTTTAAGAGTAAATTAATTTTGAAAAGCTCCTCGTCCTTCTCATGGCTGCGGTTGGCGAACTTGTACCCCTCGTCCCTCTCACCTTTGCCAACAACACAGCCTATCCAAGAGAGCAAATATTTGTAGGCTCAGGCAATGCCTCTATAACATGAATTTAAACTGGGGTCTAAATCAAGGCCCAAATTTTGTCAATCGGGAAGTTCCAAGGTCGAAACCGGCCAATCCCATCGGTCTCATTTGGATAGCGGTTTGGATCTCCATTGTTTGACTATCAGTGAAATTCTTCCCAAAAACTCCTTATCGGCGTAACCCATCTATCGGAGGGAACTGTGGGATTTACCCCGATTGTTCATGTCTACCCGATGTAGGGTTTTTCACTTGTTTCTCTAGGTGATGCATGAGAAATATTTAGGGTTACCTTCTGTTCATTCAGCGAAGATGCAATCCTTTGTTTCAATTAACACATGGATCCCTCTATCGAGCCCACATGCAAGAGCTATGGCTCCTCCCAGTTGAATTTCCACTCATTTCTCCATGTGAAACAAATATCCAACATAATAAGAAGCAATTCATTGTTCTACAGTATTCATTGATAATAGCGTTGATTAACTCACATCTCCTCTGATGCCACTTTATTGTTTTGTATCACTTTCTCCTCATCAATCGCATGTTTCAAGTACTCTGAACAATAGTCAATTCATTACCTCATGGACACACATGATTTGAACATCAAACATTGCATCAATGTTCTCCTTTAAAACGTTTATCAATGCCGACGAGGTCATAGGCATAGGCATAGCCGAAGGGTCTATGGCCAGAAATAGGCTTTCTGACAGGTTGGATTTCGTAGCTCATACAATGGTCGGAGGTGTTTGAGGTCAAGTTGACAACTGCACTGGATCTGACTCCACCTAGAAACTGGAACATGTGACTTCTATACCTGATTCCCATATAACTGATAGATGGCCGAGATTCATTGAAGCACCTTGCAGGGCCTCTGAGGGCTTTTGAACCCTTGATAGAAAAACTGAGCTTCAGAAGCTCATATAGGACA
Source organism: Sequoia sempervirens (assembly GCA_007258455.2). NCBI lineage: Eukaryota > Viridiplantae > Streptophyta > Pinopsida > Cupressales > Cupressaceae > Sequoia > Sequoia sempervirens. Next base: position 212,509,627 of record VDFB02256132.1, on the reverse strand, counting down.
CGCCTTTGGAATAACAAAGTTTCATAATGAATTATGGTTCTCCAAACTTCCGTATGTTCATCAGATTTTTTTGTTTTAAAAGCTGAAAACCATCCTGAACCTTTCATCTATCCATGAGAGTTTTTTGTTTTAAAAACTAAAAATCACACTGAACCTTTCATCTATCCATGAGAGTTTTTGTTTTAAAAACTGAAAACCACTTTGAATGGCAGTTCTAGAATTTTAAAGTGGTTTAGGTTTTCAAATTAATGCGAAGTATTCTACTTTGTACTCTAAGCTTTCTTACATACACGTATAGATGCATTGAGTACTATCAGGTCATGCCATCTTTATCCTCAGTTCTCTGCTGTACTTCAGGTCAAATTGTAGGCTATTTGCAAATTCTGTCTGCTAACATGTCTAAGAGTGTCTTTTCTTTTAACAGATCAAAATTATTATGAATGGCAGTTGCAGAAGATGAGATGGCTCAAGCTTTCAAAATCATCTCGACATTTTAGTTTATGTAGATTCAAGTTATATTCTGTACTATATAAACAAACTTTATTTCTTCTGTGTATGTTGTTTAAGACTTAGTAGTTTTTTAGGTGCAAGTTGATTTCTGTACTCTCTAAATAAACTTAGTTCTTCTCTGTGTGTTGTTTAAATCATTCTAGTTAAACTGTTAAAGCAAAGCTGTGGTTCAAACTTTTACTGAATATTTCCGTATTTTTCATAGTTACTAGGAAACTCTATTATAGTGATGTGCACTATGCCCCCATTCCCATACCCTCATTTCTGGTGACTAGCTTTATATATAATATAGCTATCTCCCTATTTTTTTACTTTCGTATTCCAATTTGATTGGTGTTTCCATACTGGTATACTTACATCTCTCAGTAATTATGACATTTCTTTTATTCTCAAAAATAGATTCAAAGTTTTCAGATTTCAGTCTTCAAAAAAGGAAAAAAGGAAAAAAGGAAAAAAAAAATTATTTTCATAAATTTCCATTTCTTCTATTATTTTTCTTCTATTATCATTAACTACCAGATTTGACAGCTATAGTAGTATCAAATATTTTTAATTTGTAGTATACCTGCATCCATAGGAGACACTACCTATATTTTAAAAGATAGAATGTATCTTTAGACCCAATATAGAATGGAAGAAAGAGCTTCACGAATGTAGATAATTGTATTAATATTGGTATCCCTCAGATGGACATTTCGCCAATTTGCTAAAGCAATAGGCAGGGAATAACTTTTAAGTGGCAGCTAGAGATCTTAGGTGAAATCTCACTTTTAAGTCAGCTATAAAGCCAAGGGGGGAATCCTCCTTAGAGCTCTCTTATGTTATTAATCCTCTAGATTTCTCCTAAGTTCTCTTCCTTTAAGATTTGTGGTTAAGTTCTTATTCTGATATATGAAGAAGGATTGTTTGTGAAAAGAAGGTTTGAAATAAGTTTGAATTTCTTCTATTTACTTCTCACTGGTGCTTTTATTTATCAGTAAAATTATATCTATCACCCTACTGACATATGCATGTGAAATAGAGATTACTATATTTTTAATTTTTGGGAACATGATTTTCTCAAATCAGTATCCGCCATATTTGGGTCAATGAAATACAAGGGACCTAAAAGGCTAGAATGGTCAAAGAGATTACCCTTCGATTTATAAAATGAAAATTCAATTATAATTCTACATTTTACATACAGAGTATTTAAGTAGAATGTAGAATGATTTGAACTAGTTAAACTAATCAATTATCATACACATTACAGATTCCAATGTACACATCCCATGAAACTTCAAAAGTTATCTCAAGACATAAGAAAATTCAAATGGAGGAAACTTTATATCTGGAAGAGCAAATATTTTATTGTAATTTAGTAGACTTATCTGGATTATTTGATAAAGATTAAGCTCTTCAGGTCCTCAAATTGCATCAGAGGCCTATGTGTAGGATGGTGTTTCAAGAAAAACAGCTGACTCCTACAAAGACTCCAGAATATCTTATTCAGAATTCTTTGGACTTTGTCCTAAAACTGATCTGCAACTATTTGATGAGCCTGAAAAATAAAAAATAGACTGGTTTAGCTATTGCTTCTTCCTTTATAGTTTGCACTGCACTGACCTAATACTATCTTTTCTTACAATAGACGGCTGTATGTACTTGCTTTATCCAAAACTGTTGCATGTTGCTTCAAACTAGTTTTGGATAAAAAAATAGTCTGATAATATCAAAATAACAGAATTGAAGTCTTGGCTGAAGTTGAGTTACCATATTTGTGTGTTGGCTTGCTGAATGCTTCTACATTTTCCATACATGTCTATCAAAGCATTTCCAACTATAATATTTGACAAAATTCCCCCTTCCATCAAATCTATACCGTGTTCCAAAACTCTTATTTTGGGACAGGCGGGGAGAATGCTGGCTTTACAACTACCGATTTGATTTTCTTGTAAGTTTCTTAATCTTTGTCAACAAATCCCATTTTGTTCATGTCCTGCAATCATAGCATTCAATGTGACCAAATTTTTTTTGAGGCACATTGTCAAACAGTTGGCATGCCCTGTCTATGCTTCCACATTTTGCATACATGTCTACCACTCTGGTTATAACTACATCTGACCAAATTCCTCTATCCTTTAGATGCTTTGATGGATGTCCATACCCTGTTCCAAAGCTCCCATTCAGCAGGCAAAGGTACATGGTGTACATGCAAGAGTCCAAAGGAAGCAGCAAAGCTTTGCAAATAATCTGGATTGCCAAAGAGCGAATACCAAAGTCCCTTAAATTTTATTATTTGGCCCTTGAATTGGGGGTGTCTCGTGCTGAAACAGAAATGTGGGTAACACAGATACCAGAGGCTATTGTTGACAAAATTATTGGCTGGGTAGAGGAACAACTTGACACTACTCTGTTTGGCGATTTTGGTGGTTGCCCGTACCACATCCATCCGAGGAAAATCTTTTTAGTAACTTTAAGTAAGTTTTGTTTAGAACCGCTAAAAAAATTTCATGAATAATATATAATGCCAACGATTTCAAATAACGCAAATCTTCAGAAGGCGGAGCGGCGGAAACCATTATCGCCTTGCAGGCGCACCAGAAGCTCTGCCCATGCTCTTCCCAATGGCCGTACAATTTTTTTGATCTTTTATTGAAGCTTTATACGTTTATTTCGTAGCCGCCACCAGAGGATTTTGAGGCTTTTCAGCCCCCATTTGTAGCTTCCGCCATTTCTACACAGCTTCAAAAACTGATGCACAATACTATATGATTCTAGGGTTTGCAAATTTAAAAGAAAGTATTTAGAAAATCATTAAACCTAGGGTTTGTGCCCATTAGGCGCAATATCTCCGACATATCAACAAATTCATCAGGTGCACTCGTTACAGCAACCCAACTTTCTGTGACAACAGCGGACGCTTCTTCAGCAGTAACGGACGCTTCTGCCGCTCCGTGAGCGCTTCAAAAGCCACGGCCAAAGCCTCGCACAAAGCCTCGCTCACAACCCCCGCCAAGATGAAAGCCATTTCTCCACATTCACATTGAAACCCTAGAAAGCATTAATACGGGCGACAGAAAAAGGAAGAAGGACCGGACAAGACAAATGCATGGGTACGATCAGTTTGATCGTCTCCAGAGGGCTCTCATACCGTTGATTTAAATTTTTAGCATGGTCTCTTTCAAATTGGTTACGCCTTCGGCGTAAAAAACTGTTCAGGAATATGGTGACTAACTTTTACAAACGACTGCATAGCTATATTTGTGAACAGAAATTATACCTACTTAAAAAAAACTATAAAAGAGATAAGATGATAGCGATTATGCAAAGGTATGGAATATTATTGAGAATGGAGAGAAGCAGAATGAGGATGTTATCTGTCATGCTGGATTGCTTCGCTCCTGCACGGCGATTTGAAGATAATGCTGAGCTTCCAGAGCGCATCCCTGCTCAAGAAGAAGAAGAGGAGGAATATACAGAAGATTTTGAGCAAGGCGTGAGCGTAACTGTTAAACGCTTGGCTGGTGGATCCCGCCAAGTTAAGCGCGTTCAATTCAGGTAATCAAGTATTGCAATTGATTTCTTAGTAGATTTTAAGGAGAGGATTGTTCAGTGATGATATGAATTGAATTGGGTGCAGTCATGAAGTGTTTAGCGAAAGTCAAGCAAGCTTGTGGTGGGAAGAAAATGGGGTGAGGGTGCGTCAGCAATTATGCCTCCACCGGGAATTGAAATGAAGTTTCTTATTTGGTGTGTTGTTTGATACTTGGTTGAATAGGCCATTCTCATTCCATGAATGGACACTTTGTGATGAAATAACGATGAGATTTGGAAATGCAGAATCTGATCTTTTCTCTTGGATGGGCTGATTTGATTTGATTGATTTGTTGTGAATCATTGGTGACATTACTAGTTGAATTTTTATTCTCTGAATCCACATTGTGATGAAATAGCGGTGAGATTTGGAAATGCACGGCTATAGCTAAACCATTTATTGTTTTGGTTCTCTGATCTTTTCTCTTGAATGGGCTGATTTGAAACTTTAATAATGGTATGTGTGGAGGCAGTAAAAGAAGCGTCCGGAGAGTATGAAATATGGTTCCAGTTACTGTTAGGCAAATTCTATTTTTCGATTGCTCATAAAAAGGAATAGTAACTGAAACAAAAGCATATTAGTAATTAATGTTTCTGTTCTCCAGGTGCATTAACATCTTGTCCCGTATTCTGTACAAAATTATATTCGGCGATCACAAATAATAATGATAACACAGCACAAATAATTTACACAGCTTTTTCTTTTCAATAGTTTAAAGCTAAAAATTACAAAAGATAAGTGCAGCCACAACGAGCTACTCATAATCCACAATATTAACAAAAAGTAATATCTTAATGGAAAAAAGAAAAAGAAAGATCAAACAAAATTATTGTGAAGGAGCTGAAGAAACTCTAAACATTGAGTATAAAATAAGGGCTCCCAATCTATGATGTTTCAAATGCGATTAACATCAAAGACCTGTTTTGTCAAATAGTCCACAACAATATTCCATTCTCAAAGAATATGAATAAAAAATATGGAATCAAAATTTCATGAAAGACAAAGAATCTACTCTACAAAAGATGCCAACCTCTAAAAAGATTTGTGAAACCTTCCATTATTCAAAAATGTAGTTCAAAATTGTGAAATTTGTCTCACATATTATCTTCTTCCAACCTAGTTCATAGGCTTTCTCAAGACCCACAAGGATGACTCGAATATCCATAAGATATTGGTGTTAAATACTATAGAGGAAGAAAAAAAAGAAGTGAATTAAATCAATTTTATCCCACTCAACTCCACCAATCCTCATAACACCAAGAAAAAAGAACAATTGAGGTTATTTAAAAAAAAATCCAATGGAGAAGGGGTGAATTTAACTAATTTATTTACCTTATAAGAAGGCTTGATTGTAGAGTGACGAAGAGTAGAGCTAACCAAATGATCCAAATGTAATTTCCTCAAAATTTTTATATTGTACGAATCTTAAAAAAATCATCAATAGAACACTTGGCTATTAAAGTTTCTTTTCTCTAGTACAAAATCATTTGCTGGAAGTATCCAATAAAACATTATAATTTTAGAAAATTTAGCTATACTTTTCAAACTAAAAATTTCAAGAATCAAGATATGATCAATATCTTAAGCCACCAAAAATAAAGAGACAAAAGTAGGAGGATGTTCCAAAGTGGCCCAAAATTCACATGAAATAGCATGAACTAGAGCTAGTTAAAAATATGGTACTATCGTCTTCAAAGTTCTCAACAAAAGAACACTAAAATAAAAGATGATCTACACAAACAAATTTAGAAAGACCTTATAAGCCTCTCTTTCTTATGTTGTCCTAGGTAAGATATTTATTTTCACAAAAAGCCTAGAGGAGGAAATTATATATAGGCCAATATTACTCATTCTAACCCTTTTTCTTCTAAGGGGAATATCGATCCTTATATTTTTGATGTTCTAATATTTTTTATCCACATAAAATTAAATAAACCACCTAAGGGTCAAAGCACCAAGAAAGAGAATCAAATTCCTCTAGATAACACCATGGAACATCTTCTATAAAAGAAAATAGGGCTACACGAGAATCATTATTTCCATCAAAAGGTCATTAAATTAGATCCTTCCAATGATAAATGTGAGAATACCCCACTAAGATGGAAGCTTTAAAGTCTAACACTTTAGACCATATAGCACCCAAATATATTTTTCTCAATAGGAACATACGTAGAAAAGAGGTGAGAATCAAGAGATGACAATCCCACAAATCCATCCAAACAAAAGTATTGTAGCTCAAATTCACAATTGAAAAGAGGCCTTGTTGAACAAGTGAACCATCCTCCTTGATATTATTCTAAATCATAGAGAATTTCCCAATCAAACTTATTTTATGAACCTTAGCAACTAGACGCCTCATAAATATTCATATCATAGAAGTTTTTTCAATTGATCTTGTTTCTTAAACCATCTTCAATAAAGTTTAGCAACCAGGGCTTGAGTATTCAACTCAAATATCCCGAGACTAAGAATACAATTTTATTAAGGCCTAGAAAAAATCAATTCCATCTAATAAGAGTCAAATTTTAACAATTTGAAATTGCTACCTAAAGAATATTTTTAGAAAGAGGATTAAAATCCTTTAGAGAAAATTTAGGAGCATAAATCATCAAAAATATATAAACAAAAGACCTTGCATCATTGAGTTTAAAAGGGTAATAAACTTAGCAAAATATAACCATAAGAAAGTTTAGTTAGAAACTTGCATTTTGAACTTATCAAGAATCCTCTTCAATTGAAGTTGATTAGGAAGACCCAATAAAAAATGAATGCCAAGATAATCCAAGGGAAGTTGTCCAATCTTGAACCACAAGATAAGAACGATTCTCTATTGAATGGCCTAAAGTAATAAATATTTGTCTTATCATCATTAATCTATTGAGAAAATTTGTCCCAAAAATACATCTGAAGATCTCTTGAAAGTAATATCCTTCTATATTTCAACAATACCTATTAAGGAATTGTCATACAAATATTAAAGGTGAGAATGAGATTGAAGTTCCCTAGCCACTTTTCATCATTGAGTACTCCCATTAACTCTCTCATGAGTAAGGAACCTTCACAAATCCCCGTCCACGAGATGACTAGCACCCATTATACTGATTTGATTGAGTTGCACTTTTTAACCCTAGGGTTTTCAAATCGCCAACGCAACAAACGACATCAAAAATGAAGCTCTCTAGCACCCATTATACTGATTTGATTGAGATGCACTTTTTAACCCTAATGTAGTAAAAACCCTAGGTTTAACCTACATAAAAGGAAAAAGTGAAGTAAATTGTAACTTTATTATTTACCTTTTTGTAGCTTGAGAATGATTGAAGAGGAGTGAATGATGCCTAGTAGATGGATTACAGGCCTGCAAGACTGGATGTGCTTTGGGAACAGGTGACACACAACGAGTGTCATCATGAGGTGAGTTGATTCTTCTACCTTCACTTTGTCCTTATGTAGTAATTTTATGATTTTTTTATGCATTTCTAGGTTAATTTAGGGCCCTAGAAGAAAAGTTTGCAAAGCATCCCCTTTCTTTGCAAAGTGTCCCTTTTTTTTCGCAATGTGTCACTTTTGTTCGTGAAGTGTCCTGCTTTTTTGCAAAGTGTCTCGTTTCTTTACAAAGCATCCCAAAAGGGTTCTAAAATGTCTAGGGCCTTTAGGAAAGCAAACTAGAGCAACTTTAGCGTACTTTTATGATTATTGATGTAAAAATTGAAGAGATTGCTTATAGGACATGTTTTTCTCTTTTTTGTTAGGTTCCCACCCGTTTGTGTCATTGTCTAGGTGGTAGGAAAATTAGTTTTCTGAGAGATTTATCCCCCACTCTTTTAGTGGAGGATACATAGCTATTACAAATTGTTGGAGTATACTAGGCGTACCTCATGCCCTCCATGAGGTACCATGATGTGATGTTGATACATGTACCTTCCATCTGCCAACTAGAGAGATGACTATCATGTTGGAGGACATCCACCACATACTCCAAGTTCCTATTAGGGGTGAGCGAGTACACTTCCAAGTGGAGCGATTGTTCTCAAGATTAAAGATTACATGTATTATTTTCTTTGTGGACTAGTGCCTGATGAGAGAGTGAGGGCACTGATAGATTTAGGGATACTTCTATACTCATGGGCCCCATTGGTTAAACGGATTATGATGCTTATAGTTGCACTACTACTCATCCCAGATGGTTGGGGAGCACACCTAGATGGAGGACTAGTTCACCTTATATGAGGGATGGTAGAGCATTGAACAATATATGCCTGGGGGTGTCCTAGCTCACTTATATTACGATCTTAGACAGTTTGGCTTCCGGGAGGTGGATAGTATGGTACACTATATGCTTCTATAGGTTTGGTTCCTTGAGCATATCACTTATACCAAACCTACTAGATTCCCATGTTTGACAGCCTTAGGGTATCCTTAGGCCTTCAACTATCCTCTATGACAATTTTGGTAGTATGGTGATTTACACTTATAGAGTGCACAATTTGATTGATTGGAGGAGGACGAGATCCTTTGGATACCTTATTAGCTTGTGCTTTTGTGCCCAAATCACACTTAGAAAATGAGGAGATTACAACTTGATAGGTTTTTGCTTAGTAGACATGATTACGTAGTGCATCCTTTCTACTATGATCAAGTCATGCGGCAATTTGGGAAGATGCAAATAGCACCTAGGGCATAACCCTTCTTTAGGAGATCAGTGTAGAGCACTTAGACACCTGGTGATTCGGTACAGTTAAACGAGGAGGCCATAGGTGGTTACAGAGATAGTGCCCCCATCAGTCAATGAGGAGGCCACATAATTAGACTATGTTCCCCCACCTAGTGTGGATTAGGACCTAGAGTCATTCAGGCCATACGTTAGACTACGAGCAACATATGAGAGTTTGAGGAGGTGAGTCCATTGAGCCGATGTTGCCCTAGAGACATCTTGGACCTGAGAAGAGTTTGAGAGACTAGAGGCAGAGGTAGCTAGGCTACAAACAGAGAGGGATCAAATAGTAGGAGCACATCAGGAAGCCCTTGGACAGATACAGGGTTTAGATTTTTCTCTCAGTACATTCAGTGGATCATGATCACGATCACAGACCACCATCTCTTGATAGATGACTACCAGATAGATGTGAGCACTAGGTCTCGAGGGATCTGGTAGTCACAAGCCTTAGTAGTATTGTATATATTGATGACATATACACAAAAATTTGATATATATATATATATATATATATATGAGCACTTGATGTTTGATTAGTATTTTTTTTTGTGTTTGAATGTTAAATGTCAATGTGATTAATTAAATAACCTTTGTAAGATTATTTAATGAATTCTTCCATGATTTAACATGTTTTATGTGATCTAACAAAAACTTAGTACAGTTTCTCTTAGATGCAACATTGGGAAGAAGTATGTTATGCTAAATTAAATGAACTTATGATTTAATTAAAGAACATTAAATGCATGTAAGGATGTAATCTAACACAACATACAAAATGCACTTGAATAGTATGAAAACTAAAGTGATTACTTGAAAATAAATTAAATAACCACTTTAGTGTTCAAGACACACAAATGATTGTTTGTCAAGAACAAAGCAATGCGAAAGCATATGGAATATAATCCAATAGCTCTAACAACACTGCTTATCATTCATACTATTCAAGGGGATTAGACATAATACCATTACAGATGCACGACATTGATAGGCTCTTTGAGGGGTGTGCCATCTAGTTCAGTTAACATATATGCACTATCTACCCATAACCTTTATCAATTATATAAGGTCCTAACCAATTAGGACTAAACTTTCCTTTTTCATTCGGGTCTACATTGATGTTACACTAATTTTCAAATAAGACTAGGTCACCTTTGTTGAATGTGTGAGGAATAACACTGTCATTGTAAATATGCTGTCGTCTTTTACAATAAGCTTTAAGATGTTCAAAAGTGTTGATGTGTTGTTCATCAAGCATTTCAAGCTGATGCAATCATTGTTCTTTATAATTTTTGTCATTAATAAGTCCTTAAAGAACAATTCTTAATGTAGGAATCTCTAAGTTCTCTAAGGGCATTATTGCCTCACTCCCATAAACAAGATTATAAGGTGTGGTTCCTATAGATGATTTGACACTTGTGTGATAGGCCCATAGCGCATATTGTAATTGCGTATTCCAATTCTTATGATGTTTGTTAATGGTTTTCTTTAGGATTTGATCAATGGTCTTATTGGTTGATTCAACTTGACCATTATATTGTGGGTAGTAAGGTGTCAAAAAGTGATGTTGTATGTTGAATTTTTTTAAGAACTTCTTCACATCATTATTCTTAAATGGTGTACCATTATTAGAGACTAACGCGAAAGGAAGTCCAAAGTGGGCAATAATGTGTTCTAATATGAATCAACATATTACATCCGCTATTGTTGATCGAAGGGGAATGACTTCTACCCATTTTGTGAAATAATCTATGGCAGTGATTATGAATGTATGTCTAGCAAAAGAGGGGGGGGGATATTTTTTCAATAATGTCTAAACCCCAAACCATGAAAGGCCATATTGGGACTTGAGTTCAGAACTCGTAAGCAGGAGCATGGATCAGATTGCCATGCTCTTGGAATTTGTGGCATTTTTTTACATAATAAAAATAGTCTTGTTCCATATGTCTCCAATATTATCCAATGCGAATAAGTTTTTTAAAGTTAATGTTTTTCCTCTGAAATGACTGCCACAAGCAACTGCATGAGCTTGTTCAAGTTTTGTGGGGAATTTAGATTTTTTAAGGAATCTAAGTAAGAGACCATTGAATGATCTATGATACAACACATCAACAAGAATTATGTACTTAGATGCCAGTTTCTATAAGCGAGCCTGAATGTTCTTTGTTGTTGGCTCGAGAAAGGTACCATCTTTCAAATAGTTAGCTATTGTATAGTACCATTCACTTGAGTCTTCTTTGGTTGTTGCTACTATTTACTTTGTTTTATCATCAATTAATGGTTTCATGATTGGATGAAAGGTGAATGTAAAGTCTTTTGAAGGGTCTTGAGGTGATATAAGAGAAACAACACTTTCCATTGCATTTGCATGCTAGTTAGCTTTTCGTGGGATGTTATCAATGGTAAATGATTCAAACTTCTCTAACAAATTCATGGTGAGATCCTTGTATTTAAATAATTTTTCATGTTTTGCTTGATATGTCCCATTTATTTTCTTTATTAATAATTGTAAATCGCCAAAAATCTTAATGTCTTTTGCACCCAAGATTAAAGCAACACGTAACCCAATGAGCAATGCTTCATACTCAACAATGTTGTTTATACAAAGGAAGTTTAACCAATGCGACAAAGGAATAGGCTTTCCTACAGGTGGAATTATTATAACCCTAGTGTCAGATCCCATTCTACACTTAGATACATCAAAGTATACTTCCCATGTTTTAGCTTCGATTGTCAACACACTATCATCAGGAATAAAGTCTTTGTTGGGTAATGCCAGAGGAGAAGGAGCATTAGCCAAGTGGTCCGTCAAGGATTGACCTTTAATTTATTTTTGTGAAACAAACTTTAGGCCAAACTTAGTCAACAACATTACCCATTTAGCTAGACATCCTGATAAGTCTGGTTTGTTGAAAAGATGTTTGAGAGGGTCAAATTTTGTCATTACTTGTATTTCCACATTTAGTAAATATTGTCTCAATTTACTAGTAGCAAATACAAGAGCCAAAAATTGTTTATCTATTGTTGTGTATTGTTTCTCATAATCAATAAAGTTTCTATTGATGTAATAAACATGATGCTCTTTGTTGTTTTCATCTTGTTGAACCAACAATGTTTTGAGAGCATGGGTTGATGTGGTTGTATAAAGTACGAATGGTTTGTTTTGCACAGTGAGTTGTAAAATAGGTGGAGTTGTAAGGTGTTCCTTTAAACTCTCAAAAGCCTGTTTACAATCTTCATTCCAATCAAAGTGTACATCCTTTTTCAAAAGATGTGTAAATGGTAACATTTGATTAGCTAGAGATGATACAAAATGATGGATGGATTGAATTCTTCCTTGTAACATGTGCAATTGAGAAATTTTTTTAGGAGGTGGCATGTTGACGATATCATAAATCTTCTTTATATCCACCTCAATGCCTCTATGAAATATGATAAAACCTAGAAGTTTGCCACTATCTACACCAAAGACACACTTTTTTAGATTTAATCTCATGTTATATTGTTGCATTTTCTCAAAGATTTTCTGAAGGACATTCACATTATCTTGTCTTGTTAATGATTTGGCTAGAATTTCATCAACGTAGTCTTCCAAAATCTTATGTATGTAGTCATGAAATATCAATTTCATTGCTCATTGATAAGTTGCGCCTATATTCTTTAATCCAAAAGGCATCATGACCCAACAAAATGTTCCCCAAATAGTTGTGAAGGCTATCTTATATTGATCTTGAGGGTTGATGAAGATTTGATTGTATCTAGAAAATCCATCCATGAATGACAACAAAGCATGTCTCATAGTCAAGTCTACTATCATGTCAATATTAGGAAGGGGAAAGTCATCCTTTAATGATGCTTTATTCAAATTACAAAAATCTGTACACATCCTAATATGATTGTCAGGTTTTGCTATTGTGACAATATTTGAGATCCATGGAGAATAATCTATAGGTCTTATGAAACCAGTGTCAAGGAGTTTTTCAATTTCATCCCTAACCATCAAGGCTATTTTATGGTTCATTTTTTGAATCTTCTTTCTAACAGGCTTAGCATTTTCAACAAGGACTATGTTGTGTGTTACAATCTTAGGATTGATTTATGGCATGTCCAAATAAGTCCAAGAAAAAAATTCAGGAAAGTCATGAAGCAAGGTTGTAGTATCCTCTTGTTCTTCATCATCGAGACATTTTCCTATTTTAATGATTTTCTCTTTATCATCGATCTCCATTGTTATATCCATTGTATCTCCTAAAGGGAGTGCGTTTGATCTTGGAAATTCAAGATTGTATTCTTCATTGTTCATTTCTATCCCACACCACTCTCATTGTCTCCCTCTTTTTGTTTGGTGCTTATCATAACACATGTAATATTTTTCTTGTGAGGAGAAGTAGAGGGTTTATCATAAACTCCCAATCTTTGTTTCAAGGATTCATCATCTTCAAAGTACTCCCATGATGGTGGTAAATCCATATTAAGCAAATTTAGGATGCTTCATAGTGAGTTTGAGTTTTGGTTTGCACATGAATCTAGTGTTGATGTTCAATGATGGTCTCTTTGATGCTTGTGTAATCTTAGAAGGACAATATCCCAAACCAATTTTTGTCTCTTCTGTGTTAGGCTCTATAGGAACTCAAATTCCTTGTTCTTTCTTCCTACATCCTTTACCATTGTAACCTAATTGTTTCACAAGCTCATAACCTCTCCCATAATTTTTTTTCTATTTATTTTGGGTTTGGTGGTTGATGATAATCAATCTCATCAAAGTTAGTTGTGTAACTTGTATTTTCTTCCAGAGTGGATGAGGTAGATGGTTGTAAAGTTTCTTCCAAATTCTAAGTTGACATGACCATTTGTTGATTTTGTTTGTCATCTTCTTTTCTTGTGATTATGTACTCTCCCATAAATGAGGGTGTGAACTCCAAGGAACCCCAATCATCTTCCAATAGTTCTAACACTACTTCCATGTCTTGTTTGTCTTGTTTTAAAGGTTCTATGTTGGATGTTGGAATTTATGTTCTTAGAGGACTTGTCATTCCTTTTTCAACTTGTAAGCAACTTTCAGGCTTGGGGTCCATTTCAACTTGGTATACCTTGTTTCCATAGAAATATTTCATAATACGATGAAGAGTCGAAGGCACCACATGCATCTCATGAATCCACGGTCTTCCCAAAAGAAGATTGTATGAAAGGTCATGAGGCATAACATGAATAGGAGTTTGTAAAGTAACCTTCCCGACAGTAATAGGTAAGGTAATTGCATTGAGTGGTTGTCTTCATACATTGTCAAATCCTCAAAATGATAAAGAGTTAGGTTTCATCATTGATTTTTCTACTTAAAATCGATCTGAGAGTTTCACACTACATACATTAAGGGCTAAGCCATTATCAACCATGGTCCTTTTTATGACTATTCAATTAAATTGAGCAATTATCATAAAGGACTCATTTTTCTATCTTAATGCCAAAGGGGGCAGCTCATGCTAGTGAAATGTTATGTCTACATTAACTATATTATTTCCTTGTATTAGAGTTGCTACATCATTTGCATTTGTACCAGGAGGAACCACTATTTGCTGTAAAGTGGTTTGAAGAATAGTGTGATAGTTAGGGGAATTTTGAATTAGGTCCCATAGGGATATTTTTGTAGGAGTATTTTTAAGTTGTTCAACAAGATCATACTCCTTCCCACTATGTGAGGATAAATGAGGGGCACTAGAAAATATGGGATTAGGCAAGGGTAAGGTTGTTGGGGTTGGTTGTTGTGGTTGCAGATTATTCCTAGTGTTATATATATGAGCAATGGTATTATGACTCACTTGCTGCAATACATTATTCATAGGTGGATAAAGGGTAAAATCAGGCTTGTTTTTAGTTTGTGGTTTATGCGAAGGGGGGTAAAGGATGAGTTGAGGTTGAATTATGTTAACTTCTCTTTGTTTTGGTTTATCATAACAAGTCTTAGTGGATGAGCCTTGTGAGATGAAATCGTCAAGGGCTTCATCTAACATGTCAAAGTCATGTCATCACTACAAAAAGCTTGAGGGTTAAGTTAACTTCACTTGGTTTGGGTTCTTCAAAACAAGCCTTAATGGATGACCCTAGTGAGAGGAAGTCCCCAAGGGATTCATCAAACATGTCTAAGTCATCACTACTAAAGGGCTTGGATGATATTCTTTTTCTAAATTTAAGCATTTTTTGAATTGTTTCTTTTGATATTTTTTTTGTTTTTTGTTTTCATTTTCTAATGAATCTAATCTAAGTGAGATAGGAACTAATGTTGAAAATGAAAATTGCAAAAATATAATGTTATCCATAATTTCCATGAATGTAAATAATGCTATTTATAATGTCTTAAATGCAATAGAAAGCAACTGAATTGAAATAGAAAAGTAGCGGAGGAAAACATAAGCTTAAAAACAAGAAATTATCCTCTGTAAATAGAAGTTCAAAATTTGCACTAGGACAGATTTGCCCAAGGTGGAGAATGAGTCCGAGTAGGATTTTTTTTTCAAAATTTTTAGATTTTTTCGGTTTGGTTATGTTTTCTATGTAGTATGACCTAGATCTAGGATGCAAATGCAGTTTTTCAATAATTTTTAATGAAATTAAGTGCAAAAATGCAAGCTAAATGAGCTTTTCCCTAATGCAAGAATTGAAACCCTAGAATACAAATTAACCAATGCAAAAAATTAATGCAACATTAATGCAAGCTACATCTAGGATGTAAATGTACTCCAAATCAAAATAATGATTTCTTAAATGCGGGCTCACCAAAATGGAACCAATGAAAATGGGGGAATAGATGAATGATGTATGCATGATGTATTCACACCCACTTTCAAAGAGGCTCCCCTCAAGGATAACCCTAGAGACTTCAATGCAAAGGAGATTGAAATCTAGAAATAGGGCTATCTTGGGGATTGAATGATAGCTAATGAGGCCAAGTGTAAACTTGGAAAAGATAATGAGTTGGAAAACATAGTAAAACACATGACTTAGAAAATACCTTAAAAATGCAAGTAAAATCAAACAAAAAAGTAAAAATGTAAATAGTGTGCACCTGGAAACCTTGCAGTGATTGGGACTAGCTTTGAAATTCTAGAAATGTTGACTTTTTTTACCAACTAGGACTCATTCGCCAACCTGGGTGAATCAGTCCCAGATCAAGATTTCTGCACGTGATTCTATTTCAGGAAAAAGGGTATCAAAATTTGTAGACAGATCTAACAAACAACTACAGTGGGACTCATTTTCCACTCTTAACGAATCAATTATGTTCTGCTTTTTCAAAAATTGAAAAATTCAATTTGCACTTCAACACTTATTCTTTCCTTCCAACTTGAGTTTTGGATCTGAGTCTAAGAAAAGTACCTAAAAAACATAATTCAACTTGATTTGCTAATGGGGGATTTTCCTCGATCAAAAGCCTAGTTTGGTAATTAAACCTTAATGGAAATTATGAAATGTGCATGAAAACCTTAGCCTTAAATGTGTCAAAGACTAGGAAATCTGGAACATGATGCAATCTTATTCTAATGTGCAAGAATATGGTGCAAAAATGGAAATTTAAAGATGAATGAATCACTTGCGGTGATCTCTAATCACCCCAAATGAGCCCTAATGATGCTTGTACCTTCCTTAGGTTGAATGTAGAGTGACAATGGAAGATGAAATCACTTAGGAAACAAGTCTTTAGGCTTAGCTTAATGGCTAGTTGCATCTCCCCAACCTAGAATCCATCATGATTCACCATCGACATCCATGATCAACTCTTGACAAAGCTAAATATTGGTTGAAAGTGAGATTGAAGACCTAAAAAAATACTTTGATGTTGTTCCAATGCTTCAACTTTACTTGCTCTTGAAATGAGAATGTTCTTGTGAAATCTTTTCTTGAAGATGCTTGATGCTTAATGCTTGAAAATGCTTACTCAAAGTGCTTAGATCTGATGAAAATGACTTAGAAGATTTCTTTTATAGGCATAAAAAGCTAATTGACTATTATTTAGATCTGAAAGGCCAAAATTTACCAAAAAATTGAATTAAATTGATGAATTCCCACTTAAATTTGAAAAAGACCCCAAATGGGACTCATTCACCACACTTGGTGAATGGGTCCCACCTAAGGGGACCCATTCGCTCAAGGTGGAGAATGAGTCCCACCTTAGCTTTTTTGGATTTTTCGTTTTGAATGATTTTATAGGATTTTTAGGTGAAATGAGCCTCGAGATCCAAAATAATGGGTCTTAGGGGCCTATAAATGATGATTTAAAAGATAATTAATGCAAGGGTACCAAGGATAGGTACAAATTAGACCGAGGACTGTACTTTCTTAGAGAAGGGAGTACAATTTTGGTGGTCACATCTCCTAAGGCTAATAAGAGAAAGTACAAATCAATGATTGGAGAATTTCTACATCTAACTGCTACTAGACTAGATATCATGCATGTAGTTTATCTTGCTAGATTTAAGAAGATCTTAGAGAGTCACATGTAGTAGTAGTGAAGAGATATTCAAATACATAAAAGGAACTATAGAACATGGTTTGTGGTATCCAAAGGATACTAATTTCTCTCTAAGTGATTATACAGATGAAGATTGGGTAGGTTGTGTGGATGAAACAAATTTATAAGTGGTGGTGTTTTCTTTGTTGGAAGTAGGTTGGTGTCTTGGCTAAGCAAGAAGCAAGATTAAGTGTCATTATCTGCAATAGAGGAAAAATACATTACTACAACATCATGCTACACATAGGTGTTATGGATGAAGCAAACTTTGAAGGATATCAAAGTGGTATATGATGAAACTATGTCTATCTTATGTGATAATACAAGTGCTATTAATATTTCAAAGAATCTGATAATGCATTTAAGGACAAAGCATATCTCAATCCAGTATCACTTTTTGAGAGAGAAGGTTGTAGAGAATGAGGTGAAGTTGTTAACAGGTGTTATCATTTCATCAAAGTCATTCAAAGTCAACAAAGCCCTAAAAGAAGCTTGGAGATCACCTACAGACCAAATTCTGTAGATTCAGATCTGGACACCTGTCAGGAACCAAATTGCTGACTGAGAGCTACAAATTGCATCTTCAAAATTCTCGAAAGTTGAAGGTGGACTAAGTCACCATTAGTTGAAAATTGGTCCCACTACCAGGCCTAAAAAGTGTTTTCTATATTTCTAGATACCCTTTTTGCTAAAACTTATTCCAACAAAATCTCCTTGAAACAGGACTAAGTCGCCCAGCTTGGCGTAAGTGTCCTAGTTGGCTTCAACAACAAATTCTATAGGATTCTAGAGCCTCTCTACATCACATTCCAGTTTCCAGGTGCACCTCTCCAGTCTCTTTCATTTTTGTTATAGTTTATTTGCATTCTTAGGTCATTTTGCATACAAAATTATGTTTTCAAACAACTTACATTTTGTTAGTTTTGCATTAATAATTCATCTATTTTATCAATTTATTGCATTTAGGACATTACATTTAGGCATATATTATTCATATTTTTTTATTCGTGAGTGGGGACACTGCACATTTTGACCTACCTCTCTCGTTTTAGGTGAAAAACCCTAGAAGTGTTAAGGAGTCTTGTAGAGCCAAAATCTTTGTCCAAATTTTGGTGAACCAACTTTAGAACATTTTACTTCTGATTTCCAGTGCATTTGCATCCTAAGAATAGCTTACATTGGCATTGCATTAGGTTTTGCATTGTTTACATTGCATCCTAGGGTTTCCAAAATTGCATTAGTGAAAAGCTCATTTAGCTTGTATTTTTGCATTACATTTCATTAAAAATTCAAATTTTCTTTTGCATTTTCATACTGTATCTGCATCTGAAAATGTAAAAGGCATAAAATTCATTTAAAAATTTAGAATTTTTTTTAAAAATCACTACTTGGACTAATTCACCACCTTGGGTGACTTAGTCCACTTGCATATTTATCACTGCATTTTCTAGAATTTAATCTACAATTTGTAAGTTTCTGCTTTCCTTTTTTGCATTTCAGTTTCATTTTTGAGAATTTTAGTATTAAGCATTTCCTTCTTATTAGTTTACATTGCATTTGCACTCACCCACATTTAGAAACCTTTGCATGAGTGATTGGTGTCCTATTTCTAATACCTTAGTGAGAAGAAGTTCAAGACTCATGTTATCCCATGATAAAACACTTGTTGTGGATCTTGGGTTATCTAAAGCTTCCACTCCTAGTATGTCAACTAGTACACTAGGCATGGATACTAACTTTAGCAACTCTTTTTCTTCCAATAACATGCAAGTTGACACATAGAATGATCACATCCCACAAGACAAAATCATTAACATCCATGATGACTTAACACATCTCCAACATCAAGTGTGTCTTGAAAAAATTTCAACCACCACAATTCCTACCATAGAAAGCATCCATCACATGCTTGAAAGTGAAGAAGGCCTGGATGTTATGAAACAAATAGTTGAGATATACCAAAAACATGTTCCTTCCAACTCTAGTTTCTCTCAACCAACAAACACTGTGGTTAGCCAAGGAGGACCTCACACTCCTCGTCCTTCAATAGTAGCCTCCATTCCTACCTATGCCACACCTCATGTTACTACAACCATGCAACTATTTGTAATGTGATTCCTTCCTCGCCTATTCCTATTAGCATTCCTATTTCCTATGTGGCATCATATGTTCTGTCTTCTTCTACAATACCATCTATAATAATTCCATTCACTTTTCCTACCACTACATACAATCCATCACCACTTTCACTTCCACCTCATACCACTTACAATGACCCTCTCATAACACAAATTTTCCAAACTGTCTCCTCCATGCAAAAACAAATATCCACCATAAACCAAAATCAGAATGGACCACCCACCTATTATATTTGAAGCATCCCATTATCTTTAGAAATATTATGAACATAGATGCCACAAGGAATAGATATGCCTAGATTTGAGAAATATGGAGGGAAGGGAGATCCTTCTAGCCATGTTAAGGCCTATACTACCTTATGTAGTGACTTTGTCCTTGATGATAAATTGTTAGCAAAATTGTTTCCTAGGACTTTAAAAAGATAATTCCTTGGAATGGTTCTCTTCTTTGCCGAATAATTCAATTCGTTCATTCAATGAACTAGTTGATGCATTTATAAATCATTTCCAATTGCATATGACTCCTAAGAAGACCTTGGCCAATTTGATGAGATGCAAGCAAAATGAGGAAGAAAAGATAACTGATTTTATCTCATTCTATCAATCACTTTATTCTCAAATTGATGTCAAGATTCTTGACTCACACCTTCAAAAGATGTTTATAGAAAACTTGCAAACTAAACTTTAGCACAAACTCACTATGATGAAATTCTCCTCCTTTATGCACTTGTGTACCACCCTTTGCAATTATCACAATTCAGTTAGTAGTTGAGATCCAAAGTCCACTTCTAGATGAACTGAGAAATCTAAACATGCCAACCAAAACAATTCTCAACCATTTCGAATGCAAAACAAAGGGTTCATACTATTCATGACCCCCTTCAACAACCAACTCAAACTGTTAACAACTAATTAGTGGCTATTAAAACGGTGGTGCCCTATGGTTATGGAGATCTAAATAGACAATTCAAACCTTTACCAAACACCCTTCATAACACAATGTCCTAAATTTTACAACAACAAATGATTACCTTGCCTGCTATCAAAGCACCTGATCCTACTAAGCCTTTACCTCCATACTTTAAATCCAATGCTTATTGCCATTATCATAGAAAAAATGGACATGACATGAAACATTGTAAGCATATTAAACACCTTTTGCAAGAGCTCATTGATTTTGGTCATCTATACATTGCAGGTGTTAATGATCAAGGCAATAAGTTTGTTGCCCCTCCAAATCAAAACTTACAAATTTTCACTAATCCAATGCCCAAACATAATGTTTCATTTGTCAAAGCTATTGAAACTACAAAAATTAATGTAATGAATGTTGATACTGATGATGAACATCTTGATCTCATTCCACATATTACTACCCATGTTAATCCTATGGATGAAATGGTAGGTATGACAGATATTATCCCTCGTAAGGGCCAACCTAAGAAATATCTTGATACTACTTTCTCCTCTATGTACATATTTAAAAATATCCCTGATGGTCCTCTTTACATAGTTGGTCATATCTATGACAAGCCCAGTAATGGGATACTAATAGATCTCGCATGTGGATAGAATGTGATAACTAAGCAATTTTTGGTATTACATTATTTCTATCAAGATGATTATGATAAACCAAAAGCATGGATCAAAACAAACAATGGTTTTTCTTGCCCTATGATAGGATTGATCGTCCTTCCATTACAAATAGGACCAAAAACATTGGATGTCACATTCTCCATCATCCTGCAGTTGGACCAGTTTCGTTTGAGGCTAGGCCATCCATGACTTCGCTCAATGAAAGTTGTCCCTTTAGTTCTACACAAATTCTTAAAGTTTCCATTTGACAATGAAATATTCATTGTTCACCATAGTGGCTTTAACCCATTGTCTTCCAAAGGAAACTTTTCCTTAGAAGCCTTTTGGCCCAAGCCCATGAAACCTATAACACCTTGACAAGACTTCTTTTTGATTGCTTACCAAAAATTTAAAGCAAAGAAAATAACATAATTGTCTCATCGCAACACATCCCCATCCACTTTCACCATTCGTATCCAAGATAAAACAATGCTTCAACCCAAACAAGAACAAGAAAAATTTGATCAACCAACACCCAAAACCTCCCCAACATTGTCTAAGAGATGGTGAGATAATGATAAGAATTCCATTATGCCTCCTCGCATAAAAAAAGTTTACAAAGAAAAAGAGAAAGTGGATGACCAACCTTCCATGGTTCCTTTTGTTCCTCCCCCTGGGGAAGAAAAGCAATGTTTGATCAACTTGCCCCTTCACGAACACAACTCAACAACAAAACTAAAAGAAATAGAGGCACTAGGAAGCGTAGGCATAGATGTCGTGCCCTTGCTCACAAGTTACAAGAAGAAGAAAAAAAGAAAATAAAAATCCACACTTGATAGAAGCAATGCATAATGATTCTAATCCCCAACCAAAACAAAATAATCCAATACAACAATCACAACAAGTGATACACCCTTCATTGGACATTATCATTCGTCCTCCTATTGCGATTAATTTGGATGACAATAACAAGATTACTAATGTAGACACTGAAATCTGGTTTTAAGCCTGCGACTTCTATATTCTTCATATTTCGTATTCTTCATGGTTATGATTAAATAATGTCAATTATTTAATTAATTCATCTTAACATTAATTCTTCTATTAATTAAATAATCTTAATTATTTAATTAATTCACACTTTTCTTTATTTTATCTGATTAATTAAATAAACGCTTTTTATTTAATTATTTTACTAATTAACCTTATTCATCTTGTAAAATTAAATAAATTCTTATTTAATTTATTCTTTATCATATTTCAACTATAATTAAATAAATTCATTATTTATTTAATTATTCATTTAAAATCCCTTCATCATTTAATTAAATAAACATTATTTATTTAATTATCTTTCAAATATCGAAGTTTTGAATTAAATGAATTATTTAATTCATTAATTCTATTTTAACACATTCCTCTATATTTTAGATAATTATGTGAGTTATCTAAGTATTCACTTTTACTCAACTCGACATCTATTTTAATCGCTCAGTTAACTCTTCATTTGATGTCTGAGTGGCTATCTCGAGTAATCTCTTCGTCAAATCATGCAATCCTCCAGTTCTAACTCATTTGCGTGTACATGCATATTAATTAAATATTCCTATTTAATTAATTAAATGTTGTGCGTGCATTAAAAAAAGAGTCGTTATAATCAATCTTCATCTTTGTCATACAAAGATATTTCTTATGTTTTCGAATGCCGAACTGAAGATTAAATCATTCATTTAATCTTTAATTCTATTTCTAATTGGTATCACTCATGTCAATACTATCAGTTATCTAATTGCATGTCTAATCTGTCAATCTCAACCATCCATTAATCTTTCAATCTTGACCTGTCGTTTGAATAATCAATTTTCTATAAATTGATTTGTCATTCTTCATTCCAATCTCTCGTGAAATCTTACAACTTTTGAGAGCACTTTTGTCTTGAATCTTCGATATTTTGCTAATCACTATCTTAGGCTATACTTGCATGAACTTGAAAATCTGATGGAAATTATACTACACAAGAAAAATGGAGAAGGGCAATCGAGATGAATCATGGAAATACGTTTGGAATTGGTGAGATTGTTCTAGTTTTAATTACGTTTTTACTTTCCCATGTTCTTTGTTGCTTAACGAATGAATTTGCATTTTAGATTTAGTATTGTATGCATGTGTGCTTCTAATCTTCTTCTATTGTCTATTGTGCAAAGAGCTCTTTTCATTTTTAGCATTACATTTTGGTGAACCCGACGTGAAGACACCATCTTCACGGATCCGTAGACATTTTATTTTTGTTTTTGCAGGTTTTTCGTACGAAACGATGCATGTGAAGTTTTCTGCACCGCAATTAACTTTCTGAACCGCATCTGACAGAAAAATGATGCAATTAAAGTTTCTGAACCGCAAGTGAATTCCTGAGCCGCAACTGAAAAATAAATGATGCATTTGACTGGTAACGAAACGACGCAATTGACTGGTAAAATTTTATTTTTCGTTTCCCGCAATCTAAAATTTTCAATTGTTTTTTGTGTTACTGATATCTTATTTTCAGTGTGTGGCCTTTTCGGAGTTAACAAGCTTTTTGCAAGATGATTGATGAAGACAATATTGAAAATTACTAATTAGTTTTTTTGCAGGACATTTGTCGAAGACCCTAGTTAAATTTAAAACCGATTGTTTGGTAGCGCAGAAAATCTTTCGTTTGGATTAAAATTAATGAGTGTCTACTGTGTTTGGTGTGAAAGCACAAGTTTGGTCACCCTTACGACTTGGTACACCGAAGTATCCTCTCCCTTTGCGCATCCATGCGATCCTAGGTGTAAGAGAAACAGTTACCAACTCTAGAACTTGGGCCTGTTCTAGTGGGAAAAAGTACTCACCCCAGGATGAATCAGACCAGTAGCACCCTGAACCCAAGGGATTTCCAGTCGGTATACAAAAGTGGGTTCTTGGGGAAACCCCAAGAATCACGAGTGTGGTTCCGACGAGATGAATCCGAAAGGGGACTCGCACCGTATGGATCACACCCCACGAACGAAATGCCTGAATTAAATACCTTTTTGTTTTAGAGACCAACCTATTTGTAGCCATTGCTTGGTAGTAGTGCAGGGTACAATATCATGCCCAAAGATACTCACTACTGATCCCCTTGAGTAGAGATATCAGTTCTTGGGAGGTCATTTCCCAAAGAATTCAGAATTGGTGTGCTCAAAAGACGTTAATGAGCCATGGAGGGGAGCCAATGCCACCAAATTCCTAAGCTATCTGCTCTCGAGAAGGAAAGGTGTTCATAACCAATCTGGGGTATAATAGGTGGGATATACCAAGTATACAAACCCTAGGCCTTTAGCCTATTAGGATGTGCTTGTCTGTTGTCACTTTAAACGTTCTTTGAGTCCAAAATTGAAACTGAAAACACTTTGTCTTACGATTGTCTTTGATTGTCAGAATTTGATCACAGAAAATAGAGTCAGTTTAAATTTCATGTCACTAAAAATTCACAAAGAGTCATAACTGTTCATCAGAAACACACATCTGATTTTTAGAGTCGCATCTGTTAGGTTTTGAGTCGCATCTGTAATTTCTGAGTCCCATCTGTCAGTTTAGCTCGCATTTGTCTTAGAAAAACCACATGCGTTATATTCTGAGTCGCATCTGTTAGTTAGAGTCGCATATGGTAATTCTGAGTTGCATCTGTTAGTTTGGACCGTAATTGTTAAACTTGAACCGCATTTGTTAATCCTGCGATGCATCTGTCTAATTATCAAAAAACTAAAATTCATAGTCACTGTCCAGTCATCACATCTGCACTAGTTTCAGTTGTCTTCACATAAACATTCCTTGAACAGAAACCTGAAATGATTTGCTCAATTTTGCATCCTTTAGGGTCATTTAGTTATTGCCATAGTTGTCTTCAGTTAGAGTTTAGCTTCATCTTAGGGTACATATTACCTTGCATTATACTTCTAGAAAGGTCACTTTTACAAACTTTAGGAGTAGTCTACCATCTATACTCTAGAAAAATCATAATGTCAATGAAATTTGTCATTGAACCTCGTCCTATCATCTTATACTTTGTCCTACAGAGAGTCCTCCTAGCTCATCAGTCTAGTTAGGAAACTCAACTTGTCTTTGATCCTCATCCTACATTGGTTCCTTGACTTAGCTAAATTGACACCTTGGTTTGACTTTAGGTAGTTGGTCCCTTCACCTTGGGTTTATAGAACTAATCACTTTAGGGTCTTACTTAGACTTTTTCACTTTTAGAGTCTAGACTAGTGTCATCCTAGGACATCCCTTATTTTGCATAAGAAAATCCCAAAAACATAGATTAGGGTCATACTATTCATAGATATAGTCTTGCATTTCCCGCATATTGAGCTTGTCTTACATGGTTGAAACTAGGTCTAAGAGAAGAGAGAGAGAAAACATGTCGAACCCAAGCGAGTTCATCAATCCATTTTCTTCAAGACCTCATAAGACTCTATTAGACAAATTCACCACTAGAAACACTCAAGGACATGTTACAACAGAAGACATAGAGGCTGCCGCACAAGACCCTGGATTTTCCTCTTTTGTAGATGAGTACCTAGCAAATGACTGACAACGATATTTAGCCAAATTGCTAGCTGAAGGTGCTACCTTACCTCCAGGATTTGACATTAGCACCTTACAAACTCAACCAACACAAGGGACAAACATCACGACTGCTAGTACTACTATACCTCAGATAAGCACAACTATGCCATCTAGCACATCTACACAGAGTATGACAGTCCATACTCCCCATTTGGTACATCTGGCATGACATCCAAATTTAATTTCACTGTAGGGGCATCATCATCCACTCCCTCTGGTCCTCTTAGTGGGAGTAAAAGACCTAAAACATCAGCCCATACATCTTATGTCGGTGTCACAAGTGCCCAATCAACGACTGTACCTATTGCTAGCATCATGGGTACCTTACCACAATCGATAGCCATACCTAGTGCCCAAATCACTAGTACTATACCAAGGATTACACAAATAGGGGGCATTCCCTCCTTCCAATATGGCAATCAAAATCCACTCTTCCAGACTAGCAGTCAAAACCAATTTACATCGGTTCTGAATCAGAATCCCTTTTCACAGATTCGTAGTTAGAATCCGTCTACATAGATTCCGGGTCAAAACCAATTTACGTCGGTTCTGAATCAGAATCCCTTTTCACAGATTGGTAGTCAGAATCCATCTACATAGATTCCAGGCCAAAACTATTTCACATCGATTTTGAATCAGAATCCCTTTTCACAGAGTGGTACTCAGAATCCGTTTACACAGAATCCAGGTCAACACCAATTTATGCCGATTCTAGACCAAAATACATTTACCAACATTCTGAATCCGAATCCACCTCAGATGCCAACGTTCAATCAAAACCCATCACGAGACTTTAGATTTCAGAATACATACATGGATCCGCATGATCCTCCTAGCACATCTTTGACCCAAGTTGACGTCCTACAAACACAAATGCACGCATTACAAACGCAAATGGATAACATGTCGGTGTCAACTAAGAAATCATTTTCACCAAAGGACATATGCCCATTCCCTTTTGATAGATCATTGTACATGACACCTTTCCCTCACGGATATGTCATACCGAATCTTCCTAAGTACAATGGCAAACACAATCCAGTAGAACATATTAGGGAATTTTCTACCATATGCATAGATGTTGCTTACGACCCCATGTATCTTATGAGGCTATTTCCATGAAGTCTTGTAGGAGTTGCACTAGAATGGTTTTTGGGTCTAGATTCTGGTATTAGATCATGGGGAGAACTAGTCGAGAAATTTGTGGAGCAATTCTCCTTCCACATTGACCATGAGATAAATATAGCAACCTTGTGCCACACAACACAAGACAAAGGTGAAACATTCATTGCTTTCTTCCAGAGATGGAGAACTATTGCTAGTAGGTGTCCTGTCGAGATACCCGAAAAACAAAAGGTTACAATGTTTTAAGAAAACCTTCATCCAAAACTCAGGAGTAACTTAAGGGTACATTATTGCATATCTTTTTTAGAACTAGTGGAAAAAGGGGTGATAATAGAGAAGGATCTCATTGAAAAGGGTGAACTCAAGATGACAACATCCAATTGAAACCCGATTGTACAAAACACCCCCACGGATAGAAACAGATTTTGGTCTCGCAATAAAAATGTCACAAATGATGGGGTGGTTGATGCTAAAACACTACAAGCAGGACCCCTCCTCACATTACAAGGGCCTCATAACTTTGCTAACACGCTTAATGCTATCAATCAACCTCCCAACGTGGTTCAAAATACTCAATGTCTACAACCAAGGAGATTTCAGAAACGTGAGTTCACTCCCTTAGGGGAACCCATTGAGTCGGTGTTCAAACAACTGTTACAACACAACCTTATATAGCTACAGGAACCAAGACAGTATGATCCAGGACAGTTTAAACCAGCTTGGTGGGATGACAATGCCTTTTGTGATTATCATAGGACTAAGGGACATAACCTACAAAACTGTTGACAACTAAAGAATATCATACAAGATCTTGTTGACAAGAGAATTATTGAAGTTAGTGGACAAAAACAAAAGACATTGAACACTGATCATCAAGTCTTTTTAGACCCACTACATGACCATGGGAAAGGAACTATCCCCAGTTCGAGTACTAAGACCTATATGTTAGCCAATTATGCGAGTATCAAACATGATTATGATAGTGGAAAAATCATTCATTGCCTTCGCGCCGCCGATGAAAACATCAATACCATTACTATCAATGCTAATCCTGAGTGTGCGGTCAATACTCATCATACTAAGTTCGTTATCCAAGGCCCTCCATCACAGCAAACATCACAACCTTCCAAGTTACAATATAACCTACTTGACCAGTTGGGGAAGACCCCAGCCCAAATTTCAATCTTGGAATTGTTGCGTATTTCACCTGAGCATCGATCCATCCTCGATAAGGCTTTACAGAATACCACGGTCCCTAATGACCTTGATGTCAATCATTTCCAGGAAATGGTGGGCTACTTGACCAATAATCATCATGCCACATTCTTTGAACAAGACTATGCCATAGAAAAGATGAACCACAATGACCCTTTACATCTAGAAGTCCTTGTTGATGACACCAAAGTTAGATGAGTTTTGGTAGACGGAGGAGCAGGGTTAAATCTATGCAATTTAAAACTAATTAAGGCATTAGGTATTTCAGAAGCATGTGTAGACACCACTAAGAGTATTTTCATTAAGGCTTATGATGATGAAGAAAGAAAATCAAAGGGGGTGGTAATACTTCCTATCAGAATCAGTCCTGCCGTGATGGAGACAAAGTTCCAGGTCTTGGATCTCACCCTCCCTTATAACCTTTTGCTAGGTAGACCATGGATTCATGCCATGAAGGCAGTCCCTTCCACATATCATCAGTGTCTTAAATTCCCTTACAATGGCACCAAAATAACTATTGATGGTGATCCCGATCCTTTCCAGTATTGCACCAATATAAAGGAGATCCCTCAACGCCAAGTGCCAGTCAACCAAGAGGCCTCATCGTCTAATCCATCTTCTTATGTTGACCCATCCACACTCACTCGAACATCTATTTCACCCTCACTTCCCACTACTCCTAGGGTTGAGATCCAAGACAAGGGTTGTGGAGAGTATTACATGAAGACTTCTTATTGTGTTAGCCATTTGGTTCCTCCTAAGTGATATGGTTTTCCTACAACAGGTAGGGGATAGTCTATGATCACTATACATGTTCCCCCCACAACAACTTTCACTAAATGGGGTGAATTAAGAAAAGAGGCTGTAGATACAAAAGATGTCACTTCCTGGCTGTATAAGGAAGATAATCAAGAACCCCTTTTACTTGCTCATATTCCTACAAGACTATATGGGAAGGGTTTCAAAATCATGCAAAGCAAAGGATATGATGGACAAAGTGGTTTAGGCTTAAACCAAGATGGCATAATTGAACCAATATTCATTTCTCAGTGGCCAAAAGAAGTAGGGCTAGGGTTTCAACCGATTCAGATTGGCGTTCCTAGTACTCCATTACCCTTACTTGAGGAAGTACGTGATTCAGATGATATTAAGACATCTCATGAACCAGTGGACCAAAATCATTGTAATTCCCTTGACTCTAATGATTATGAGTGGGATTCCTTATCCTCTACTTCTTCCATGGACCTTGACAAGTTATTTGGAGAACTTGACTTGATGTTAAGTTCCTCACCAAATCCCTTAAATTCCTATCCACCAAAGAAAATGACAAAAGAGGAGTGGTTTAAACACTACTATTGGGAATCACTTGATCCTATACGCTGTTTGAGCCACACCATTTGATGTCAAACCTTGGCATTAGGCCCACCTATTCATCCACCTAGACCCAAACCCAAGAGCAAAAGGACTTGGTACAAGGCTTTTGTAAATACATGAATAATTCAATCTTTACCTTGACCCCATTAGACTTTGATAACTGATGATGACCTTGTAGTTTATCCCCAACTCATCGATTGGGATCAACAAGATACACCCATTTTAGACATTTTTGAGAACGACGAAGTAATTGTTGAGTTCCTGGGATTACGTGAAGGCATACCTAATGGGGATCATAAAGCTAGTTTTACCATTGACTTGGACAAAAAAGCATATTTTGGGGAATCTGTTCAACCCTCCAGTCACAAAAATGAGAAAAATAATAAACAAAATAAAAAAGATGAGTCTCTAGGTGAAAACCGAAAGGCACCTTTAGACAATGAAAAAGTAAAAAGAAAGGACGCATCCGAAGGTGAAAACCTCTCTGAGGCACCCAAGGATGGAGGTTTGAACATTCTTCCCATTACATAGGAAAAGTCACCCATGCTTGTTGAAGAAACCGTAGAGGTCAACATAGGCACAAAAGAGAATCCTCGACTGGTTTATTTTGCAACGTCATTGACAACACAAGAGAAGCCTGAGTTCCACGACTTCTTTGCACAGAGATAGATAAATTTTGCTTGGTCATATGTGGAAATGCTAGGGTTGGATCCTGAACTTGTTCTACACCACTTGCCTTTACAACCAGGTGCCAAACCAGTGAAACAGAAGTTGAGAAAAATGCATCCATAGATTGCTTTATTAGTCAAGGCAGAACTTAAGAAATTGTTAGACGTTGGTTTCATCAGATCTATCAACTATGCAGATTGGATTTACAATCTTGTACCAGTCACTAAACCAACTAGGGGCATCTGCATCTGTACTGATTTTAGAGATATCAACAAGGCTTGTCCTAAGGATGACTTCCCTTTGCCTAACATAGACATGATAGTTGACATGACAGCAGGATATGAGATGTTGTCCCTTATGGATGGATTTTTAGGATATAACCAGATTAGAATTGCAACTAAAGATCAACATAAGATAGCTTTTACTTGTCCTTGGGGAATGTATTGCTAGAATGTTATGCCCTTCCGACTCAAGAATGCAGGAGCAACCTATCAACGTGCCATGACTACTATCTTTCATGATCTAGTACACACTTGTATGGAGGATTATGTCGATGACCTTATTGTAAAATCCAAGACAAGGGCAAAACACTTACAGGTTTTAGACAAGATATTTTAGAGGCTGGAAAAGTATAAAGTGAGACTTAATCCAAAGAAATGTGTGTTTGGAGTCAAGTCAGGGAAACTGTTAGGTTATATCATCTCAAGACGAGGCATTGAAGTGGATCCTGCTAAGGTGAGAGCAATCATGGACATGCCACCACCTGCCAATCTCAGTCAATTAAGGACATTACAGGGAAGGTTGCAATCTATCAGAAGATTTATAGTGCAACTAGCAGACAAGACACATCCTTTTCAACATCTACTTAAGAAAGGAGTACCCTTTGCATGGACAGCTAAGTGTGGAGAGGATTTTCAACTGATTAAAGAATATTTACTCACACCACCTATTTTAATGCCACCTGTTGAAGGAAGACCATTGATTCTTTATATTACAGCAACCCATTCATCACTCAGAGTATTGCTTGCACAAAATGACGATGAAGGTCATGAAAGGGCAGTCTATTATATCAGCCGGACTTTGGTTGGTTACGAGCTCAACTATAGTAACATTAAACGTGCCTATCTTGCAGTAGTATTTGCTACCCAAAAACTAAGGCACTATATGCTAAACCATCAAACAATGTTGATTGCCAAAATAGATCCTCTGAAATATCTTCTCAGCAAGGCATCATTAACAAGACGACTGGCTAAGTGGGTTATAATACTTAGTGAGTATGATATCCAGTATGTAGAAAGGAAAGCTATTAAAGGACAGGTCATTGCTGATCAATTAGCTGACGCACCCATACAGGTAGATCACCCATTAGTTGTAGACTTTCTGGATGAGTTTATATTCACATTTGACACAAACATAACATGGAAACTATACTTTGATGGCTCACATACAAATCATGGTTCAGGAGCAAGTATACTGTTCATCACACCGCAGGGTGATTCCATCCCTAAGTCATTCAGGATTGCATTTCCATGCACTAACAACATGGCAGAATATGAAGCTTTAGTGACAGGTTTACGCATGGCAGTTAATTGGAAAATCAAGAACCTATAGGTATATGGCGATTCTCAACTAGTAATCAGACATGTAAATGATGAATATGAGACTAAGGATGAGAAGCTTGCTCCATACAAGTGCATGGCTGATAGCTTTAAAGAGTACTTTGACAAAGTCAAGTTTCATCAGATACCTCATATTTTAAACAGGGCATCGGATGCTATGGCCACAATTGCATCACTTCTTGACATACCTAACAACGTGCCTAAGTTTGAGTTCTTGGTCGAACAACTTTTGGTCCCAGCCTACAACATCCTAGATTCTGAAATGGTGTGTGACATTGTTGGTCCTTATTCCCCATGGTACAAAGAAATCTATGATTACCTTCATGCCGAAGTCATACCCATTGGCCTATCTAATAACCAACGTAGGACATTCCTCCGCAAGTCATCCAAATACACCATCGTCAGAGACACCTTATATAGACGTGCCCTAGATAATACCCTATTAAGATGTCTTGATTCTACTGAAGCACAAACAACCTTGCATGGGGTGCATGAAGGTATATGTGGTTCCCATTCTAGCGGTCCTACCTTAGCCAAAAAGATTATGAGACTGGGTTATTACTGGCCTACTATGGAAAAAGACTCATATGTCTTTGTAACAAAATGTCGCCAAATGCCAAGTTCATGGAGATTTGATACATGCCCCAGCACAGGAGCTCCATCCTATCACGTCACCTTGGCCCTTTGCCCAATGGGGACTCGACCTCATAGGTAAGATCCACCCCACATCATCTAATGGACAGAAGTTCATTATTACTCCCACTAAGTACTTTACGAAGTGGATTGAAGCTATTCCTATGACATACATTACTGGCACATAGATTTCTAGATTTATCTTGAACTATATCATCTGTCGGTATGGTGTCCCTCAGTCCATAATCATTGATAATGGCCGCCCATTTAAGAACCAAGAAGTCCGTCATCTGTGTGATCAATTTCATATCCAACATCACTTCTCCACTCCATACTACCCCCAAGGTAACGGCCAAGCGGAGGCGTCTAACAAGACCATCATTCGAATCCTCAAGAAGATTGTCAATGATGCTGGTCGTGACTGGCATTTACAGCTTAACCCTACCTTATGGGCCTATCGCACAAGTATCCATACCCCCACTGGTGCTACCCCATATTCACTTTTCTTTGGTTCTAAAGCCATTCTTCCTATTGAGGTTGAGATTCCTTCCCTAAGGGTATCCCTAAAAGGCCACATTGATGATGAAGAGTACCGAGTGTCAAGACTCCATGAGCTAGAATTCCTAGATGAACGAAGACAGAAGGCACTAGACCACCTCCAAGCATATCAGAATCATCTTTGTTGTAGCTATAACAGGAGGGTCTTAAACAAAAATTTTGACATTGGTTACCTGGTTTTAATGGAGAACCCAAAGAATCAAGCAGAAAGAGAAAAACCAGGAAAGTTTGAACCTAACTGGTTGGGACCTTATGTTGTTACAGAAGCTTTTGGATCAGAAGCGTACCAACTATCTACTCCTGAAGGTGAACCATTGTCCTCACCAATCAATAGTATGCATCTGAAGAAGTTCTACGCCTAGCTTCTGGGAGCCTTTGTCTTATTTAGCCAAAAATACAAAAAAATTAGAAAATCAAAAAAATCATTATCAAGATGAAAACCTGGCAAATAAGCATCTTGCTAACACCAAAAAAATTAGTTAATATGGAAAATAGTAAATACAAATCATTCGTCCAATGGTGAAAACCACTTCGGTGGCGCTTTGGATAGGTACCATGGTGAAAACCTGGAAAACAGGCGCCATGTGTACTCAACTATGCTCCTTTGTCTACTATTATTCTAATCTACCTTGTACATACACCACATCTTTGTATATATACCTACCCTGTACATAGTCCCTTATCCCTGTACATATTACCTATCCCTGTACATATCCCTTATCTTTTGTGTCCATCACTTGTATATACCATTCATAATAAGTGGTAATCTTTCCCATAACTTGGAACGATTGACATTGAGAGCATTTCCTATCCCCCATTTTACCCTATTCATAGTTAGTTGGTCTTATACTCGACTGGGGGCAAACACTTGACATGTGTCATATTGGTTCTTACATTGGTTGTGTTGAAGACGTAAAACCATGGACAATCCACAAACATCGCAAAATGACCCGAGAAAACACAAAAACATCGAAAAACTTCAAAAATCCAAAAAAATAGAGTCAAAGTCAGTCGCACGTGTCAGTCTTTGTTGGTTGTCGAACTACGTTGCCTCTACGACTGGACGTAGGCAAGGCCATCTGCCAATGTGCCCCCGAGGCATGAGGTCAGTCCATTCAGGTTTGCCTGTATAAATTCATGAGTCAATCCATCTGTCTATATGACAAGGTCATTGGTTGTGTCAAACTACGAGGTCTCTATGTGTATAACATAGGCAAGGCCATCACACGATGAGCCCCCGAGGCCGCACTAGGTCAGTCCATTAGGGTTCGTCACATTCACTTTCACACATCTTCTATTTGTATTCAGTCTTGTTGGTCAAGTCAAGTCAAACTATTAGGTCTCTGCATGTACAACGTAAGCAAGGCCATCACACGATGAGCCCCCGAGGCCGCACTAGGTCAGTCCTTTAGAGTTTGTCGTCACATGCAGTTAATTGTCCACGCATTGTCTCAAGTCATGCATCAATCTGGTGAACAAGTCAGCAATATCTCTAAGTCAAATCATACAACTTGCCAAACAAAACAACCAAAACAGATCAACTAATGTTTGCTACAGGATGTGTCCTTCCTGGAAACAAACACTATCAAAACAATCAACCTATATCTTATTCAGGATGAGTCCTTCCTGATTATTGATATCAGCAAAACAACCTATGTCTTATTTAGGATGAGTCCTTCCTGCATAATCGACAAGGTCAAAACAATCAAACATAGTCTTACATAGGTTATCACATCAATGGCCTCTAGCTTAAACGTCTTATACGATACATGTCTTTCTGAAACTAGGCTTTGTCATGCCTTATACAGATAGTCATAACATCGAAACCAGACTCACAGTCTTATCCGGTATGTGTATCTCCTGACATCAGGCTCTACTAATCAACAAATCATGTTTTGGAAAATGTTTTCATTGGATTTTTGACTTTATGGCTTATTTATCTTATCATTTATCTTCGATTGATGACTGGGATTCATGTTACTAGCTTTCTCAAGGATGTCCCATGAAGGATTTAGAGAAGCAACAACGTATCAGGATTCTATTTTCTTTGACTGCTCTCTGTCAACTGTCTTTTTAATTTGATTTTGAGTCATGTTACTAGTTTCCTCAAGGATGTCCCATGAAGGATTTAGAGGAGCGATGTCTCATGACCCGTCTTTTTCTTTTGTTTGCTGTCTGTGGTTTGTCCTAACAAAAAGACTGGGGCAACTTGTGTCCTTAGTATGAGTTAATGACAATCCTTGTCTGCGACTATTTGTTATTAGCAAGTGGATGACCTTGCACACCTTGATTTATGTCATATCCTGGTGTTTGTCTCCATTTGTATTAGTCCCGCCCAATGATGATAAAGTGCAATACCTTTTGTGATACAGAAAAATATCGAAGATTCCTAATACTAACATTTATCTTCTGTCTTTTCATTCTTTGTCGATCTTTCTTTCCACACTAACAGTTCTTCTTTCTTGCATTATGACAAAGTCCTATGACACAAAACGTTATACATCATCCTGCATCAACATACATGTTAGAAATGTACATACATATAGGCATCTTTCACATTTAGATCATCATGTCATAATAGACAATAATCTTCATTTAACAGTGCATATCATAAGCATTTCATGTACAAAATCAACTATAAATACATGCATCACATTACATTTGTATAGCATCACATGTCGTCTGCATCATACATATAACATCACATTGCATCTCATAATCATATAGAATCATACATTACATAGAATCAACATTATTTCATTAGCTGCATAAACATCATAAAGTACATACAATCATCCATCACATAGGCATATCATATAAACATCACATGTAGAGATAAAAATTGCATAATCAATAAATAGACATGCATATCATAAGAATCGCCGCCAAAATCATATATACATATCACTCAAAATGTGTCACATCACAATGTCATAATGTATCAATAATACATGGAATCCCGCAAGCTATAAGATCAAAATACACGTCTCAAACAAACAGTACCCCTATCCTGAGCTGCCACTGCCATCATGCCGAGAGTGTGTGGGAGAATGATGCTGGGAACCGGCTAATCTCTGAGCCGTGGGAGGTCTATCATATGGCCCTGCTCTGCATGGCTGATTCACCCCCTCTGAGCTCACTGTCTATGTATGGGTCCTGGTCTGGGACCTACTACTATGTGCCACTGAAAAACTGGGAGCCCGTCTCTCTAGGGGAACCTCTGCCTCATAAATCCCAGTAGTATCTCTCCCTCTCTCTGGCTCTGACCAACTCTCTGGCAAATGCTGCTGATGGTCCTATGCATAGTGACTTGAGCTTTGTGAACCTCTGCTCAGTCTCCTGCCACCAGGCTATGGCCTGATCCCTGTCCATCAAGGCTCTATCTCTCTCCACCCGATAAGCATCCCTCTCTGCCATCAACACTCTCATCTGCTCCTCTAGGGAGGCAACCTGGGCTCGCAACATATTTGTGTCAGGAACCTCTGCCTCTGTCTCATCCTGTCGGGCCTTGTCTATCCCATCCTCCTCCTCATCTAGCTCCTCAAGGATATGATCCTTGATCTCCTGCTTGTGATCATCCTCCTCCTCATCGTCCTCCTGATAGGCACCTAGCAAACCAAGAGCATCAAGCTCTGCCTCCTCTCCACCTACCTCCTCGACACCTCCCTCCTCTCTTCCTGCCTCCTCGACACCTGCCTTTGCCTTTGTTGGGATATCTGGGATATCTGGGATAACTGCCTCTGCTGGCTGCTCCTCCTCACCACCTCTGGCCACATCTAACATGGTCACATCCTCCTCTCCTCCTCTCTCCTCTCGGATCAGTGACAAGGCTGGCCCTAATCCTCGCCGACCACATCTCCCTCTCCTACCTCCACGTCGACCACCTCTGCCATCATCCCCTCCATCACCACGACCTCCTCTGCCTCCTCTCCCTCTGCCTCGCCTGCCTCTAGGACCTGTCCCATGCCGCTCTACCGGTGCTGGCTGCCTTGGATCTGTCAAGGGGATCGGCCTGTGCACTGCCCACCACTAATCATAAGCTGGAGTGGTCCCTGGATCTGCTGGTCCGTCTCTCCATCTCCATGGAAGTGCCTGTAACCCATCAATATTTGCCTCCGCAGTGGTGACTAGAATCTCTGGCCCCCATAGCAAGACCTCTCATGATGATCGAGCAAACTCTACTCTCCCTTGAGGTACATCCTGTACCTCTCCAAACTGTCTCAATACCTGGTCCAGTAACTACCGCTCTATAATGTGCATGTGGGACACTGTCCGTCCCATCAAATACTGTGTCTATCTACAAAATGGCAAATGATCGCCCTCATCTGACCACACCTCGTAGCCCAGGTATGGTCTCCATGTGAACTCCTGTATCATGTCTATAGCATGTCTGAAATAGCCTGTGTCCCCAATATGATGTTGTGTGGTTGCCCCCGCATAACGGAAGGCATACGGTGCTCCATGAGGTACGTCTATTGTAACAGGTGGCCTAAAAATAGCAATATGCTCCCACTACCATACCATTAGGAGCATGGTACCACAGCTCATCGAGTGAGCCTCTCTATAGGCAATGTCATGCAGGTGGAAGTATAACATCCCTAGCACACACGAACCCCAGGCATATACAACTCGGCGCTCGAGCATGCCGACTAACATCTCCCCCCATCCCATAGGGAATCCATGTCCTCGGCGGTCAGGAAGTACTATACCACCTATCAAGGTTGCTACTAGACAGTCTAACTGTCTAGACCTCTGAGCCAACACCCGCCACCTAATCTCGTAATCATCAACCCCTAGCTGTCTAATGTCGACATGGGGGTAATATCTACACATCTCAGTTATACCCCTCTGGGTATCATAGACCACCATTATCCCTCTCATCGACAGTCTCAATATCCTATATACATCCTCTAATGTCACCATGGCCTCTCCAATCGGAAGGTGGAAGGAATATGTCTCCGAGTGCCACCGCTCACATAGTTTTGTCAGTAATCCCCGATTTTCCTGAATCTGGAGCATATCGATCACATGCAACAAACCCAAATGCCATAGAGTTCGTCGCTCGACCGGCCGCAAGCTATCTCTAAATCGAAACATCGTGGGTCTCAACTCCCGTGTATAAATAGGGTCTAATACAACCTGCAACAACATTATACATGTCTCATGTCAGCCTGAATCATCTATCCTAGTAAACAAAATGACTGTTTTAATATAAAATGCAAATGCGTCGTCATTTTGCACATGCGTCATTCTTTTACACATGCGTCGCTTTTTAACAAATGCGGTTCACAAATTTCATATGCACCATTATTAATCAAATGCAGTTCATAATAATCAAATGCATCATAAAAATAACATGTGCGTTTCGAAATGACAAATGCGTTTCAAAATAAACAAATGCGGCTATTAATATGCACATGTGTTGCAAAATGTCAAATGTGTAGCAAAAATAAACAGATGCGTTTATTCGCTAAAGCCTATTCTAAATGATCGGCGTAAACTTTCAAATGCGGCTTTTTGCGGTCAAATGCGTCGTTCGCGCATACACATGCAGTGCAAAATGAAAAATGACACATAACTAAAAATTGAATTAAATGCATTAAATAACGCACAAATAAATTTTTTTTAAAAGGCAAGTTTTAGGTCCATACCGGGGGGGTCCACACCTGCTGGTCTCTGGTATGTCCGGATCCTATATGCACGATGGTGAGTGGCTGGGACTGGAAACATCCTCGCTAGAAAGTCAGAGTAAATTTTCAAATCTCTAAGCTAGGTGGGTGCAAATGAATACTTTTTCACCCCAATTCAAATATATACCTAGGGCTTAGGTGGCATTTCCTTCCTATTGGCCATGTAAACTTCCATTTTCAATCATCCCGTACCGGTCCCTCCCACTTCCGATCCCATTTCCGTCAACTGCATTGCATTTCTGCCTATCTTCTGGCCTAATCGGGAACATTTCCAAATTTTTCTGACCATTTCAAAAATTTGTCAATTTTCCCGAGGGGGCATACCTTTACCTGTTTTAATCTGGAGCATGACTGGGGCATATTTTTATCGACTTTCTTTGACACAAAGCTGAAACAACATTGTATCAAAGAGGGGCAAATGTAGACACCGAAATCTGGTTTTTAGCCTGCGACTTCTATATTCTTCATATTTCGTATTCTTCATGGTTATGATTAAATAATGTCAATTATTTAATTAATTCATCTTAACATTAATTCTTCTATTAATTAAATAATCTTAATTATTTAATTAATTCACACTTTTCTTTATTTTATCTGATTAATTAAATAAACACTTTTTATTTAATTATTTTACTAATTAACCTTATTCATCTTGTCAAATTAAATAAATTCTTATTTAATTTATTCTTTATCATATTTCAACTATAATTAAATAAATTCATTATTTATTTAATTATTCATTTAAAATCCCTTCATCATTTAATTAAATAAACATTATTTATTTAATTATCTTTCAAATATCGAGTTTTGAATTAAATGAATTATTTAATTCATTAATTCTATTTTAACGCATTCCTCTATATTTTAGATAATTATGTGAGTTATCTAAGTATACATGCATATTAATTAAATATTCCTATTTAATTAATTAAATTTTGTGCGTGCATTCGAACAAGAGTCGTTATAATCAATCTTCATCTTTGTCATGCAAAGATATTTCTTATGTTTTCGAATGCCAAACTGAAGATTAAATCATTCATTTAATCTTTAATTCTATTTCTAATTGGTATCACTCATGTCAATACTATTAGTTATCTAATTGCATGTCTAATATGTCAATCTCAACTGTCCATTAATCTTTCAATCTTGACCTGTCATTTGAATAATCAATTTTCTATAAATTGATTTGTCATTCTTCATTCCAATCTCTCGCGAAATCTTACAACTTTTGAGAGCACTTTTGTCTTGAATCTTCAATATTTTGCTAATCACTATCTTAGGCTATACTTGCATGAACTTGAAAATCTAAGGGAAATTATACTACACAAGCAAAATGGAGAAGGGCAATCAAGATGAATCATGGAAATACATTTGGAATTGGTGAGATTGTTCTAGTTTTAATTACGTTTTTACTTTCCCATGTTCTTTGTTGCTTAACGAATGAATTTGCATTTTAGATTTAGTATTGTATGCATGTGTGCTTCTAATCTTCTTCTATTGTCTATTGTGCAAAAAGCTCTTTTCATTTTCAGCGTTACAACTAAAATCGACGTAGAGGTGCATAATGATTTGAACATATTGTTTTCCTCTTCCATGAGTTGAAACGATAAATCTCTTATGGAGAGTGGTGAACCTGGTATTTCCCCTAGTTCAACACTTGCTCTTGTCCCTTTGGCTAGTTTCCCGCCCTTGGCATATCATGAACATGACTAGGAGGTGGATGACTTGTTTGATGGTTGACTCACACTTGCCTTGCTATTCTTTTGCACTTTCTTTTGTGTGTTTGTGTGTGTGTAATGTTCTCCCCCATGATGTTTTGTTTGATGTTATCTCTCTTTTTTCCATTCCCCTATTTGTACCTTCATTCCCCTATATGTCATACATCGCTTTTTCCTTTTTATTTTGTCTTTTTCTTGTGCTTTCCTTTTGGGGATGACACAAGGCATTGAGACATTCCATGGATGTCTCTTTCATGTTGACCCGAAAGGCCTTTTTCTTTGTATTTTATTTTTGTCTTTTTCTTGTGTGTTCCTTTTAGGGATGACGCAAGGCATTGAGACACCCCATGTCTCTTTTATGTTGACCCCAAAAAATTTCCATTTTCTTTCACCTTTTCATTTATATTTTCTTATGTTTTCCTTTTGGGGATGATACAAAGCATCAAGAAACCCTATGTCTCTTCCATGTTGACCCAAAAGGTTCTTTCTTTTTCTTTATTTTCACTCTCTTTGTGTCATTCTTCCAGTTCTATATATTTGGGGGATGATGATAGTTCTGAGCTCCTTACAAAACATTGCAACAAAGAACATACTGACCCCAAATCCATAGCCTTATGTGTTTGGTGTTTTGGGGGAAACCCATTTCTTTTCTTTTTCATTTCCTTCGCATGAAGCAGCCTTACTCGGAAACATATGACTTGGCATAAGGGCTTTCCAAGTTGGATCTCATGTCTTCTATCTTGTTTGCATTTTTAATTTTCTACTTTAAAGGAATTTCTCATAGAACAGTGTGTAGCAATTCCTTTAAAGTGGGGGCATACATTCGCATTATTCAGTTGCATTTTTCCTTTTTCTTGGTTCTTAGTGCAACCTTGTTACTTCATATGATGCGTATTGTCACTTTGTGGGTGGCATTGGGTGTAATGTCCTTCATGAGAGTGATCTATCTTAGAATATTACATTCCTCTTGGTGGCTTGATGCAACACACTACATCCAGTAAGTTGCAAATTTTCTATTCTTTGATCAGTCCTCTCTTGGAGACATTAGACACAATGTTCCCTAAGTTAAATACCTTGCATGAACTAAGCAAGACTCCTTTGAAAATTCTTTTCATGTTGAATTTTACATTTTTTATAAGGCCACCTTGCATAACATAGCTTTAATGCATGTGATGCCATCATGTTTTTTCATAAGCTCCAAGCATACGAAGTTTTTCTTGTCTCTTGAAGCTCAAAATGCCATTTTATTTTGTGGCACCTTATTAAAGTTATAAGGAGGTATAACTTTGGTATGGTTGAGTGGGAAGCCCATTCTGAGGCATGACTTTCCCAATAGCCACCTATGTGTGTGTGAGTGCATACCAGCCATGAGTGTATGTTTCTCATCTTTTGGGTCTTCTCACCTGGCGGACAGCCATGAGTTCCATCGCCTTAGAGTGAGTATGAATTTTTTTTAGAAAAAAAGGCTAGATCTAATCCACATCGGGATGGACAAATGATCAAAGCTTGATCCAACTCTCTTTTTCCTTCTCCTTCTCTTTCTTTCATTCTTTTTCATCATTTTCATGTGTGCTAATCTTTGGTTTGCCATGGGATCTTGATCTTTGGGGCTTGATCATCCCTCTTGATTGTTATTTTCTCATCTTGCAAGCATG
The DNA here is from genome assembly GCA_007258455.2 of Sequoia sempervirens. Lineage (NCBI taxonomy): Eukaryota > Viridiplantae > Streptophyta > Pinopsida > Cupressales > Cupressaceae > Sequoia > Sequoia sempervirens. The sequence goes on along the minus strand of VDFB02256132.1, from coordinate 212,467,722 downwards.
GGTGCATTTGGATCCCTCTTGATATGCATGTTGGGATTCTTTAGTGTGAGTTTGAAGAAAATTCATCCTCTCACTAAAGTGGGGGCTAAATGCGTCAAAAAAAAGTGTATCTTTGGACATTTTTACACTTATTTGAGTCTTTCTTATGGATTTTGGCCTAGTTTTTCCTAGATTTAATGTTGTAATGTGGTCAACACATTCACATTAGGTCTTGGACCCTTATGAATCAATAAGAATTTTATGATGTCATGTAACAGTGTTGTGAAGTGTTGTAACCCACTTTTACACTTTTCTAGGACCCTTTTATTATAATTCACTTAAATAACCTCTTTTTATCACTTACCAAGCCTTATTTCAAAGTGTTGTAAAGAGTTGTAGAAAAATTTCATGCTTTTCTAGGCTTGTCATCAATAATTTGACCCTTTCTTATATTTAAATGGCCCCTTAATACACTTTCCAGCCCTGCTTAAGTGTGTTTTAGAGAATAATCCCATTAAACATCATTAAAAAGAATTTAATTCTTGACACCCATTAGAATTGCTTTGGTGGGACCAAGTCACCACCTGGGGTGACTTAGTCCCATTTGGCACAAAAATCAAAATTACTTCAAAATTCTAGTAGGATATTATTCTCTTAACCTCGAGGTCAGCTTGTGGTGTGGTATTTTTGGTAAATTTTGTATAATTGTGTATAAATATAGGGTTTTCCTCTCATTTTCACCCCCCATTCATTCACTTAATCATTCAAGCAATTATCAAGCACTTTGGCATTATGAAGTCTACATTCATTGGAGCATCTACTTGCATATCTTTAGATTTCTACATCAAGGGTTTGGTGAGTTGTAACATTGAATGTTGTTCATTCATCATTATCTTTTCATTTCATTTCATTTCATTTCATTTTCAAGGGTTTGATTGCCAAATTATGGTTTGACTAAGACAAATCCCTATTCACTAACCCTTAACCCTTTTCCCCCTCTTTGCATGTGTGTTTTGTAGGTCTTGTATGCAGTTTTGTCAAAGAGCAAGGTGTTAAAAGGTGTTATCATTTCATCAAAGTTATTCAAAGTCAAAAAATCCCTAAAAGAAGCTTGGAGATCACCTATAGACTAAATTATGTGGATTCAGATCCAAACACCTGTCAGGAACCAAATTGCAAACCAAGAGCTACATATTGCATCTTTGAAATTCCTAAAATTTGAAGGTGGAATAAGTCACCATCAGTGGCGAATTAGTCCCATTGTTAGGCCTTAAAAGTGTTTTCTATATTTGTGGATACCCTTTTGCCTGAAACCTATTCCAACAAAATCTCCCCGAAATAGGACTATGTTGCCCAACTTGGCGTAAGTGTCCTTGTTGGCTTCAATAGCAAATTATGCACTATTCCAGAGCCTCTCTGCATCAAATTTGAGTTTCCAAGTGCACCTCTCCAATATCTTTCATTTATGTTATAGTTTGTTTGCATTCTTAGGTCATTTTGCATACAACATTGTGTTTTCAAATAACTTGCATTTGATTAGTTTTGGATTAATAATTGATCTCTTTTATTAGTTTATTGAATTTAAGACATTACATTTAGGCATATCTCATTCATATTTCATTAGTATTTAGTGGGGACATTGCACATTTTGACCTACCTCTCTCCTTTTAGGTGAAAAACCCTAGAAGTGTTAGGGAGTCTTGTGGAGCCAAAATCTTTGTCCACAGGAGTATATGCCTACTAAGGATCAAGTTGTAGATATTTTCATGAAGGATCTTTGTAAGGATACTCTTGAGTATCTCTAGGAGAATTTGGGGGTTATTGCCCCTTCTTCTTTCAATTAGATGCAAAAGAATTTGCATCAACCCAATGGATCTCAAAATTCATTCCTTTTTTTGGACTAGTGTTGGTGGCTACCTCTCAAGGAGAGTAGGTAGTAGCATTGTTGGTTGTTGTAGTTAGGGGGAGTAAGTCTTGTCATTGTGTGGTATACAAGTTTTTTCCTTTGTCAACTTGGTCAAAGGATATTTGAAGATGTTGCTAGTTGCTGAAGTATGTTGTGTAGTGTGTAGAAAATAGAGTGCAGTAAAAGAAAAGGTAGTTATAGAGTAGTTGTTGTACCTTATAGGTGTTTCCTTTGAGGGGGATAAAGTATGTTTATTCAATGTCAAAGGGGGAGAGATACAACTGTGTCACCCTTTTTCCATTGATGTCAAAAGGGGAGAGAGTTAACTGAAAATATGAAAATCCTCATGAATTAGGAGAGAAGTCATGAGAAAGACAAAGTGTTCGAAAGAGTTTATGCTTGTGTAAGGGAGAGCAATATGCATTATGGTGTAGTATACAATTTGGTGATCATAGTTGTTGTTATTGATGGTTTTTCCATAGGTTGTTATCAATGACAAAGGGGGAGATTGTTGGAAGTTTGTGTTGTCATTGATGTTAATAGTTCTGAATAGCTTGTGTGTTGGACCATTGATGTCAACATGTCTATGGAGAGATTGTTGGAAGTTTTTAATTATGCTTTGATTGGTTGCATTATGTTATTATTAGTAACTTATCATTGATGTCAACCCCTAGTGTTGCTTTGATGAGCATGTATTGGTGATTGGTGATGTTCAACCTCTTGTGTGGTTGAGATGTTGTAGAAGTTTTCTAGATGATGAGTTTGAGTTTGTGGTGCTTGGTTTCCAAGTGCTTTCGAGAAAATTTGAATAAAAGAGGAAACAGTGTGGTGAAGAGTTCAGTGTAACAAAGCGGTGTTCAATGTTTTTCTTTGCATTTCTTCATGGCTGAAGATATGGCTATGTGGTTAGGATATGTTGATTAGATGTGTTTAGAGGTGGTATATCTAGAGTTTCAGGTTTTGTATTTTTGTGTAGACAAATTCTTGTTCACTAGTGTGTGAATTGTGAAAGCAATTTTGTTTGGGAGAAATGGTTTTTCTTTGTATTTCTTTGTAGTTTGTTTTTTGGTCTTACAGATCTAAGGATGTGCTTATATTTCTAATAGCTATCTTTAGCCAGAGTTTTTTGTGTTTTGGTTCTCCTTTAGGTTGGATTCATGTGTTATAGTATGTGGAAGGTTAGTTGGTTGTGCAAAATAAATATATGATGTTGCAAAGGAATTATTGGATTCAAAGATGTTGATGGAATATTCTAGATGGTTTTTAAGTGTTGTGTGTGGTCCACGAGTCATCTTTGGATCAAAGTAAGCATGCACTTAATTGTTTAATGGTGTTAACATAAGTTCAACTGACCTTGGGTGTTTACACTAATTTTTGATATGCTTCAATGTTTGTGGAAGTGTGGTGTGGTTTTTATGAGTGTACTTAGGTTCGTGTTAAGGTGTGTTGTGGTCCACCTTCATTCCTTTCCACCACAGGAATGTTTTGATGCCAACCTAATTTGAAGTTGCACATTTTAGGTGCATAGTTGACCTTGTGGATTGTTTTCAAGGTTGAAGATGGTATATATATGTGATGATTTGATGGAGGATAGGTGTATGAGGTGTGTACTATGAATTTTTGATATGTGAACTGCAAAAGTGTGAAATGTAGTGTGAGATTTAATGCTTAAGACTACTAGATGCAGTGAGTAGAAGGTGTCTACATTCTATAGAGAGAGTGCAAATTTTCTTGTGAAGAAGTGGTGGATCTTTCTAATACTTTGAGATGGATTTCTCACTATAACAATTTTCTATCTTCTTCTTTCTAATCTAGTAGTGAGCCATTGGTAGTGAGCCCTCTGGTAGTGAGTCTATTGTATTTGTTGTTGTGATTACTTTATATTGTGAGATAATCCTCACCATGGTTTTTCCCTTCTTGTATTTTCCATGTAAATTTGGTGTTCTTATGTGTTTGGATGTGTTTCCATTACTATTTCTCATATTTACATTCTACTAATGCATAATAAGGATTTAATGATTGTTAAGGGTTTGACGAATAATGCATATCTAAATGTTAATGAAGGTTTTGTGTTTTAATTTATAATTGATTAAACCCTCCCCTCTTAATTATCTTGTGCATTGAGCACATGGATGATTATTGATGTTTAGGAAACCTTGGGAGATTATAGCCTAAGATAAGGGGGAAAAAATGGAGAGGAGGAGGTACATCCAACCTCTTCCAAACAAACAACCTCCCCTAACTGTGAATCCTCAATTTCCCATAGCCCAATTCTTAAACATGTAGTGAATTCTATTCATGTGACTTCCTGTGATCATGTAGTGTATTCAAAATATGTTCCTCATCTACCTGTAACCATATTGAAGAATTTATGTAGTGCAATCCAGTCAACCTACAACATTTGAAACACCTACATTTCCACAAGAAATAATAAATGATATTTATTATTCCTCATAATAATCCAAAAACAAAGAATAACTCTATCTTCCTCTTAGGCCCCAAAGAAATAAAAGGCTCCCCTCAATCCTTCAAGGTGCTCTTAGAACCTTAGGGAAAGTGGAGTGACATCAAGCAAGATTCCAATAGATCCAAATGTGGTTTTTCTCAAGTTTGATATAGACTTAGGGAGAGAGGAAATATTTGTGAGGAGAGAATATTTTGAATCCATTAGCAACATTAGGTATGATACTAAATATATCCCATTTTTTAATTCAAGAGGGGATGAGAAATTAATGATAGAAACAAGCAATATGTTAATAAGTTGCAGGTAGATCTAAATAAAATTGACGATTTGGAGAATCCACTTCAAACCTAATAGTAGCAAGGGAATAGGATAGATAATCTAGCTAAGATAGTTGAGGTAGAAATTGATAAAAGGGAAGTGAGGCCTGCACAACAAGAAAATTCTTGCACAATATTTTCACAAAAACATAACCATCAATTAAAATTTGGCTACATGAAAATATAAAATATATGTTTTTCATGAAAAGGGATTTGGAAGAATAAAAAGAAGAGAAGAAAAATTAATTTTAACAAGAAATAAAAAACAAGGATGCATAGAAAAGTAGGTTAGAAAAGAAGGTGAATCAAATGGATGAACTTACAAATTAGATTATAAGATTCAAACCGCTAGACAAGGTGTATTATTTGTTTTTCTAGGAATAAATTTTAAGTTTTTAATTTATGAAAACATATTGTAACCTCCCTTGCTCTACAACTACACCTAGAGAAAATTTTCTTTATTTATCAAGAATCCACTCTTGAGTTGCAAAGTTGGCTCTATAAATTTTACTTGTAACATGAATTGGTTGTATCGTTTCAAATAGAACAAAACCCACTATTGTGTGTGGGGGATATCCTAATAAGATATTTTACATCCTTCATTATAAATTAAAATAAAGAATACACGTCTCCATATAAAAAATATCATGAATGGAAAATGTTAATTCCTTTAAGGATAAGGGGTGAGGAAAAAGACCCCAAAAGATTAGTAGAAGACTATATTTCACTAGTGTAGAGACCTGAGGTGGAATATAGGACCTTGGGGAATAGAAAAATAGATTATGCAATGTTCAAGACATTGGCTATTTAAATTAGTAAGGAAGCACTAGAATTCTCAAAGACCAAATGGGTTGAATTAATAATTGAGCTACAAAAAAAGATACCTCAATCTATGCAAAATTACATGAAATAATCAATGTGAAACACATGTATATTATTGAATAGTATGCAAACATGGTATTAATTATTTTTCACTTATATCATATCCCCACTTCTTTGGTTCCCAATACTACATTGGCAAGGAAAAGGAGTACTCAAAGAAATCGATGAAAATTCCAAGTTGATATGCCTCAAAGATCAAAAAGGGTTTTATCTTAGATAAAAAGAAGGGAAAAAATAATTAGTACAACTAAAGGCCATAGTTTTCTTGAGGGAAAGAAAATAATTGAGCTTGGGTAGTGATGGGATCCATAATTTTTTTGTTTACTATGTTCATTTCATGTTTCATAGAATATTTCTTTAGATATTTTTATCTAATACCTAAGACTTTATGTTAATATTTGAAGTTTAAAGCACTAAAATTGAGATATGGTGTCTTGATGAATGATTATGTGTTTTGATAATTATTTTCAAAATATAGTAGTTTATTATTATGATTATAGTGATTTTAACATAAAAGTATTTTGGAGAAAAGATATTTCTCCTCATGCAACAAATACATTAGACACCCATAGAGAAGGTTGTTGTGAGCCTATAGCCACATGAATAACTATCCATAGTTGAAGGAGTAGGCACCCATAAACAAATGTGAAAATTCCTACAATTGAGGAGCTAGTACATGAAGCTCATGATTTCAATAATAAAAATCACATCAACAGCAATAATTCCTTCCATAAAAAATAAGAGAGAAATCAAGCATTGACAAATAGTAGTAGAGACTATAGTGATTATTTAGCAAGGATTGCATAATTTGTGTCTTTTATCTACACATATCTATTAATTTCTTTCTTTCTATTTATAATTGGAAAATTGTAGTAGGATTACACTCCTTAAAGATTTAATTACACTAAGTTTTTTATTTGTATATTTTTTGCAATAAAATACTCATATTTTTATGTCTTAGGAATGAGTTGACAAATGTAGCCTAAGTTGTTAAGAGTTCAACTAGTTAAGGATAATTAGAACTAATCTATATATATTATAAAGAATTTTTGTAAAAGATAATGAAGATTTCTACAAGTATTTTGTATTGATTTTTAAATAAGAGATTCAAAATAATATATATATTTCTAATTTAGTTGATATCAAGTGTAAATGAATTGTGAGAAGATTTGGTTAACATATATTATGATTAAAAAGTATAGTCAACCCCAAGTAAGGCCCCACTTTGTTATGACTCCACAACTAGTAATAGTCATTAGTAATTTTAATAGTCTTAATTGGAGTTATTTCATATAGATAATTGGTAATTAAGAATAGAAGTAACAAATAAGCATAGCATTGCAATCTACTATTATTAATAAAGCCTATGACATAAGAAATAACCCATAGAAATTACTATTGAATTTATATTTGGTTGGAGTTCATACTATAAATTCCTTTTGAATGTCAAGTTTATTTTCCTATACAAAACTACTTAGGATACTTTAATAAATTATTAAGCCATACATATAGTATAGGTACCATCTAAAAAAATACATCCCTAGTTTGACATTGTAAATCTAGCACATCATAACTTGTGAGTCACTTGCTAAGGGATGTTTTGATCCATTGAGTTGAGTGTATTTTTTACTACAATATATTTATTAGTCAATGATGGTGCTAAATAATTGAGATCCAAAAACTTAGATATAGGTTCAATAGGTGAAAAAATATACTAGCAAAAACATTTGAGAAAAATACCTACACCATTGGAAAGTGAAAAAAACTAGCTTTTCATCACTATTTTTTTGTAAAATCTTTAATATTCTATGCCCATATTATGCCAAAAAGAAAAAATAAATCCTTTTAAGTAAAAACTATGATTTGGGGATAGGTTTGTGGACCTTCCATATGTACTATTTTAACATGATGTTATGAAGAAATTAATAGATGAAATATGTTGCATGGAATGGAATTCATTATATATGTTGATGGAAATGATCTAACTTGAAAAAAAATACTGCAGGTCATTAGAAACCACCCTAATCACCAAAGAAATGAATGAAATGAACCAAAAGTCACATAGGGATTACCAAAACCACCCATTGAGCATAAAACCATCAATAAACCCAATAACAATGATAAAAAAATCCACTTGAAAGTAGTTCTAGGGTGACAGTAATTTTTTCTTGAGAAAAAGGAAAGTATTCAATGTTGAAAAATAAACCACGCAGATCCCAAAAAAGACATTGTGATGCACAAGCATCTTTGCATCGCCTAATCTGAAACATTTTGATTTTAGATTTTGGTTTAAATTTTGTTTACATTAGCGGTTTGTTTGACATGTAGCAGCATGTGAGGGGCAACGAGCTATTTTCTTGCTTTCCACGAGCTTTCTTTGTTTTGATTGAATGGAAAGGTTAGTTAGAAGCATCATCCTTTTTGGTGTGTGAATGGATGGGTGTTGAGGAGAGGCGGTTATTAAAAAAAAAAAGAATCAAACCAAGAAACTCCTCTTCTCTTGGTTGTAAAGATTGATAGTCTTAAGGATGGTTAAACTATGCAAAAGTAATAAGTCAGGGGATTGATGGTTTTGTGAGAAAAAGAAAGAAATGCTCCATGATCAACCTTTTATCTTTGACTTGGGAATAATTAATAAAGAAAAGTGGATCTAGTGGTTGGGTTCAGCTTGAGTAGAAGGGGTCAATGGGATGCTAATGAGGCAGTGAACCACATTTTGATCTAGAGAAAAGAAGACTATGTTGGAAAACACGTGAGGTAGAAGGTGAGCTATGCTGGAATAAAGAAGGTCGCTAGAGAACAAAGGGTGATGCAAGGGAGAATAGTGTGTGGAAAGTGCACCATGGAGTTGAATTGTTGTCTTTTGTGATTTGTGGTTATGCCTTTGTGGTAGAATCTTAATGCAATAAAATCTCTTTCCCTGTTGATGGTGTTTCAAGAACTTTTCTTTCTGCCATTTGAATAAGGATTGAATATACTTTTTTTTCTGTTTTCCTTAAGAAGGATCCATTTCACAGTTTTGGGTGTGGTATATAGAAATTTGGTGATTTTTAGTCTTCATTGTACTTGCTATTGAATGAGTGTGTGGTTTCCAATTCATTTCTTGGCTCGTTTAATTATGTTCTTGGAAATAAAGAATGAGATTTGGATTTCTTTTCAATCGCTTTTGAATATGAATTTAAATGCTTTGTCATTCAATCTTCTATAGACATTATACTGGTAACCGATCCCTGTGAAGTCTCCAGGTTTAGTGAGATTGCAACATCTTTGTAATTGTTAGTTGGTCATCATTTGGTATCAAATCCCAAAGATTTGGGGCTGTTGAGGAGTGGGAAAAATGCCACTGAGAGCGTTGAGAGGTAGAGGAGCTCGAGGAAGAGGTAGAAGAGTAAATGATGATGGATTCTTTGAATTGTCATAGAACTTGATTGTATGAATGGATGCTATGGAAAGCACACAATGAAGAGGAAAACCTGTGATGTTGAAGAGGAAGAGTGACCACATGTAGATGATGAGGAAGATCAAGAAAAACCTAAAGGAGTGGAAGAAAGATTGATCAGAGTTGTGATGAATGTGGGAGCAAAGCCAAGAATTGAAGTTCATACATACTCAAGAAGCTTGAATGTAGAAGAGCTTATTGATTGGATTAATGATTTGGATAAGTACTTTGAATATGAAGGAGTTGTAGAGGAAAGAAAACTAAATTTTTCATGTACATGATTAAAAGGCCACACGGGAATGTGGTGGGATTACATGCAGGATGAAAGACACAAGAAAAAAAGGAAAAGATCTCTTCTTGGGATTGAATGGTTTCCAAATTGAAGTTGAAGCTCATTCTGACAAATTACCAAACAAATTTGTTCAAAAGATTGCAAAATCTAAAGTAGAAGGATATGTCTGTGAAAGAATACATAGAAGAATTTTATAAGTTGGTGATTTGGTTAGGCCATAGCAAAGAGGATTTGGAAAAGATGGCAAGGTATCTGAATGGGTTGAGATATATTCTATAGGATGAGTTGAGTTTATTGTCACCAATAGCTTTGGAGGAAGCATACCAGTTGGCCTTTAAGGCAGAGGAGAAGTTGATGAGGAAGCAGAATCAACAAGGCCAAGGTAGAGGACAACGCTATGTAGAAAGAGGATAGCAACATCATCAAGATGGAGAGGCAAGTAGTTTAAAAGGGAAAGTTAAGTCAAAAAAAGGAGGTTATCTAGAAAAAGGAGAAAGATCAATTAGAAGTGATGGGTAACAAGGAATAGGAAGATGTTTTGAAGGTAAATGTTTTAAGTGAAATCAATATGTAGGTCACAAGAGTTGGGAGTGTCCAGAATCTTCCCAAGCAGGTTACACAAGGCCTGAAAGGAGGAATTAGGTGGTGCAAGCAAATTAGGAGAGTGTGGGATCATATTCTCGAAGAAAGGAAGAAGTTGAGTCAAGAGAATCTCTATTGTTCAAAAGAGTGTTGCTGAAATCGCCTAAAGAGAGTCAGTAACCAGTACAAAGGAAGGCTATATTCAAAATGAAGTGGAAAGCCAATGGTAAGTATTGTAAATTAATTATTGACAATGGTAGTGCGAATAATTTAGTGGTTGTAGAAATGGTGGATAACCTAGGTCTTAAGAGAACTAAATATCCTACTCCTTATAAAGTTTCTTGGCTTCAAAAAGGGTATTAGTTGTTGATAGATGAACGTGCTTTAGTAGAATTTCAGATTGGTAGTTATAAGGATAGCATGATTTGTGGCATTATGCCTATGGACCTGTGCCATGTATTGCTTCATAGGCCTTGGTAGTTTGATCGCAAGGTTGTACATGAGGGGAGGAGTAACACATATTCCCTTGGAAAGGATGGAAACAAGCATAATTTTTTGCCTATGCATGAACAAGAAGAGAACAACAATAATAGTAGCAACAGTGGTAAGGTGATGAACTGGTAAGAAGAAAAGAGTTTATAAATGGCATAGGTGACTATGAAGTTGGGGTAGCTATTGTTATTTTGAACGATGCAAAGATACAAGAGAGATCAAAACAATAGTGTCAAGATGAAAACATGCACATGAATCTGCATGAATCGAGTGTGGAGATAGCAAAAGAGAATGAGGAAGATAACTTGAATTTTCAAATTGAGGCCATTGTGAGAGAGTGGCTTGAAATAACAAGAGATGAGACAAATAGTGTAGCCATCAATGGTGAGGTAATATCTCAGTTTTCCAAACCCTTGGAAATAGTTGAAAATGATTTTCATGAATATACCATGATTGTAATAGAGGGGTATCCAGAGGAAAAATAATATAGTGCAGTAGAGGAGACAAGCACCATTTTAAATGTTGAGATGATAGATTGCACAGCCCCTGAAGCTTTAGAATCTTAAATGAAGGAATTTAGCCATGAAAGATAATCAACCAAAAAGAGAAGTGTTGCAACAATGGAATGCTAATTAAAGATTCTATTGATAATATGATTGATATGATATTGATATGATATATTACAAATGAATAAGATGCCTAATTATATAGGCAAGAGGTAAACCCTAATATGCATGAGATGTTGCCAAGTGTTATAATCTAACAACATGTGACAACATGTGAACCCTATGTTGATGATCATTAAATGTGGAGATAAGTTCTAGAAGGAATCTTATCCCACAAACTAGGAAAGGGAATATTATCCCATTTATTAAATGATTGCAACCTAGGACTAAATGATTAAATGCAAGATCTAAGTTAACTTATGCTAGTGTAATAATTAATTAATTAATTACACCAACACCCCCCATAAGTGCAACTTAGGGAGGAAAATGCAATGATTATGCAAGATGATGATGATGGGTCCCGGCTATGAGGCCATGTTAGGTACCCATGTACATGAAGATGCAGAAAATCTCCCACAACTGGAGAAAAGGGGAAAACTCAGTGGGAACAAAACCCCTCTCCAAAAAGGAGATAAAAAGAAAGAATGTGAGAATGGGAAGGATGGAAGACTCCCAAATACCCCCCAAGTACACCATCTGTCACATGGATACAAACAAAAGCCCCCCCATAGGGAGGAAATACAGAGACTATATAGCCCCCCAAGAAGATAAGATCACCTGCAAGAAAGGTAAGTGTATGAAGACAAAACAAGATCCAATGCCGACAAACAACTTGTCTCCCTTTCGAAAGAAAGAAAACTAAATGCAAGTACAAAGATGTTTCCCATTCTGGATAGGAATTGAAGGAAGGAAGAATGAACATGGATGATGATGTCTCTGAATGCTACTCAAATGTCTCCTTGACTGATGAAGATGCCACAATCAATGAAGAGGGTGACAAACCAAGATGATGCAGAAAATGATGTCTAACAATATCCAAAGACAAATATAGAATGGATATGATGGATGTGATGGAGACTTGATAGCCCCTGCTGAATGAAGTGTCCTCAAAACCAATGAAGGAAGTGTGAAGCAACAAAGGTGTCCAAACCACAAATCTCCTGCTAGGAAGAAGCAAATCCAATGGTGGATGCTGAAGAAACCTCAAGTCCTGAATGGGATGGCAGGGAAGAAGTCTCAGATATGAAATCTTTGAAGAGAAACCAAGCACCTCCAAGATGGTCTTTGAATTCCCAATCAAGGTCAAGACAAAAGAATGAGGAGACTCAAAACAACTCTCCAAATCCAAATCTAAATAGAGGAGTGATATCCCCTCAAGAATGTCCTCCAAACCTGTAGAAGTAGCCAAGTTAGTGATACCTAAAACAAAGCCATCTTGTGATGTCAAGTCTGAAAAATTGAATGTGTCCTGATGAAAGATGATAGTGGAAGCCTTAATCAATGATTTCGGACAAGGAATCACTAAATGCGAAGGGATACCAACTATCTCTAATGAAGAAGAAGCACTGAAAGGAACCTTGTCAACCTCTTCGGAAATATCAAGTTAATCAACTTCTTGCACAACAATAGCATCATGGGGTACTGGATTTGAAGAATGACATTTTGAAGCATGATCATTGGGGAATGGTGGAGTATTTGAATCTCTGTATAGTTCCCAAAGCTTAGTCCAAAGAATGTGAGGAGAATCACAATGATCAATAGATCTCAAAACATCGCAATCAACTTGTAGCTCAAGGATCTCCAAAACAGTGTACCTACTGCAACTCCAAGAAAGTTCATGAATACCTTCACTTGGATGAGGAACTATACCATACAGATGAGGCAATAGATCAAGTGAATGAAGATGGTAGCAGATCCCATCTTGCCATTGCTGATAGTTTCCCTTGTGCAACATAGTCAAAGGAGAATAATATGCAAGCCCCATAACGAAATTTCTCCACAAAATTAAATACACAAACCTTCAACAGAAAATAGAAGACTTCTAGATAGATATGCAACTGAGAATATGCCTCCGAGATCAAGAAATTCTTCTTCAATCTTCAGGATGTCTCAAGAATCAAAAAACCAAAAAAATGGATACCTGAAGCTGAAACCAAAGAAGGTGACTGGACTGATGGAAAAAACACTAAAATATCTCCAGAATGCCACTGGAATGACTAAAATTTGACAATCTAATGCGAAGATGGGTGTAGTTGAGTCCAGAATGGAGGGTTGACTTTAGTTGACGTTAGAAATTTATAGTATACAAATCCTACAAAATGGATGGCACCATTGGATAGTGCTCTGAATTCTCTTTTCGTCGATATCTCGTTTGTAAATTTTTGATATCGTGGCGTGAAGATATGGCCCTCGGAAAAAAAATTGCAATTTGATTTGAACAGGCTAAATAGGTGCAAAATTATGGCACCTTAGGGCAAAAAAAAAATCGGGCCCTTGGTCGCTGATGTGACCGCGGGCTGCACTGGTAGTAAGAAAAAGCTCTGTCGGATCGGCGATGTCGGAGTGGTAGCAGGGTGGCAGAGTTGGTGGCTTGTCGGTGGCACGGCCGGGTGGCTACATAGCAATGAAGGTCGGCAGAGTAGTGGCCGGAGTCTTTGACGGTGAGCGGAGAACTGGGCCGGCGAGAGCAGAAGTGGTCGTCGGGAATCATCGACAATGATGGCAGTGGAACCGGCCAACAAGTCTGCAGACTGTCGGATGACGCAGGGTGATGGGAGTCGATGGGGCAGAGCCCACAAAAGGATGATATGCCGACAAAAAAATATTTAAATATTGCAAAAATTGCAATTCAAATATTTTATTAAAATGCCGAAAACCCTACAAATTAAATGAAAAAACCAATGGTGGAAAAACTATAGCCTCCGAAATAAAATATTTCTGCCGACAGAATATTATAATTGCAGGTCGAACTTTGCAAATTTAAATTTTTGTGATAACTATAGAAAATTTTTCCCAATAACAGCCAGAATTTTTTTTTGATTTTTCTAAAAAAAATTTGCCTTGATGGAGGACTGAAAGGGGGATATTTTTTCTGCAAATATGTATGGATTTGTACAAAAAATGCAAACCCTAGATAATACCTTGAAGGCTCCCGGATGATATGTCTCTGATTTTGACGAATGAACAGGCGATCTATGGGTTTTGAGGCCTTCTGGATGCAATGGAGACGTTGGAGAGAACTTGATCTGCACCAGAAATTAGCTTGGCTCCGGGTAGAACCAACTAGCCTGCAACATAAAACTCCAAGCCTGCAAGAATCTTGCACTCCAACTTCCCGGATCAAGGGTTGATGTTTCAATGGACTAGCTCTGATACAATGTTGAGATGATAGATTGCACAGCCCCTGAAGCTCCGAAATATTCAATTGAGGACTTTATCCATGAAAGATAATCAACCACAAAGAGAAGTGTTGCAACAATGGAATGCTGATTAAAGATTCTATTGATAATATGATTGATATGATATTGATATGATATATTGCAAATGAACAAGATGCCTGATTATATAGGCAAGAGGTAAACCCTAATATGCATGAGATGTTGCCAAGTGTTATAATCTAACAACATGTGACAACATGTGAACCCTATGTTGATAATCATTAAATGAGGAGATAAGTTCTAGAAGGAATCTTATCCCACAAACTAGGAAATGGAATATTATCCCATTTATTAAATGATTGCAACCTAGGACTAAATGATTAAATGCAAGACCTAAGTTAACTTATGCTAGTGTAATAATTAATTAATTAATTAATTGCACCAACATTAAACACCATCTTGAATTTCTCAAATTTTATGCATACTGATGTTGGAGTTGAATATTTCTTAGAGGAAAAGAAAAACAAAGGGGTGGGATGCATAATGAGAGATTATTTGGAGAGTGGGTGAAATATGTGTTGGCAACACAAGGGAAGACAACTCAGAGGGGGGTGTGAATTAGTTGTCACATAATTTCAAACTTATTAAACTTATTAACCTTATTCTCAAATATGATCAATAAGCATGAAAGCATAAATAAAAAACACATCAGAAGCACACATAACACCAATATTTTTACATGGAAACCTTGTTAGGGGAAAAAATACGGTGGAGGTCAGTCCACAAGATTATACCCTATTAAAAGTATAAATAATAATATGGGGAATGCACATGCATTTAGGTGCATTTCCTAGAGCTCACTGCTCAATTACAAAAGGAAGAATCATTTTCTTACAAAATATTGGATTACATCCACAAGATTTGAACTAAGAAAATATCATCTACTAATGCCTAATTATAGTTCTGGTTAAAAACACATGAACACTTCTTCCCACTCTACTCACTCTTCTTCACACTCAGCTTTTTCCTTCAAAAGATCTGAACATTATTTGCACATAGGACTCGCACACTTCACATACTCATGCCTTCAAATGATAAAACAATCACTCATATGTATCCAAAACAAGAAATTACATCGCTACATGTCAGCCTCAATAAAATAATAAAATGAATACAAACTGTCGGCCCAAAACAATAAAGATTATTAATGCGAATCAACCAAGGTTGGACACAACATAGTGGAAACCCAAAATAAAATCCTCAAACATGAAAAAAACTTCAAATAATTATTCATTGTAGATCCACAACATGCTACAACACCCTTTCAACCAAGAACATGAAAAACATGAACACGGAAGAGAAAATCTTCAATCGCGAGAACATCGATCAATGCGGATATGCAACATAGATAGAGCATGATCTAGAAACATCCACAAACATCGTGAATCAGTAGAGAAGCATCCGCAACAATTGAACTTACTAGAGTCACATCATCTTCATTCAGGAACACCAATTGAAGCAACAAAATGACTGTCAGAACACAACTACTCATAACTCAAACAAATCTTCACGCGGATTTCTAAAACTTAACATGGATAAACTAGATATACGAGCAACAAGAAACCATTTAATCCACAACCACTGATCATTGACGTACTAGGAAAATGAATAGACTAAACTTCACTTCACCATTGACAACTTGCAACTTATTTCATTACAATTTTCTCAATATCCTCGACATATATAGCCTCTAAGACATTAATGCCAATAGTGTTGACATCAATGACAACCACATATCAGCAACACAAGCACAACATCCAGCAATATATTGGCAATGATGAGATGGGGTGTGGAAATGGCAATTTTACCTAGAGAACAATCAGTGGGAAGAACATGAAGAGCGTATTCAAGAGTTTGAAGTATGGAGGTTCGACCAAATGTTGGAAGAAAAGAATGAAATAATGGTCATGGTTGGTCATTTCTTAGCATAAGGGGTATGTTACAATTGTTGAGAACTTGGAAGGGTAGTCCTACTACCCAAATCCCTTTGTGAGCTACCACAAAGAACTCTCTTGGGGAGCTTGATGCAGGGGCATATTTGCATCGCCTAATCTGACACATTTTGAGTTTAGATTTTGGTTTAAATTTTGTTTACATTAGTGGTTTGTTTGACATGTGACAACATGTGAGGGGCAACGAGCTATTTTCTTGCTTTCCATGAGCTTTCTTTGATTTGGTTGAATAGAAAGGTCAGTTAGAAGCATCATCCTTTTTGGTGTGAATGGATGTGTGTTGAGGAGAGGCGGTAATTGAAAACAAGCAGAACCGAACCAAGAAACTCCTCTTCTCTTGGTTGTATAGATCAATAGTCTTAAAGATGGTTAAACTGTGCAAAAGCAATAAGTCAGGGGATCGATGGTTTTGTGAGAAAATGAAAGAACCACTTTGTGATCAACCTTTTATCTTTGAAGGGAACAATTAATGAAGAAAAGTGGAGCTAGTGGTTGGGTTTGGCCTAAGCAGAAGGGGTCGATGGGATACTAATGAGGAAGAGAACCATGTTTTGATCTAGAGAAACGAAGACTATCTTGGAAAATGTGTGAGGTAGAGGATGATCTATGCCGGAATAAAGAAGGCTGCTAGATAACAAAGGGTGAGGAAGGGGAGAATAGTGTGTAAGCAACACACCATGGAGTTGTATTGTTGTCTTTTATGATTTGTGGTTACACCTTTGTGGCAAAATCTTAATGCAATAAAATATCTTTCCCTATTGATGGTGTTTCAGGATCTTTGATTTTTTCCATTTGAATAAGGATTGAATATACTTCTATTGTGTTTTCCTTAAGAAGGATCCATTTCATAGTTTTGGGCATGGCATGTAGAAATTTGGTGATTTTTGGTCTTCGTTACTTGCTGTTGAGTGAGTGTGTGGTTTCTAGTCCATTGCTTGGGCTATTTAATTCTATTCTTGGTAATAAAGAATGAAATTGGGGTTTGTTTTTAGTCACCTATGAATATGAAGTTACATGCTCCATCATTCAATCTTTTGTAGAAATTATATTGGTAATCAATCCCCGTGAAGTCTCTAGGTTTAGTGATATTGCAGCGTCTTTGTAATTGTCAATTGGTCATCACATTGGTGTGAATCGAAGTGAATACTACCTATCAAAAGAAAAAAATACTGCTCTATAAAATAAACTAAGCTACCAATGAGAAAACATATATTGTTGTAGTTGTCAAGGAGGAAAATGGTTGCAAGGTGGTGTAGAAAAACACCAAGTAGAGCTATTAGGAGAGCTAAAAAGGGTTTCCAGTGGGATTAAGGAAATCCTCCTATGATAATACATAGGCCATTGGAGGTATAAAGAAAGGCCTATCGATAGATACCAGGTCAACTCCATTAGGAGGAAGGATGAATGCTCTAAAGATTTGATGACATTAAAACTCTAGTGGCACAAAAATGGAAGGAAAATAATAGTGATGTCATTTTAAAACTATAATGACTATTGAATGACCAAAAACAATTACAAAATTTTAAAAAGGTATTGAAAAAAATAAAATTCCTCCATTGCTAATAAAATGATAATTGAAGAACATTACCAAAATTTACCTAGAAACCTCACTAGGAAACCTAGGTCATTTTGAAAGTTGAAGATGTAGGGCCTACACAAGAGGGGGTACAATTTCATACTATTATATGAATCCATGTACAACTGTATGGATTTTGTATGGCATACAATTTTTTTTTGTCAAAATCTATGCATGCCTAAAATAATTTGCTAAACAAAAACAATTTCTTTGATTTTAATGTTTAGATAGTCAATCTTAAGGTTTTTGGGTTTTGATGCAATGGTGAGGTTCATTTGGCTCCATAATGCACCATTGAATCACTCAATTCCATATTTCTAATACCATGTTGGAGTTTATTCCTCAACCTTATAGCTCCTAATGATCACCTACAATCAAACACGTCATAAAAAGAGATAAAAGATAATGAAGTTTAAGAGTTATTGATCCAAAAAGGTATGAATCATTATGAATGTGCAATCTCAAAATTTAGTGAATAATACAAAGATAATACTTATAAATAAAATAACATGAATAAAATAACTAACCTGGAGAAACCCTAGTGAGGATAAAAATAGATTATGACATGTGTCCTCATCATATGACTTGATTAAAAAAACATATGACCTAAGTAAGCTTAAGTAGATAGAGTAAAAATATACCTAATTAATTAAACCATTAATAATGTAAATAGCCTTTTACTCTAATAATAAGAGTTTAATTTTAATTTTCACAAAACTCTTTCATTCATTCTCCTTTATTCATATTCTTAGTTGCACACTCTATTGTTTTTATTTTCTTTTGTTCCATTAGAATGATGTTCATTTTTGTATTAATCTAACAAAAAATGTTAAAATAATAAAAATAAATTACTAATAATATCAAATATAAATAAAAATGTAATTATAATGTTTTATGTAAATGCAAGATGAAAAAATAGCTAGTTTTATAAAATAATGATTTAAATTTCTGAAAATAATAAAAAAATTGATTGACAAGATTAAGTTCAAACAAAAACATGCAATTAAATTATGTTATGTCAATATAAGACAAAATAATTACCTAATTTTTTCTAAAAATAATTGAAATTCCTCACAATAATCAAAAGAATGTATGTTGCTACCGGTATTGGCATGGTGTGATGGTTTATAGGTGGCATTGTTGTTCTTGCCACCAAGGTTCAAACCCCATTGGGGTGGTATTGTTGAATGGTTGTATCTGGTTCATAGCTTCGGTCAGAAGCGTTTACCCCTTGAATTAAAAAAAAAAAAGAATGTATGTTGCAAAATATGCATAGAACATGTGGATCCAAAGTCATGTTTTTTCTTTCTTGAAAGTTGTTACCATATTTTTCTTCTATCAACCAGAATTTATGTAGACTAAAACACATGTTTTATAACATGTACATGTTATAACACACACATGTTATACCCTACTTTAGAATTTTCCTTATAAATATAAGCCAAAGGGTTGGACCTACATGTAAAGTCCCTAAATAGGTGTAAGCAATTCCCTTAGTTGATAAAGTAGAAATACTAAGGTGATAAATAAATGTAACAAAAAATTGTTACATAAGATACATGGTGAAAAGAGGGAGGTATTTTGATTATAATAATGTATGTAGATGGGGTATTGAAAACATAAGTTTGTCATATAGAAATGAAATTAGAGTCGTTTATTAGTACCCTAGGAGCATGCAAGATATGCCTTTGGTTTATTAAGTGAATCCTTTGAAAGTTATCTTTAGTGGAACCCTGAGTTCGACCAACTTTATGACTCTAAGTAAAAGATCTAATACAAAAAAGTGTGCAATGAACCTAGGATGATGCCACAAGTATTTCTAAATATAAAATATTCTCTTTTAAGCTTTTTGATTTAGATATTCTTTTCACATTCCAACCTTCTAACCTTTAGTCTTTCCAAAAGAGTGAACAAGCATCTTCAAATACAACTAAACCCACAAATTAACAAAACACATGCTAGTGAAAAAGACTAACAATATTTAAATTTAACTTTT
>VDFB02256132.1:212432271-212447802 GCA_007258455.2 Sequoia sempervirens | reverse complement strand
TCCTTGCTTTTACTTTATGTGGATGAACTAATGTGTGTGGTAGAATAATAATAAATACCATGGTGCTTTGGTGTGAAGATATATGAAAGTGTTTACTTTGAAAAGTTGTTTAGTAATGAATGTGTTTTACTTGAGGATGAAGCAAAATATGATAGAATAGAAATACTTGAATCAAAGTATTATATTGTTTTAATTTATATCTTTATGGGATACTAATACAATTATTGTTGTGTTCCTGAGTGCACTTGAGTTGTAGGAGGTTGAAGACCAAGGGTGTGATTAAGGAGAGGAGGTTAGCTTCTTGACAGGACAAAGCAAGAAGACCTCTCGATCACACACATACACTTAGATTCATATAGAATGCATTTAGGAATGATAATTTTTGTATGACTGTTTGATTATTTGCAAATAATTAATGATTAGTTAAATTAAATATAAGCATGATAAAGTAAAGGAATTAAATATTAAATATAGTTAATTATAAATTTTGATGCTTATGCATTCTACTCTTCTTTTATTTTGTGTTAATCTTTGAGTTAATAAATTAACCATTAGTTATAAAACATTTATTTTTATTATTGGGTAAATATTTTCAAAATGGGATTTACATGAAATTAAATTGAATATTATTCTTATTTTAAAAATTCATTTTCAAGATTAGGGTAGAAAATGGAAAGGAAAAAGTATTTTAAAAGAAAAAAGGAAAAGAGTTCCCGAGAAGGTAACGGTTCTTGAAAAAAATTTCTTGAAGTATTCGGGAGTTGCTCTTCAACTAGATTTCTACATGGCTTCCAGATAGTATTTTGGGATTTTGTTTTTAGTTTCAATAGATTAGAAAAAAAAAAGAACAAAAGAAAAGAAGGGAGAAGAGGACAGCTTTGCAGGAAGGAAATCTCAGAGAAAATAAGAAGAGGAAGTGGCAAGGAGGCTCCTTCAGCTGTCAACGAATTATCGAGGTTCTTCATAATTCTCTTTTATTGTTTTAAGTTTCCAAATAAAAAGGGGAGAAATTTGTTGTGTGTGCAAAGAATTGGCTGTGCAAAACTCTATGTTTGTTTTGCAAAATATTACAGTGAAATCTGTACTTTCGTTTCAAAATCCTTTCTATATTTTAAAGATAATTTTGTTGCTCTATATTTTATTCTGAAAACAACATTCTTTCTAGTGAATTCCTGAACAAATCTTGTGCTAGATTGTTTATTGTGGATTATATATATACCCAGTGTGAATAAATTTATACCAACATAAATTCACATATGTTTGTAAATCTTAATGATTTTGGCTTTATACAAAAAATGAATCTATGAAGGGAGCCAAATTCGCAACTTAAGGTATTCAAATTTTTTGTTTTTAAAAATGAATGTTTTTTGTGAAGGGCGGCTGGGAATTTATCCCCAGTCGAGCCCTCCCCATAAGGGAAGGGTTGCATTGTGGGGTACAACGCAACTCCATAGGCAGCAGCCAGTGGAGGAGGTACTGTCCTCCACAGGAAGTGCCTCCCCATATAGGGGGCGCAACCCTATTTAAATTATACTCTAAACTTTCAAAACTGTAGTTTGTTTTTTTTTAAATCACCTCCTCACCTATAGATTCGTATGGAAATCATTGTTGACTAAGGTACAATATATATATATATATATATATTACATTTGCATATACTGAGATAAATATACAAATATATATATATGTATATCTGAACAATTATGGAAACAATTACTCATTTTCATGGGTATTATATAGAATTTCTCAACATTGAGTATATGTTCACAGCATGTTCTTTTATAAATTTATTATGATACTAATATAAACATACTGAAATAAATAAATATTTCTGAACATTCCAGAAAACATTTTCCCATTAACAATAACATGATACAGATGTAAATATACTGATATAAATATATTTCTATATATAAATATACAGATGTAAGTGCACAGATATAGATATATCTCTTATCATTATAGAAACATTTACCTACTGTCATTGGTAACACACTGAAAGCACAACATGGTGTTCGAGATTATATATTAAAAATTAAAACTTAGAGAGAGATGCAGAATAAATACATTTAAATCACTCCAAGTTTAATAGGCTTCATGTATTCAGTTACCAATCTGAAATCTACGTTGATTTTCTTTTCTTAAACTGTTTGTTTTTCTTTATGAATAGTGGTGCACTATGAAACACCAAACATCATTGCAAAACCTAGAAAAGTATACATAAGACTATATTAAGCGCTGAAGATGATTTTTTTTAGCAAATGTACTCTATAGAAAATGTATTTAAAACTAGTGAATTTTCCGATAAGAGTAGTTTTCTTCCTTCTCTGAAACTATCAAAATTATTTACTTTGAACAAACTAATTTAGAAAATAGAATTGGGACTAAATTTATTTTGCATTGTAAACTCACTTGAAATTGTACAAGAAAACCTCATTTACTGAATGCATGCATGAAAGCTATTTTTGACAATCTTTGTGTGAACATTGAAGAATGATAAAATTTCTTTGGAATTAGCAATGTGTAAAATCAAATGTGTACTTAGATGGAAAATGCATTATTTACTGTATTTTTGAGAAACTTCCGGGACAGGATGCGAAGGTGGACCCACAGAGACGGTAGTTTTACCTTTTCTAAAACTATCATTTATTTTAATTATGCTTGGCCAAGCACTTGCACCATTGAAATAGATGGAATTAAAAGCCTAGAACTAAATGAATATAGGTCTCTGCCACCTCCTGTTTGCAAGAAATATGTGATTCTCATGTTAGGAATGCATATAGGAATCAGGCTTGCATCGAGAGTTCCCTCTTGCGTTGTTGTTTCAGGTTGCTAGGCTCCTCATGCAGGGCCGGGGATTTCTTCGAGTTAGGGAGAAACTCGGGGAAGTCATGTACTTCGTGGTTGGGCGGAAAAGGCGCCTTAATCACACTCTTGGCCCCAGCTTGCAAGAAGACTAGTGGTGTCACGACGGTTGAGGTTCAAAGGTTTATATGCTATAAATGTATTCATGTATTATTTTGAATGGCTTGTAAAGCCCACTTGTAAATGTAATTCTATTTGAAATTTTGATGTAACATTGAAATAGATGTATTGTTGGAAAGATATTGATGTAATTGAAACTTGAATGAATTTATGAAAACTCATTGATATGCAAATGAAATTTACATATGTATCATTGCAATGATCCTTGTTAATGGAATTTACTTCTTTTGCATACATGGAATGAAATTTATTACTGAATATTCCTTTTGTGCAATTATGGAAAGATCTTGATATATGTATCTTTTACTTTTAATATACTTGGAATGTAATAAGATTTTCTAATTATGTGGTTTAAAGAACATCATCTATCAAGCATTACATGTTGTCAATTTGCATTGAGGAGTGAGTTGCATGGAGAAGTAAATTGGTGCATGTTATGGATGGTTCTAGGGTCTTCTAATCAAATTTTTGCATTGTTCCTGTTCAAGTGATGATGGCTGAGATGTTGTTGAGTCTGTTAAAGG
Source organism: Sequoia sempervirens (assembly GCA_007258455.2). Lineage (NCBI taxonomy): Eukaryota > Viridiplantae > Streptophyta > Pinopsida > Cupressales > Cupressaceae > Sequoia > Sequoia sempervirens. The sequence goes on along the minus strand of VDFB02256132.1, from coordinate 212,444,293 downwards.
TTAAGAAACAAGTTTGATGATTTGATACTTTGTAGATGAAGTGAAATTGAAGATATTTTTGATAGATGTTTAAGTGAATAAATGGTGATTGTTAAATTGATCTTCTTAGTTATGTTTTGGGTCTCAGTTACCCTTGTTGGTTTGTGGTTTTTGGTAGATGCTCTGCATCATTTCCTTACAGGTTTGGCATTTGGATCTAATTTAATGGTATGTTGGGAAAGGCCTGGGTCAAAACCCTTTAGGTCTTCAGAAGTCCAAGCAACTAAATCATTGTATCTATTGCAAAGATCTATAAAAATCTCATGTTCAGTGATAGAATTTACCTTTCCCAAGTTTAGAGACTTCCCCTCTAAAATATCTATAGGCTTGAAGTCACCCTTATTTGTAGCTAAGCTCATCCTTTTCTACCTTAGATGGTCATCTGAGTTCAAGATACCCTTAAGGATGATGAGACCATTTGGTAGCTTGTTGCCAATCAACTACACAATATGATCACCATACTGATTCTACAGCTTGGACTATTGCTTTTAGAAAATTTTGCCTCATCTTGCAAACAATTCACTATATGTTGGTCACTTTCAAAGACCTGCTAGTGATCTTGATTATCTGGAACAACATGCCTCACAAGAAGCTTGATATGTTGCTCCTTTTTTCTTGCAATATGTGTTGGTATGTTAAACTGAGCACCAACTGTTGCAAGTCTATCAACATGTTTTTTCTGATTTCTTGGAGTTGTTTGGATGCCAAAACCCTCAAAGCCCTGAATCAAATCCCAAACCCTATTCTTCTAGGATTTGAACAGATTGTTCTTGTTTGATATTTTGGATCTGAATTGATGAACAACCAATTCACTATCACCAAACACTTGTAACAACTTGATGTCCCTTTTTTGTGCAAGTTGGAGACCTTGGATGAGTGCTTCATACTCAACCACATTGTTAGTGCAACTAAATTGAAGCGTGAAAGAGAAGTAGTATTTCTCCTTTCTTGGAGATAACAATATTATACCAGCACTAGCACCATTTCTATTTCTAGAACCATCAAAAAACATCTACCACAATCCCCTTAGGTCTTCTTGAGTTTTTATGAGATTGGGAATAGTAACATTTTCTTCATGAATGCAATAGGTTCCAAGACCAATCTCTTCTACCTCAGTAATAGTTAATGGGTCAAATTGTAAAGAATTTCCCCACTCATCCAACAAATAATCAAATACCTCTTTTATTCGATTGGAAATCTCATGAATAGAACACTCCTCCTTTTGATCATGCAATGTACATTTCATGTTTATTAGACTAGGAGTGTAAGGCTCTAGATGATCCTTTTCTATGGGATCAAATTTGATGGTTTCTTTAGTACCATATGTAGTTCTAAATAACATATGAGACCAATCAATAGATAAGTATCCACCTATCTTAGCAATAAAATCTCTAGACAAGCAAATGGAAAAATGAGCAAGGAAGTATATGACTAAAATATCTTGCAACACATCACAGCTAGTGCATGCATGCAAATTCAATTTTAGGTTCTTAATTAATCTCACTATATTGACAGTAGTGCCATCTGATTGTAAGACATTCCTAGCTACATGTTCATACTTGGTGCCAATCATATCAGAAATCCCCTTAGGCACGACAAAACTACTTGCCCTTGAATCTATCATACGATTGTGCACTATATGATTTCCAATAATTAGAGAAAGATAGAAGGGGGCGGCTTACTGATTTTACTAGAATTACCTTCCTATTTGGGTTGCACCGGGCTAATTTATGGAGTATTCTTCTCTTTTTCTTGCACATCACCCATTTGTTTATGTTCCTTCAAATCTTGTTGCAGAAAATTCTTTGTGATAGAATGGATAGAACCTCCCACATAGTAACATTTAAATTGTCTTTCTTCATTTGATCCACTATGTTGAAAGGAAGTTGGTTGGTTTTGGAAGAAACCTTTGGAATAGTAAGGTCTATTATTGTTGCTTGGGTGATCTTAGGTTGATCCATTACTTGTTTAGGCCTATTAGTAAGATGATTTGATTGTGGAACATCTATTATTCTACTTTTTGGCCGATAATTTTCACTTTGTTGATGTTGTTGAGAGATTGATGCTTGCCCAACCATGGAAGATGCACCACCCTTCATTACTCTTTTCTTTGATCTTATATTATAAGCTATTGTATTAGCATCAACTTGATTTACTCCATATAAATCCTCCTGGACCCAAATGAGCAATGAGGAGTCCTCATGTGCATGATTTTGATTACTAGCAGCTAGTTTATTTGTGCTAAATTGTTGCCCTGAAGTAGAAGTTTCATGTTGAGCCACTAGATTTTGTACAAACTCTCTATTTTGGCAAGAATTTTTATTATGAGCTTGCTCACAAGGGTAACACCACTCTTGCTCTTGGGTTAGATTATTTTTCACTAGGACCAAAGCCTTAGTAGTGCTAGTAGTAGGTGGATACATGTTATTCATGGGCTTAGTGTGATTCCACTGATTTTGTTTTTGACATGGTGGCCTATTTTACTGATAACCCTAATTTTGAGGTTGATAGGGCCTACTATTTTGAGCTTGCTACCTCTTCATTGATACTAACACATTATTTATACTTTAGAGCAAGGTTCCCCAATCTTTTGGAAGTGCAATAGAAGTAGAAGGTTGTCTTGTAGAAACCATTGGAATAGGGACCACTAGGATAGGAGCCACTATTGGCTATGAAGGAAGCTCTAGGAATAAAGGCATTGGAGGCCTATGAGCTATTTTCCTAGCCTGTATAAATAATTTTTTGCCCTTATGGAAAGGTCATATGCACTTGGTAAGGTATAACCTCCCATTGACTAAATCATAATAGCTATTTTTCTATTAAGAGCCCTTAAGAAATATAGGAAAGCACGCTCAAGAGAAGGCTTCACCAAGGCAAGGATTCTATCCCAAGTCTTATGGAAGTTGTAATTGAAATCACTCATGAATTCATGAGGTGCTCTTTTGATTATTGTTAATTGTTCTACTAGGGATAAGTAGTCACTTTTGTCTTCAAAATGCTTGTATAATTTCTCCCCTAACTCATCCCAATTATGAATGGTGTTAGGCGGTAGACCTTTGTACCACTGAAATGCTTTTCCTTTAAGAGAAGTGGCAAGCAACCTAATAGCCACATTATCTTTTGTTACATCATGATTAGAGCATATTTTTTCCACATCTACAATGTGCTCTATTGGAGGTCTCAATGTTTCACCAATAAAATGAGGAATACTTTCAAGGCATTGGCTGGTATATCATTTTTTGGGCTAGAATTTAGGGATTTCCACCAGTGAAAGACACAAAGGGTTAATTTCTAGGTAAATTCATATGGGAAAATACCCTATTTTTATGGGTAGTAGGTGTTTTAGCTTGAAATAATCTACCCATAGGTGGCATAGATTGAGCTCTAGGAGATGGGCTTAATCCTTTGTTTCTCCTTATAGGTGATAAGGATTGTCTATTTCTTCTTATAGAAGTATAAAATGAGAGTTGAGTATAGTGGAAATTACTTCTAGAAGATGATCTTGTTTGAATCCTTGGCATGAATGTGTAGGTCTGATCTTGAACCAAATTTTGGGTAGCAACTAAGTCACCAATTTGAATGTAGAGTTCTTCCTTGATTGCTAGGTACTTTGTTTGAGAGCCTCTTTAGGGATGGAATATTGAGAGAAGTACCACTCTCTCAACGGAATGAAATGAAATTTCTTATTATCCAATCGGGCATGCCAAAAACTATTGTCACATAAAACTTCACCCTACTGAACAAGAGTTCAGTGTTCTAATGACACAATGGAAAAAACCTCAAGGTGTTGGACCCTATGCAAATAACATTGAATCTTTGGAGAAGTTCGGCTTCCTCTTCTAAGTTAAGTGCAAATGTCTTGGTCTAACCCAACACATGAAAAACATGTCACTATTCTACTCTAATAGATCACAAAGAAAAGAGATAGAAGGAGACATGAAATGTAAAATAATGTTATGCACCAAGATAGAATTTGTTTCTTCCTACTTTGGGATGGCATAACACATCAATGAAAAAATTAAAGCACATGCTCATACATGAAGTTAAATGGATTTTACTCAAACATGCAAGAGATTACAATGATAATAGGTGAATTTTATTAACATAAAGTTTAGAAGCAATATTTACAATGGTAGAATGCAAAAATGTAGTGTCTACAATAGAAAAATCCTAAAGGAGCTAAAGGAAGAACCCTTTCAAAGAATACAAGTGTTTCCTTTATAGTTCAGGCATAATTGAGATGACTTCAGACCAAACCCTAACCCCACTAGGGTTAGAAAAATATTTTATTTGATTAGATATTAGGAGAATGCCATCAAATATTCACATTGAGTCTGGCCTAGAAAACCTTGGTGTGCACGCCATACCTCTGCATTGAATGCTTTGTAAGTGCAAAGTAGGGAACTATAAAATCTATTATGAAATATGGTCTACAATAGAAGGAATGTCTCTTTTAGACATAAAGAGGTATGGGCATTGACTTTTGCATTGAATATGGCATGTGAAACTATGAAGGATAAACCTTGCAGTGAGAAAATATAATCTCAGTAGTCATCAGATTGATCTAGTTGTTGAAATGCAATTGCACCATTACTTTTGAATCACTTGCAAACATGGCATTTTTGGTCGTTGAATTTTGGATTTGGGGGTTTGGATTGAAGATGGATGGTTGAGATCACAACCTCAACAGAATTTTAAAACATGATCATTAGATCATATGAGATATATGACTAGTGACCATTGTGAGCTCATAATACATCGCATTTCCCATTTGAAGTTGATCCCTTGAAAATGTGATGGCCTACATCCAACGATGCAATAAAATGGCACCATATCAGCCCTATATCCTTGCTTGTTATATCGCACATCGCACATACCCCCTACAACATAAGAGCTGAAAATGTGATGCAAAGAACTCTTGCGATGAACCGAGGTGTTGACACCTGGCAGGGAATATTCCCTCTGCATATACCTTTTCCTCTAGTGTTAATCACACATCATAGATAGGCCCTGGGAATTATGAATTAAAAATACGATGTGAAGAACCCTGGTGATGCAATTAAATTTTTCCAATTGTTAGTATATCGCACATCACAAATAGGCCCTGCCCTCTCCAACATACAAACATGATACACTAGAGCTGAGTGATGAACTAGGATTAGAACACATGTTCTAATCCTAACCGTTAGCACACATCACAAACTCAAGCTAGGCATTTGATAGTGAAAAGGTGATTTGAAGAAACATCACAATGCAATAAGGGGTGGAAACCTATATGGAATATCACCTAAGTATATTCCTTGAATTCCTATTCTCTTTCCTTCACTTCCATCAAACATCGCATTTTGATTATGAACTATTGAATTCACAAATGTGGTATAAAGAGACCATGCGATGGAACAAGATTTGGGAACATGTCCCCAAGCTAAGATCAATGGTTCCATCACACATCACACCAAGGAAGCTAGCATATGTTAGATAAAATGTGATGCAAAGAAGGCATGTGATGGAATAGGAAATAGCCACATGGTGCAAGCAGAGTGAGGAACTTAAGTGAGTTCTTTTTGCATGTGTGCATTAAGTTGTTTTAAAAAGGGGGGCATGCCTTGGTAATGAATGGGTTAATCAATAAAGGAAAAGGTTTTGAAAACCAAGTCAGTGACTTACAAGGGTTTTGAAACCAATATGAAACATCGAAAACCTTTTATCTTTAACACTTGATTTATTTTAGACCTAGGGCTTAAAGTGTTGGACATAATGCATTAATATTTCATAGCCCACGCTACTTAAGATTTATTCAAATATTTCAAAAGGGATACGACTGGTGAGACTAGGATGTTGGGTCCGATCGACACATGGTGCTAATGACATGAGGTTATGACTTAAAAATGACTAGGAACCAACTACAAGAGGTCAATGTAAAGATATAACAAAAGTGCATGCTTAGACCTAGGGTTTAGGATTTTAATAAATGAGGGTTTTTAGAAAGCTCAAACTTGCAGGATCAGAACCCTAATTAAATACAATTGAAGAATTTCAAAACCTCTGAAACCCTAAAACATCAAAATAGCCATGGATTTCAATAGGATGAACTATTAAGATCTTCAGATTGATTATAATGATGGGCATCAAAGGTGCATGAAATATCAACAAGTACTTTAAATGGAACAAAGAAGAAAGGTGGCTCCCTTCGAGCCACTCAAACATAAAGTGACTTCTAGAATTTTGTTAATGCATGTCAAATAAGGGAGGTAATTCCAAGAAATGGCACGTTTACATGGACTAATAGAAGAGTGGGTTTCACTAGTATTGTCAAAAATTTGGACAAGTTCTTCCTAGCAGGAGATCAAGAGGAAATACAAATAACTTATTAATTTGAGATCATGCCCTTAACCGACTCTAATCATTTCTTGGTTGTATGAAGCTTCATGTTAGATATGGAACCCAAGAAAAATCCTTTTAAATTTGAAAGTATGTGGTTGTGTGATAGGAATTTGAGAGACAGAATAGAGGTTTGGTGGACCGATGCTCCAAAGATCAGGGGATCAAAGAAATTCCAATTCCAAAAGAAACTATCATCTAAAAACAAAGCTCAAGGACTAGAACACGGAGCACTTCAAAAATATTTTTGATTAGAAGTTTAAGATTGTAACACCTCTCTAAACCTATGCTAGTAAGATAGCATTTTTATTTTTATTTGATATTCTAACTGTTAAATGTTGTTATAATGAGACTAGACATTGATGATTAGTTATTATTCTTGATTACATGCTTATGTGTTATATATTGCTATCATCGCTTATGTACAATTATGGGCAAGAAAGGGATGATGTCATAACACTCATATTCTAACTGTTAAATATAACACCTCTCTAAACCAAGGCTGGTAAGATAGCATTTTGATTTTGATTTGATATTCTAACTATTAAATGTTGTTATAATGAGACTAGACATTGATGATTAGTTATTATTCTTGATTACATGCTTCTATGTTATATATTGCTATCATTTATTATGTATAATTATGGGCAAGAAAGGGATGATTTCGTAACACTCATATTCAAGAGGCTTACGATATCATGACTCCCTTCTTGATGATTGATGTTGTTTTGGACTATATGTATATGCACATGTGCTTTGTCGTGTAATTGGAAGTGATGCAGGTACTGAGTATCGACTCTGCCTGGACCCACAGACCTAAGCATACTCCTATTCCCCGATGGTGGTTACGGGAGGTGGTCACAGGAAAAATGTCCCCTATCCTAGCCCATTGTACCCTGTTAGGGCAGTGTTTCCTTGTTGATATCTTACCATTCAGTTACCTAACGGTAACATCCGGAGCACCTTCCAGCTGTATGTTTTGGCACACCTTTCTGTTGTATGTGATTTACCTGTATGTATTGCTAAGGTATTTTGTCTTGGTTCCCATGAATCTGTTATGTGGATATATATTTTGGTTGTCATCATCTTGATGTGGTTTCTTTGACATCTTTTCGTGATTTCATATATGGCATTTCATAGTATTTTATTGATGGGAGATTTAAATGGTTTTATCCATGAGATTTTAAATATGACATTTTAAATGATTTTATTAACCCCTTTTTGGGGAGCTTTGTGTATTTGGACGATTGGATTTAAATTATTATTTTTATATGAAAGAGGGAATGTTGGATACTTAGTGATTGTAATTAATTGTATTGGGGAGCTTTAATAGCTTGTTTATTTAAATGCCTTATTTTATTTTATTGTTTTGGGGAGAAAATATATAAAGGGGCAACCTTCTCTTTGGTATATAGAATTTTATTCATTTTTGTTTTGGGGGAAGAGTTACCTTTTTAGAGAAGAAAATATAAAATGGAAGAAATTTTTTGTTTTGGGGAAGGAGAGGAGAAAACCCCAAGAATTGGGCAGTAGAGTTTGGGAAGAAATGTGGAGAGGAAATTTGTGGGCATTTTGTTGTTGGGACGTGTGGCTACCATTCATCCCTTATCCCAACCTTGCCTATGGAACCAATTTGTGCTTTCAGTTGAAGCCATTTCGCTCATTTGTTTCAGAGCAAATTGGGTATTTTATTACTCACTAATCTGTATAGGTAAATGTTTTCCATTCTGGGATGTGCATGTATGGCAAAATTAGGAGAACTCCTCATTTCCATTAACTATATTTCCCGCTTTAGGTTTGGGAATGATGGTTTTTTTAAATTCAATTTTTTGCCCTGTAGTATTTGGTATTGCAAATCTTTGTTCATTTCCAGCAAATATGAAATGGATTGTTAAAAAACCTGATTTGTGGGTTTCTTTCATGTTCTTCATTTTTGCCCAATTTGTAAAAATGTGTGTTTTCTTTGCTACTCATTATCCCCTTGCTAAAAATGAATTTTAAGGGTAGATTTCATGTTGAAATTCCAAGATCTCAACTGGGTCTTTGGCAGATTTTAGTTCTGGGCACTTTCATTTTTGTCCAAATTTGTGCCTACTTACAAAATGATGTTTTTCATTGTTACTCATTTACCGCCTTTTAAAAATGTAAAATAAAATGGATTCCATGTAGAAACATTGAAGTAAGAACTGGGTCGTTGTCCAATTTTTAATCCGAGCACTTTCATTTTCCATGTTTTTACCCAGCCATGTATTAAATGACGTGTTTCCGTACAACACCTCATTTTGGGTCATAAAATTGAAAATTGAAGGTGGATTCCAACTTGAAACATCAAAATATGAACTGGGTTGGGCTTAGAATTTTAATTTGGGCACTTTAAATTTTTATGTAATTTTATGCCACCTTTTCATGTTGAATTTCTATTGTTAAATATGTCTTTGTATAGCAATATTAGCTTGGCTGTTTTAAATGGTTTCTATGATAGAAAATTGTGGCCTCTCCTTTTTTTTCATGTTTTCTATGGATTCCTCATTTGGTTAAACAAGAAGGCCTATCCGTCTGCAGGGCGTTGATATGGGCATGATTGAGTCTCCTCGTCTATATGAGAGGTGTACCTAGTTTTGTGTGGTGCCATCCCTTTGAGCACACATGATGGCATTCCATCTAGTCTATACTCTTGTGCCTCATACCTTAGTAGTCATGAGTAGCACCCAACATGTCATTGTATGAACATCTCATGTTGTGATATTGGCTTCAATGCTTTATATTCTATGTTTTCTCTGTGTCTGATGTGAGTGTTGGCCATATGTTACCCTTGCCTTGTCTTTTCTGCTTGGACCTTGTGACTGCCTCTGAGCACAGTGGGGTGGCCTCTTTTGAGTCCAAATGGTAGGGAGGTGTTTCCATTGCCATTGGGGACCAATGTATAGGTTATTGTTGCACCAGTTGGAGTCATCCCCTCTTCTATATTTATCTTATCAGATGATGTATCTTATTCATGGCTATGCCTTTTTATTTATGTATATTCCTTTATGTATATTGTACTCTCTTGAGAGAGATAAAGTAACCATATATTAATGAGAAGAAATGTGATGTTTATATTTGGATTACGAGTTCTGATGTTGGTATCGGACTTGCTTGTATTATGATGATCATTATGGCTTTTTCTTCAATATTTTCCATGCAAAAATTAGAGTTTTTGTTGCATATTTCCTTCATGCTTTAGTCTACTCAAGTTTCGAAGCAACACCGCCTTTTTTTAATGTTTTGTGTTGCGACTACAAAAGTTACGAAGCAATTCCACCTTTTGTTAATGTTTTGTTGCTGTTGCAAAAGTTTTGGCGCATCGCCACCTTCTGTTTGTGGTTTTGTGTCACTGATGCAAAGTTCTGGAGTAGAGGTTCCGGAGCAGAGGTTTCAGAGCAACAGGAAGTTTCGAAGCACTGGCATAGGAAGTTCCAGAGCAGAGGTTCCGAAGCAACGAGAAGTTCCAGAGTAGAGGTTCCAGAGTAGGAAGTTTCAGAGCAGCAGGAAGTTCTAGAGCAGCAGGTTCTGAAGCCGCAGGGTCCGTAGCTAGAAGTTCTGTAGTTGGAACTTTCGTAGCTGGGAGTTCCATAGCAAAGTTTTCTGGAGCTATTATGTTTGCTCCTATTTGGATTTTCTATGGAGGGTAGATTATTCCTCTCCTTTGGGTTGTGTTCGGCCATGCTTGGCCATGTAAGTTGTCGATTTATTGTATTGTAAACTACTTTTTGTGTAAGTTATTCTTTATGTTATCAAAAAAAAATTATCTTGTCCTCTTTTGGCTCTTACCCTTCGGGGTTGCATAGCGGGATTTTACAAAGATGGAATCAAAGTTACAAGAACTAAACAAAATAGTGATCAAGGAGGGTACGAATGCAAATATGTATGAAAAATAAAAATTTATTCATACTTGGTATAAAGAAATCTTGTCCAAGGAAGAAATCTTTTGGAGGCAAAAGTCTAGGGAATGTTGATTGAAGGAGGGAGATAAAAACACAATTCTTCCATATGACTATTAAGGCTAAGAGAAATTTCAATATAATATCATAACTAAAAGGTGTGGATGGAAGGATAACCTAGGACCAAAAGGAGATGGTAAATGGCAGTGAATTACTTTCAGCAAATACTATTGAAGGAGGCAACAATGTTAGTTCATAATAGAGGGGACATTCTTGACAATATTCCAGTGCTAATAAGTGAAATACAAAATGAAGTACTAATGAGGCCAATATTAGAAGAAGTTAAATAGGAAGTATTCTGAATGGGGTCAGACAAGGCCCTTGGCCTGGATGGTTTCCTAGTCAGGTTTTATCAAGCTCATTGGAACACCATCAAATCGGATCTGGTGAGAGTCATGGAAGAATCGAGAAAAAATCAGGTAGTCCTAAGGGATTTGAACAATACCTTCATTGTGCTTATACCAAAAAATGAGAAAAAAAAGGGGTTAGAGGATTACATGCTAATCTCCCTATGCAACACAGTTTACAAAGTGATATCTAAATTGATCACAAACAGACTAAAGTTGGTTTTGCCAACCATCATCGTGGAAGAACAAAGTAGTTTCACCCTGGACAAATCAATTGCAAAAGGAATAATTATAGCCCATGAGGATCCATATTGTCTACAAATCCAAGGTGGGCCAAATGATCATCAAGTTAGACATCAACAAATCCTATGACCAAGTAGATAGAGAATTCATGGGTGAGGTAATGGGGAAATTTAGTTTTAGTAAAAAATGGATCAATTGGGTCAATACTCTTACTGGGAGCCCCAGATTTTTAATTATGGTTAATGGAACTCCCTATGGATACTTCAAATCCTCAAGGGGGTTAAGACAACAAGACCATATATCCCCTTTCCTTTTCATCATTATGACAAAAGCACTAGGGATATGTATTGTAGTAGAAAGGCTTTAGGGCAAGTAGAAAGGAATAAATATTTCCCCCAATGTGGAACCTCTAATGCAAACCTAGTTCACCAATGGAATGATGTTGTTTAGAGTCGCAAATAGAGGTGAGCAAGAACAATAAAGAACTTAATGGGTAGGTCATGTCAGGAATTAGGGAAAAGGTCAATTGGAGGAATTCTAAGATATTCTTTTTCAACATAGATCTAAGAAGGCAACGGGAAATAGCAAGGATAATCAGTATAAAGATTGGGACACTCCTGAGAATATACCTCAGAATACCATTATTCATAGGAGAAAATAAACTACATTTTTGGGATAGCTTAATGGCTAACCACACCAAAAAACTGGAGGCATGAAAGGGAAAATGGCTCACAATGGTAGGAAGAATAATTATGCTCAAATCAATTAACTTAGCTATCCTAATTTATGCAATGTCTTGTATGAAGCTCCCTCAAAAGTTGTTTGAATAAGCTGAGAGGTGGATGAGGAAGTTCTTTTGGAATGGTAGCAATGAACAAAACAAAATACCTCTTGTTGCTTGGGATAAGATATGTAGACCAAAAGAGGCTAGGGGAGTAGGATTGAGAAAATGGCTAATAATGAACCTTGCTCTAGGAGCCAAATTAGTATGAAGCATGTACAACAATGCAAACCAAAAATGGACAAAGGTAT
>VDFB02256132.1:212405541-212432171 GCA_007258455.2 Sequoia sempervirens | reverse complement strand
GAAGAGTTTGGAGTTAAAACAAGGTCAATACCAGTGCCGACGAAGAGTTTGGAGGAGGGAAAACAAGGTCAATATCAGCGCCGAGGAAGAGTTTGGAGGAGTGAAAACAAGGTCAATACCAGCACCAAGGACGAGGTTGAGGGCACTCACAAAAAATCAACGACCAAGGGGCAATGAGTACTGTAAGTTTGGCACCCCCATTCTCTTTAACCTTCAATTTTCATGCCTAGTTTCCAAAGATCTTCTCTCATACATCGCACCCCCATTCTTGTAAAATGGTATAAGATAAGATAGAAAAATAAAATAGCTTATACAAAACATGTTCCACCTACAATCCCATTCAATACTTAATTAATTCCTCAAGAATTAAACTCTAAAACAAGAATCATACACACCACAAATGAGATGAATGAAACAACCCTTGATCATTTTATTCAAAATTCAGATATGCTTGTACAATGGAGAGACATGAGTTTGAATTAATCATATCAATTCAAATGCCAGTACTGTCATAAAACATCAAATCCCCATGAATTCAAAACCTATTACAGAATGACTCAAAACCTAAATTGCATTTTCCCTAAAACCATCAGACTTTACAATTTGCTCTGCAACTTCATCTATACTCGACCAAAAATATCTAACTTGCTAACCTATATTTTTGGCCTTGAAATCCTTCTTATAGAAAAAGGAGGAGCAAAGAAGCATCGGGCCAGTATGCACACATGTCACTAGCCAATTGGACCGCCTTGTACTCTTCATCAGTTGGCCAATCAAAATTGATCACCTCATTCACCTTGACACTATAAGGTTTGTACTTAGCTACCACCTGATTCGCTTCTCTTTCAAAAGACTCGAAGAATGAGCTGGTGCTAATGATTTTGTCCATACAGCTCACCAACAAATCATAATCTGAGTTGCCCTATTTTTCAGGGTTTTGTAGTCCAAACATGATATAAAGTAGCTCTTACACTTTTTGTGATTACTGTAGCTTGTGTAAGAGGCCCCGTGGATACTATTGTAATTGTAGGATGCATGAATAGGGCGTAGGTTTCAACAAAAAATGTATGGGAGATATTATTTTATGAATTTTTATCCATGTGCAGACCTAATGGGTTGTTTCTGAACATTGAGTATAAATGATATACATACACACACACACACACATATATATAAATATATATATGTATGTATATGTATTTTTAAATGTAAATGTAAATGCAATTACTAGATGCTCTCCTAGAACAATAAATGTAACATATCATTAAAAAAATCTATATTTTTGTATATAAATGTGTATTTCTAAATGCAAGTGTAAATGCAAAAAGCATATGGTTTTGTAGTGTTATAGATACAACATATCCATAAATTAATGTAATTGAAATTCTAAAGTCTTCAACACATATAATATGAAATCGATCAAACTATTAAACTACATGAGAAATAATTGAAAACAGTAAATGCATATGTATGTGTATTTGTAAATGTAGGTGTAAAATAAATAAGAATAATCAAAATTATAAAAGAATACAAGGAAAGGTCTCCTCCCTTCTTGGTAGTGATAACCTCCTCCACACACAACCCTTAAAAATTATGAATAGAGGAATAAAATCTTTGAAGAACTCAAAGTTGATTCTCTCCTACCTGATGCCATTAGTCATTTTATCCCTACAAACATTTATAGTGATTACTAGAGGCACATACACCAATTATTCATAATAGAAGAATTTGATCATACTTTTCCAATGATGGCATTATGCGAAAACCTTAGGTTAAATAAATAATTCCTAGCTAAGTTCTTTAAATCATGTCCAATTGTATAAGAGAAGATCACTACTATGTGTACCTGGATACCATGGAGAGTGCTGTCTTTGGGCTCTTTCATCAATCATCCTACCTTAAAACATACCAAAAATATCCTAGCAATTAGACATAGAAGATTTTAATATGACTTAAAAAATTTATTTCCCAAAGCTTAAACTTATGATTGACTTGGAACTAAGCCTAGTACACACTCCCTCCCCTATAATAACCACTTAGACATATGGAAATTAAATGTTAATTTGATTCTATTTTTAGTCATGTAGGTGTCCAATAAACCACTTGGTGGTGTTTCCCTTCAAGTTTATTTACTTGAATGAAGAGAAAAAGTCCTTTGATTACAATTAGATAATACATTTGAGGCCTTGGTTGTGTAACTGGTGGACCATAGTCACATTTAACACTTGTTACAAAGTTTGGGAGTTAAAATGTTAAGCAGATTTGATTTGTGATGGACACATTTGGACGGTAGTAACAATAGCTTGCAATCTATCAAGACTTGATTACCTTATAACCTGTGAAATTCTAGCGATGAAATGATAGATTAACCATAATGTCACCTTGGGATCACATCACCATGAAAGAACTTCATCCAACATCCTTATGAGTGTAGGTACCACCAAATAGGTATTTTTCAGATATGTCTTCCTCCAGTGAGGGAAATTCAGGAAGAGAAGAGGAAAGCAAGACATGTAGTATGTCTAAAAGAGGGAGATCAACTAGAGGTCAAAAGATTAGAAGAAAATTCCGTAAACGCATAGAATTTTTTCTTGCTGAAGGGGGGTCATGTTCTTATGATGATGAGAGCATAGGCGATGTCGAGGTGCCCTTAAGGTACAAACATCTATGGAAACAATGGGTACCTAAGGAACTTCCTCCAATAAACACCATTTTTTGTGTCAACGAGAGGATATATCGCATAGCACCATCGTCATTACATGGTTTGGGCCTATTCTGCATGGACGACATAAAGGTCCATTACAACAAAGTTACTGAATTGATGAAGTATGTTGGACCCTGTTATAGTTACAAACATTGGATACAACTGGTTTGATATACACAAAGTATGCGTAGGTATGCATTGTTAGAAAATTATATACAACTAAAAGATAAGGATCAAAATAAAGGAGTGGCTATGTACATTGACAAAAGGCAAAAAGCCTCAGGGAATATTGCAAAGTTTATAAATAGTACACGACCTAGGTCAACAAATAAGCAACCCAATTGCATATTCGAGGCGTGCGAGGAAAACCATGTATTCGTATGTGCGATAAAATCAATAACTGCAGGGGAAGAGTTGCTAATTGATTACAATTTGAATCGCTTAGTTACAAACAAATTTACTATGGGGGTGGTACATACTATGTACCATTTTACCCAACCTCCAATTAATGACTCCAATATACCATTTTATTCTTATATTTTTTTTCATAAGTCTACTGGTTTCATTTGGGTAATGTTTTTTTATATTTAATTTTTGTCACAGGGGGACATTGATCATACGGAGAAGGCTCTGGCCCAGAGCACAGATCATGATGTATCTTCAATTGCTTCTACCCGACATGTTTACCTCATTGTAATTGTACAAATTAGATACGAGCAAAATGTTTTATTATTATGTTTTTTTCATAAGTTTTTTGGGTTAATTTTAATAATGATTTTAATATTCTTGTTGCAGTTGACTGATCGGGGAAAGGCACCAAAGAAGAGTAGAGAGAGCATCCATAGTGAGGGGTACTAATATTTTCTGATGATGACATGGCTTATTCAAAGAACCCTTTCTCTGAGCACGGAGAAGAAGCTCATGAAAATGCAATGAAGAAATGACTTCTAGTTGATGTTCAAAATAATTCCCCACCATGAGATAAGAGAGAGGGTTAAAATATTGACTAAGAGATTACAAACTTGCAAGTAAGCTGTCATGAGTTCTTTAATTATAACATAAGTTCATTCATGGTTTTATATTTTGTACTCTTTTATGTCATGAACTAGAATATGTGTTGTTTTTACAGGATTTTTTGCGTCCTCGTGATGTTGTTGGCCATGATCGTATACCTAAGTGCTTCCCCAAGGAGTAAGGGTTGGTACAAGTGTCCATCCCGGGACCTTCCCATGCATACATCATACGACATTCCAAATTCCCATCATCCTGCCTATATTTTGTCTCAAATGTCAGCAACATATGCTCATGCACCACAATGGCCCTCCTGCAGCTTAACACATACTCTAACATGCACAGACATGCACCTAGGGATGCAGAGGCCACTAGCATTAAGTGATGTTTTTAGGGAGCATTTCCTGGATCTCCCTGCATTACTAGTATGTAAACACTTTTTTACACAATTAAAGTATCTATGGATTTCATTCCCATAAAGATAGAGAGAAGGTCCTGTACTCTTTTAAAATGTTTTAATTATTATTTTATATAATCCAATTGAAATTCTACTATTGATCTTTTGACTATTGATCCCATGATCATTTTGTAGGAAATAATTTTTATAAACATCTAAGTGATACTATGATTGAGCTTCGGCCCACCATAATGTACATGGTAATACCAAAAAATGAAGATTTAAAAGATGAGCTCATTAACCGTTTAGTTGTGTTGTTTGGTGATAAAACATTCAACCGAACCAAGGTCCTTAAGAAAGTTGGTACCTATCTAAAGTATGCGAGGGACCAATATAGGTCATATTTAGAGAAGAACAAAAAGTACGAGGGTCCCCCCATGATTCCGGAGAGGGAGTGGAAGGACCTGGTGTCCGATGGAAATGAGAAGGCTAAAAAGAAAAAAGGAAAGACACCACCGGGCCAAGGAAGGTATGTGATATAGAAGCATAAATCTCCAAAAAGTCCCGATTAATCACGATTTTTTAAAAAACTGTAGGTTGGACGATTTTTCCCTAATTTTTTGAAAAATCATTGACTTTTTGGTCAATGAATTTTTTCCGTTTCAAACCTCAAAATCTCCAAAAAAACGTGTTTAAAATCTACAAAAAAATGTGAATAAAATTGAGCTGATTTTCGCGCAAAAAGAACCATGAGACCATGGCTTGTTGCTTACTATTTGTAGACACGCAAAATGTACAAGTTGACATTGCACATCTAACTCTGATCTACTAACATCGTTTCTTCCTAAATCATCCCTCGGTCTAACTGTTTAATCAAATTCCCTTATCTGATTAAATTCATCAATATTCATCTCTTAATTAAATAAATGATTTTTGTCTAATTAAGTCACTTTCCCTTGTTAATTAAATCAATTCATCTGATCTAATTATCCCTATTTTAATTAAATAATTAATTTTATTTAATTAAATCTCTAAAGTCTATCTATTAAATTGAATAAATTAAAATCTTATTTAATTTAATCTTACTTCAATCTCTTTAATTAAATAATCAAAACATGTTTATTTAATTAAACTCATTAAATCATTTCTTCTCTTGTTTGATTTAAATTAATCCAAAAAATCTAAGTCAAAATAAGTCAACTCACCTAATCATCATTAAACTAACATATCATCATTTATTTAATCTAACCATGATTAAATACTAATCTCACCCACTTGCATTCTCTAGATATCTCCACTTGCACAAATAAATCAATTTATTGATTTATTAAATCTTCATTTTCCCTCAACAAAGCATCTTTTGGAGGAATATTCTTCTATTTCAAATTCAAAATTTGAATGACATGTCCTTCCAACATGTCATTTACTCTCTCTTACAAGTCCTTCCAACAAGGCATTTACTTCTTCTTACATGTCCTTGCCTTTGAGCCAATGGAATTCAATGCAATTCTTCTTTTTATTGCCTTTTCTCAAAAATTCAAATTCAAAAATGCATTTATTGCATTTGTCAAAACTTGCTCATTCCTCATCAATCACATTTGGAAAAGTGGCATTTTCCCATTGGCCAAATCTTTGTCCCACATTGCTCTATTTTGGCTTTGTTTCCATTTCAACATTCTATAAATAGAATGCTTCACCATGCATTTGATCATCCACATCTCAAGCAAAGTTACCATGCTAAAATACTTAGCAATTCTCATCCATCTCATTGAATCATAGCTAGGTTTTTTGTAGATTTTAGCTTGGAGCATACATTCAAAGTCTTCATCAAGTGGATCACTCTCTTCTCATTCTTCTTCATTTATTCATCATCAAGATTGCAAAAGGAGTTGGGAAAGGGACAATTTCCACATCAAATTGGCACCAACTCCCTCAAGAGATCAAGAGTTTGCTTGCATTAGATAGGATTTAATTGTTTCATTTGTGTTCTTCATTTTCATTTCTTATCTTACAACTATACACCAAGAAAAGTCAGCTATGCTAGCAGAAAAGTGCAACCCCATCAATTTGGGAACACAAGAAACTCCTCATATTACATTCTACGCTAAGCCATTATTATGCAAAGAACAGGAGGAGTTGGCTACCTTCTTAAAGGAGAGGAAGATAAATTTTGCATGGACCTATGCTGATATGCCAGGATTGGATCCAGAGGTAGTGGTTCATCACTTGGCAGTCTATCCTAAAGCTAAACCTGTAAAACAAAAGTTGAGAAAGATGCACCCATAGATTTCTCTATTAGTCAAGATGGAACTCCAAAAACTACTAGATGCGGGATTCATACGAACGATCGCCTACCCTGAGTGGGTCTCCAATCTAGTACCGGTTTCAAAACCAACTGGGGGCATAAGAATCTGTATGGACTTTAGGGACTTGAACAAGGCTTGCCCAAAAGATGATTTTCCATTGCCTAACATTGATATGATTGTAGACATGACCACGGCATGCGATGCTTTCCTTGATGGATGGATTTTCAAGCTATAATCAGATAAGAATTGCAGAGGAAGACCAACATAAAACATCTTTCATTTGTCCTTGGGGAACATACTGCTGGAACGTAATGCCATTCATCTTAAATAATGTTGGGGCCACATACCAAAGGGCCATGACACTAATATTCCATGACATGATCCACAAAATAGTTGAGGACTATGTCGATGACATCCTGGGAAAATCCAAAAAGAGGATCATATATCGGTCTTGAGTGCTATCTTTGACAGACTAGAAGAATACAAGGTTCGTTTGAATCCCAAGAAGTGCATCTTTGGCATACAATCAGGAAAGCTGTTGGGCTACATAGTGTTAATGAGAGGCATTGAGATTGATCCAGAAAAAGCGAAAGCAATACTTGAAATGGAAGCTCCTAGGACATTGAAACAACTGAGAGGTCTCCAAGGCAGGCTTCAGTCAATTCGCAGGTTCATAGCACAATTAGTAGACAAACAAATCCCTTACTCTCACTTACTCCACAAGGGGGTAACATACAAATGGGATGACAAATGCGAACAAGCCTTCAAAAAAATCAAGGAATATCTATTAACACCTCCAGTACTAAGGCCTCCAATTCAGAACAAACCATTAATCATTTATATCTTAGCAATTGTTGCAGCCCTTGGTGCTCTCCTAGCACAACATGATGAAAATGGAACAGAAAGATCCATCTACTACATCAGCCGTACAAGGGTGGGGCATGAGTTAAAATATACATTCATTGAAAAAGCTTGCCTAGCAGTGGTGTTTGCATCCCAAAAATTCACACACTATATGTTGGCACACAAGATCAAACTCATAGCTAAAATTGATCCCTTAAAGTATCTTCTTTCAAAGGCAATGCTTACCAGAAGAATGGCTAAGTGGGTAATGATATTATCAAAATATGACATTGAGTATGTAGAGCGCAAGGAAATCAAGGGACAGGTCATTGCAGACCAACTGGCAAATGCACCTATCTATGCAGAGAACCCACTTGTTTCAGAATTTCCAGATGAATCCATTTTCAACATTGACATAGCTACTCATTGGAAACTATACTTTGATGGATCCTACACACAACATGGGTCAGGAGCTGGTATCTTCTTCATCACTCCATAAGGGGATTGTATACCAAGATCATACAAACTAGCATTCCCTTGTACAAACAACATTGCAGAATATGAGGCTTTAACTATAGGTCTCAAGATAGCAGTACAATGGAACATTATGACATTGAAGGTATATGGAGATTCACAGCTTATCATAAATCAAGTGAACAATGAGTACCAAACAAAGGATGATAATCTAACTCCATACAAAAGGCTGGTGGAAAATCTCAAGGAATCTTTTGTTGACATCACATTCGAGCAAGTACCAAGAACCAACAACAGAGCAGCAGACGCAATGGCAACTATTGGATCACTCTTAGAGATCCCTCAAAATGTTCCGAAATATGACTTCTTGGTAGAGCAGCTTCTCGTACCAGCATTCAAGGTACCAAAGTCAGAATTTGTGGGTGAAATCATTGGTCTAAATGATTAGTGGTACCAAGACATTTACACATACCTTAGGATAGGTATCATTCCCGCTGATTTGCGTTCAAGCCTTAGATGAACCTTTATCAAGAAAGCATCTTGTTTTGTCATTTTAGGAGAAACCCTATATCGCAGAAGCATAGAAGGAACCTTACTAAGATGTCTTAACCCTGAGGAGGCTTTGGCTACCCTAACTGAGGTGCACAACGACATCTGTGGTTCTCATTCGAGTGGCATGACCTTGTCTAAGAAATTGCTGAGGAGTGGGTATTACTGGCCTACCATGGACAGAGAGGCACATGAATACATCAAGAAGTGTCTACAATGTCAGCAACATGAGGACCTCATCCATGCTCCAGCTCAAGAGCTTCATCCAATTGTTACACCATGGCCCCTTTCACAGTGGGGACTCGATCTCATTGGGAAAATCACACCCACCTCATCCAACAGCCACAAATTCATTATAACTGCAACTGAGTACTTCACCAAGTGGGTTGAAGCCATACCTATGACCTACATAACAGGAAAGTAGATCTCAAAGTTCATCCTGAACTATCTCATATGCCGCTATGGTGTCCCACAAGCCATTATCTCAGATAATGGGACACCATTCAAAAATTAGGAATTCCATGACCTATGTGATAAATTCAAAATCCAACATCACTTTTCCACCCCATACTATCCCCAAGGCAACGGCCAAGCAAAAGCTACAAATAAAACCATCCTCAAAATCCTTAAGAAAATAGTCAATGACGTAGGTTGTGACTGACATTTGCAGCTTAATCCTACCCTTTGGGCTTACCGAACTAGCATCCGCACACCCACTGGTGCCACACCATTTTCCTTGGTCTATGGATTAGAGGCCATCTTTCCCATTGAGATCAAGCTACCATCCCTCAGAGTATCATTGCAAAACCTCATCACGGACGAGGAGTATCGAGTTTCAAGACTGAACGAGTTGGAATTGTTGGACGAGCGATGTCTAGATGCTTTCAACCATCTGCAAGTGTAACAGAATAGACTCAAAAGGAGCTACAACAAGAAAATCAAAAGCAAAACTTTCCAGTTCAGAGAATTGGTGTTGAAAGAGAATCAGAAGAATGTCTTGAACCCAAATAGCAAGGGCAAGTTTGAACCCAACTGGCTGGGACCCTTTGTCATCACAACAAGCTACAAATCAGGGGCATATCAGTTATCAACACCCAAAGGGGAACCCCTATAGGATCCAATGAATAGCTCCCATCTCAAAAAAATTTATGCCTAAATCTTTCAAAGTATAGAACCAAAAAATTGAAAAAAAAATCATAAAAAGTCCTGAAAAAATGGTTACTTCAACGAAAACCTGGCAAACAGGCGTCTTGGTGACAACAAAAAAAAAATCAAAAAATTAAGAAAACAGTAAAGAGAAA
Organism: Sequoia sempervirens; assembly: GCA_007258455.2. Lineage (NCBI taxonomy): Eukaryota > Viridiplantae > Streptophyta > Pinopsida > Cupressales > Cupressaceae > Sequoia > Sequoia sempervirens. The sequence goes on along the minus strand of VDFB02256132.1, from coordinate 212,422,586 downwards.
AAATCGTCCTCTAGTGAAAATCACTTCGATGGCACTTTGGGCAAGTACCTTGGTGAAAACCTAGCAAACAGGCACCTTGTGTAAATAAGCACTCTCCATCCATCTTGGTCTCTGTGACTTGCTTTGCATCATTCACTCACCCATCTCATATCATCGCATTTCACCCTTCCATCCGCATCTGCACCATAGCTTGGTCTTGCGTTTGTGTCATGATTCCTCCTAGAGCTACTCGGCCCACTTAAAAGGTCAGTTTTTCCTACCTATATCGGAGTAGTCTATCGCCTCACGCTGGGGGCACGTTCTCATCGGATCAGATTCGTGTACGATCTTAAAGTCTGGAAAATCAAAAAATCCAAAAACATTCAAAACATATCAAAATCCAAAAATAAGTCAAAAGTCATTCAAAAAGTTGACTCAAAAATAGAGTCATCTTGTCGAACTACATTGTCTCTGAGCCTGAACGTAGGCAAGGTTGATCTTTGATTATCCCCTAAGACATTTAGGTTAGTCCTATAGGAGTCTGTCATAATAAACTGACATTTCATCATGTATATCTTCATTTGTAAATCGGTCAAGTTGTCAGTCGAAGTACGTGGTCTCTGCGTGTATAACGTAGGCAAGGCTAATCTGTGGATCAGCCCCCAAGACCCCTAGGATAGGTCTTTAGGTTAGTCTCTTGGTCAAAATCTCAGAAAATCTCAAAACATTGGAAAATTGAAAATCAAAACATTTGAAAATCTTGAAAAAATACCAAAAACAGCTCAAAACATTGCAAAACTCCAAAAACATCCAAATATTTGAAAAAAAAATCCATCTGCCTCATCTCGCTTACATTCGCAATAATCAATCATCCATAATAAATCATCATCACCCTCAACCTTTGGTAAAACAGTCGGAAACAAGTCTAGCAGTCAAATGTGAAAACCTAAACTGTCAAAATCTCAAGTATAGGTCAGTCAGCAAGCAAGTTGGTCAACTCTTTTCTTATCAATGGCATATAAATCATAAATCAATTTCATCATCGTTTGATAAAAGCATGTCCTAGGATCCATTCCAACAATGGGCACTTTTATCAAACCAACCACTTTGGGTAAACAAAACGACATGTCATTAACATGTCCTAGGATCCGTTCCGATAATGGACATTATCTTTTGGCAATAAGTTTCAGCTCCCATATTTCGAAACATCATTTCTCTCGGCTAATGGTACAAAGAACATTAGTTTGTTTGCTCACTTACTTTATCTTGTTTGATTTATCTCATTGGGCTCATTCCAAGGACCTCTCAATGATGTCCGAATGAAGGATTTAGAGAGATAGGAATGGGGCAATGATCATTATCTTTTGTCTGCTGTGCTTGTTGGATATCTTTGTAATATAACCTTGGTCATGCGTGCTTTTGTTTAGTCTGTAGCGAGGGTGTTTGAAGTTTCTTGTTGACCACATAGAAAGGCTCGCCTTCCTATGTTTTGGTCTGAGATATTTGAAATATTTGAACTATTTTCTGGATAGGGTTTCGTATGTCAGGTGTGAACAAGAATACTCCTATCTGATTTGTCGAGTCAAATTCCATCACACTAGGTACAACGCCATCCTGGTTCTCGATACCTTGATGCATCGTACTGTGTGTATTATCAAACATAAGGAAATCCGCCTTTTGAAAATCCCAACTCCGCGGCAAGTAGTCATCACCATTTGCATGATCATCTCATTCTTTCATTCTTCTATCACATTCTTCTATCTTTACTAACATTTCTATCCCAGTTGGTACATGAAGCTACCCATAGCTAATGAATGTCCATTCATCTACATCAACCACTCCTCTCGCATTTTATTGCGATTTTCATTGGCAATTGGCATTCCCATTCAACATCTCGAGGGGGCAATATACCAGCACAACTCTTCTCACTGGGGCAATAGTGGGGCATTCGAAAAATTAGAATTTTTTTTATTTTTATCATGACAAGATCATTCTTTGAATCAATGCAACAAGTACATTGCTTCAAAGAGGGGCAAAATGTAGACACACAAAATGTACAAGTTGACATTGCGCATCTAACTCTGATCTACTAACATCATTTCTTCCTAAATCATCCCTTGGTCTAACTGTTTAATCAAATTGCCTTATCTAATTAAATTCATCAATATTCATCTCTTAATTAAATAAATTATTTTTGTCTAATTAAGTCACTTTTCCTTGTTAATTAAATCAATTCATCTGATCTAATTATCCCTATTTGAATTAAATAATTAATTTTATTTAATTAAATCTCTAAAGTCTATCTATTAAATTGAATAAATTAAAATCTTATTTAATCTTACTTCAATCTCTTTAATTAAATAATCAAAACATGTTTATTTAATTAAACTCATTAAATCATTTCCTCTCTTGTTTGATTTAAATTAATCCAAAAATCTAAGTCAAAATAAGTCAACTCACCTAATCATCATTAAACTAACATAATCATCATTTATTTAATCTAACCATGATTAAATACTAATCTCACCCACCTTGCATTCTCTAGATATCTCCACTTGCACAAATAAATCAATTTATTGGATTTATTAAATCTTCATTTTCCCTCAACAAAGCATCTTTTGGATGAATATTCTTCTATTTCAAATTCAAAATTTGAATGACATGTCCTTCCAACATGTCATTTACTCTCTCTTACAAGTCCTTCCAACAAGGCATTTACTTCTTACATGTCCTTGCCTTGAGCCAAGTGGCATTCAATGCAATTTTCTTTCCCCCTCTTACATGTCTTTTCTCAAAATTCAAATTCAAAAATGCATTTATTGGCACATTTGTCAAAACTTGCTCATTCCTCATCCAATCACATTTGGACAAGTGGCATTTTTCCATTGGCCAAATCTTTGTCCCACATTGCTCTATTTTGGCTTTGTTTCCATTTCAACATTCTATAAATAGAATGCTTCACCATGCGTTTGATCATCCACATCTCAAGCAAAGCTACCATGCTAAAATACTTAGCAATTCTCATCCATCTCATTGAATCATGGCTAGGTTTTTTGCAGATTTTAGCTTGGAGCATACATTCAAAGTCTTCATCAAGTGGATTACTCTCTTCTCATTCTTCTTCATTCGTTCATCATCAAGCTTGCAAAAGGAGTTGGGAAAGGGCCAATTTCCACATCAAATTGGCACCAACTCCCTCAAGAGATCAAGAGTTTGCTTGCATTAGATAGGGTTTAATTGTTTCATTTGTGTTCTTCATTTTCATTTCTTATCTTTTGCAAATTTCAAAAGGATTTCTTGAGGAATCATTTGTTTCTAACCTTGTGTTTGATCTAATTGTTTGCATGTTTATTGTGTTTGTGCAAGGTCTAGATTCAAATGGTTCACACTATTATGCTTTGATAGATTTTTTCCAAGCATCCATAGCTTGTTTGAAAGCACCTGTTTTAGGCTTTTAGCCATAGCAGCAAGGCAATCAACTGTTTGATAAAATGCTTTGGTAGACATGTATAAAAAATACAGTAGCATAGACAAGATAGTGAACTGCTTGAAAAAAATGTCTCAAAGAAATGTTGTAACACCCCTCCATTTTGTTCTTTTGATCGAACAGTGTTCGTTATGTATGTTTTGCTTTGTTAGCACGTTGGTTATAAACTTGATTACTTGGACCGCTAATTGTTAAGCGATGTAAATATTATGTTTTGATGTGATGGTACTTTAATCAGATGATGTTATTATTTCATGTTGTGGATTAAATTATCATGTATGTGAATTATTGATGCTTTATGCTTTGATTATACCATTAATGATTAGAGACGTCAGTTAGCGATATTGTATTGGTGAAGGGGACGTGATCACATCACTCGCATACGAGTGCCCTGTGATTCCATGATTTCCTCTTCACGGTGTTTTTTAATATTTAATATATATGCATGTTCGACACTCATGTTGTGTGTAGGATGCAGGTACATGACTTTGACTCCACCTGATCCATAGGTCTGAGCATGTCCCTTGTTCAACGGAAAATGATTGGGAGATAGTAGCTTGGTTTTCTGTGTCCTGACATCACCCTAGCCATAGTGGGTCGTCGGGTTGTCAGTTGGGATAAGTTATTTGTCCTGTCATCTTGTCTCTCCTTGCTTGCGTTATTTAAATTTCCTAGTGAAATGGTGTTTGCTTTATTTAATTTTATTACCAAAATGCATAAAGGAGTGCTTGTTATTTAATTAGTTAATTTAATTCAATCAATAAATTAATCTAATTATGCATTAGATTTATTCATTGATTAAGTAAATTAAATTAATTATGTTAGTATTATTAAATTTGAGGCAAATCAAAAAAAAAGAAAAAAAGATGGAAATTGCCTTGCATTCCTCTTGTAAGAAAATAAATTAAAAATGTTTTTTTTTAGAATGTAAATTGTTAGATTCAATTTTGTGAAAGAAAGGAAATTTAAATGACATTTGGGGTGCAAATGGAATTTTGTTTTAAATAATTATCATGCATTTGAAAAGGGAAATAGATTTGTTTTATAAATTTTCAAAAATGAAAATATCCAAAATAGCAATAACTATGGTGGGTGACTAAAATTAGGGGTTTGACAATTTGGAGAAGGGAATAAGGAAAATAGATTTTCTTTTTGAATTATCTTTCTTTAGAATTGGGTAATTTTTGGAGAGCAAGAAGAAACTTGAAATAGCTTGGAAAAATTCTTGGAAGGGGTTTTTGAAGATTTGTTGAAGAAAAATTTGAAGGAGAGCAACCTCCATTGAAAGGCTTCAAGTTGGAGAAAACACAAGGTGATTGGTTTAATCTTTATGCAATTTTTGGTTTATGTTGAAAATCATGTAGAAGTTTTAAATTGTTCAAAGTTTCAAAATTGTGAATTAGAAGATAAACCCATCAAGAACTTCATTCAAATTTGAATCAAAATTCTCCAAAAATATTGTGAAAACATGGAGATTAAAATTGTGTTATCAAGCTTGCAACAGAAAAACTTGGACAAACATGGTTATTTCAATGCAAAATCTTGTTAGATTGCTGTGTGTTGTGGAAACTTCTTTTGAATTGGGAAAAGAAAGGGAAATCTCCATTTTAGTTTGATTAAATCCATTGTTTTCAATTTTATATCAAGTGCTGGGAGTGAACTTTTGCCCAATCTGGGTATGAAGAAAATCTGTGTATTTTTTTTTTTGAGTTGCAAGTTTGGATATATATTTACATATATGTATATATATATATATACATACCCAAATCATATATATACATACAGATATATATATAAATGTATATATATATATATATGTTGGGAATTTCACATTCCACTTACTACGATCGACCGCCCACATAGGTATTCCCATCAATGGGGGCCAACATGCTCAAGTACAGGGCTCGCCCTATCGTAACCCTTTGTCTGACTTCGCTTTGGGGTTTTGTTTTAAATGTGTTTTTTTTATTATTATTATATGTATATTAAATATTAAATATATGATATATTTTATATTTTATATTTTATATTTAATATATATATATATATATTAATATAAAATTTGTATTTATTATTTTATTTTAATGATTAAAATATAATTAATATATATAATTAATATATATATTTAATATATATATAATATATATGTTAATTTGATATTACATATATATAATATATATATTATAATATATTTATATTATATTTTAATGAGTGCTTAAGTAATTGTCATTTATAATTAAAATTAATTACATATATATATATATATTAAAATATATGTGTAATTATATATATAGATATATATATTGAGTATATATTTATATATATATATATATATTTATTTATTTGATTTCATAGATGTTTAATAAATATAAATGAATATTTAAATGTGAATTATGTTCTTAAAAGAGAGAAAGTATTTAAATTATAATGAGATATTTGTTAAGAGATAGATGGAAATTGGCTTATGGAAATTCATTGGTTAGCAAAGGAAAAATTGTTTTTAAGACATTGTGTGTATTGCGCCAATAAGAATCAACGAACATTCAAACCCTTATGTGATTGTGCAAAGAATATGTTTATTTACATTGATTAGTACACTACGTCATTGAGTGATTTGGATTTAAGAAATCCTAACATAGATAAGTTTAAATTACCTGTAATGCTTCCTTTTGACATGGGGTGTTTGTTCTTGGTGTGGGGCAATCTAGTTAGTGTTATGTAAGTCTTCCAGATAGTCCACTTTCTTTTATGTGTTTTGGGTTGTTGATTTGTCGGTCAACCCTGGTTTACCTTGGGTAGTGCGTTAAATGTGTCCAGTTATAACCAGTGATCTTGGTCGGGGTACGTTGACCTTATGTCGTGTTTAGGGATTCATTATCCCTAGGTTGCACTTGAGTACCCTTTGGTGGTGGCATAGTTCCACGTGTTGTCTTAGAGAAGTGGCTTGCATTGAGGGCCGACACACAAAGTGGTGCCAGGAGATCTCAATGTAAGTTGGTTAATTCAGTGAAAACTTAAACCAATTAATTAGTATAGGTGGTACCAACATTTAAAAAAGATTAATTTTTCCTCGCTCATGGATGCAAGTGCTTGTATAGACTTGGGATGGGACAAGAAGGCCTGGAATGGAAAGATTGTTATCTTGTCCCTTCGAAAGATAACTGATTCCGCATTGGTTTGCATGTGGGGTCGGGAGTCGTTAGAGGTTACCAGGATATCCTGAGATGGGGGTCGGGACCTAGGAAGACTTGCCAGGATATCCCATGCGACATTGTGATGACACTTCTCTTAATTCAACATTATGTTGTATTCATGATGTGTTCATGTATTTGAAATCTGGAAGCATTGTAACCCTTGTGTCATGTTGTGTTATGTTTGTATCCTTTTTCCAGTTGAGTCATGTTGCCTATGTTTAGAGGTTGTTGGTCTTGACCTGAAATCCTTGTTACTATCTCCTAGCATGGGGGGTGAGCCTTCAGGTATCACATGGTTGGGTGGAACGTGCACCATACTCCGTTGTTTTGGTATTGGCTTATGTGGACGAGACTTTCGTGTTGAAGAGCTCGTGGGATTCCAGTTGCTACTTGGTTTCATTTATGTTAGTTGCTCTTGCATTTTATTTACCCCTCATTTTTATAGAGGTGGAAATTGTAATAAACAATCATGTTATTGATTTACCTCATTCTGGGAATGAGAGATGTAATTGTAATTATATAACTTCTGTATTTGGTAACCATGAAGGATCTCAGGGTCTTAATGAAAATCTTGTGTATGGAATGTATGTGCTTTAATTAGTTAAGTGAATGTTGTTATGTTTCATTTCATGTGTGTTGTTATAATTGGTGAATTAATTAATCTTTGTCTCATGACCTTAGGGGATTGTTCGCTTTGCGTTGTAATTATACATGTAATTGTATTTTTTTAAAAAAAATTGTTGTGAAATTGTTAGTAGTTTCCAACTTCCCCTAGGGTTGTGTGGCGGGGCATTACACATAGTATCAAAGCCTAGGTTTAAACATTGGGTACTCTGGGATTATGATGAGCCCATTAAGCTTCTAGTTGTGTGGATTTTATTTGTGTGTTGTGCTTAATGCCTTTTTGTGTCTGTATAGGATAATGCCTCCCAGGCGTGGAAGAGGAAGGGGTCGTAGACGTGGCTATTTAGGCAGTCGCATTGAGGAATAGCAAGACCCACCTCCACATGATCCACTTGTTTCTGACCATGAGGAGCAACAGGATTCTTAGAATATTCAAGGAGATGGAAATCAGGATCTGGATCCACCTAGGATCGAGGATGCTTAGTTGCGTCAGTTGTTAGAGGAGACCCTTGCCCGCCTTGGGCCTAGGTAGGAGGTAGAGCCAGCGGTGGTTAGAGAGAGAGATACCAATTCACTCTGATTCAGAGGTAGCAGCCCATATGAGGGATTTTCTTAGAGCACGACCACCCACTTTCGATGGATCAGGCAGTGGTTTGAAGGTAGAGACATGGCTCATTGACTTGACTAGGTGTTTTACTATGCACTCATATGGGAGCAACACTCGAGCTAGGTGCGCTATCATGCACTTGATGGGATTTGCCTCCACTTGGTGGAGATTAGAGGAGCAGAAGCTCCATCTGGATATTGGTATAGTTTCTTGGGAGTTGTTTCTAGAGCAGTTTCGTGCTAGATTTCTTTCCGAGCATTGGAGGCAGCGTCAAGGGGATGAGTTCCACACCCTTCGACAGATGACTATGTCAGTAGAGATGTATGAGCATCATTTCTACGAGCTCAAACAGTATGCGGGCATAGGTGATGATGAGGGAATGTTGGAACAACATTTTCTTAGGGGCTTAAACGCCCGTATCAGTGGTGGAGTGCGGGTTTTTGAACCTAGGACCATGGAGGTGGCAGTCGATAAGGCCAGGCTCATTGAGGAGAACCTGGCGATGGCCTTAAGTGGTCATGTAGGAGTGCAGGTGGGTAGTGGTGTAGCAGCTGGGACTAGTGCTCGAGGAGGTCAGCCTCAGGGAGGTGCACCTTCTAGAGCGTAGCAGGGTCCACCTCAGAGTGGTTAACAACAGCAGCAGGGTTCCTAGGGGAAACAAAAGGGTTTCTAGCAGAGGCAGGGGGATAGGAGTTGGAGGCACATGATATGCTTCAACTCTAAGCAACCAACACAGAGTTCTCATTCATCTTTCAGGGGTAGTGCGCAGCAGTCTAGTGCACCACCTATAGGCAGGGGCTTCGGTAGAGGCACTGGATGTTTTGCATGTGGCCAACAGGGTCACATAGCGAGGATGTGTCCCAATAAGGGTGCATTGGGTTATTCTCAGGGACCAGTGGTGTAAGAGCCGATTGTAGGTGATGCAGGCCGTGGGCATCGAGTATTCGCAGCAGTTGACAACCACCAGGCAGAGCACCAGGGTACAGTCATTGAGGCCTATGGTATGTTGAGGGGTAACCTAGTTTCTATTTTATTTGATTCTGGAGCATCTGATTCCTTTGTTTCGTCATCAGTCATGGCACAATGTAGACTAGATACGATAAAGCAGGTTGATAGGTGGCAGGTAGAGTTAGCTTCATGTGCAAAACTTGCATCCCTTTCCCTTGTGCCAGAGTGTAGGTTAGAGGTTGGACCTCTCTAGACTACCTTGGACCTTCGTGTTATTCCATTGGGTTCTTATGACGTTGTCATAGGAATGGATTGGCTAGAGGCTCATAGTGCAATCATTGATTGTCGACGTAAGTCGATTAGATGCATTGGGACATTTGGTAAAGAGATAGAGGTAGTGGGGGTTCAGAGGCCGATCTCCTTGAGGATCATCTCAGCTATGCAGTTGAGAAGGTGTATGCCGCAGGGTTGCCAATTGTTCGCTGTCACTGTGGATGATTTGGGTCTAGGAGGTGGAAAAGAGAAGGTTTCTCTTATAGTCACCCCATCCTTCAAGATTTTTTCGATGTCTTTCCAAACAAGATTCCAAGGATGCCTCCTTAGAGGGACATTGACTTCAAGATAGACTTGGTACCTGGATCAGAGCCCATTTCATGAGCTCCCTATCGTATGACTACCCAGGAGCTGAAAGAGCTTTGGTTGCAGCTTGAGGAATTGCTAGAGAAGGGTTTTATTCACCCTAGTGTTTCTCCATGGGGAGCACCTGTCATCTTCATGAAGAAGAAGGACGGTTCACTTCGGTTATGTATTGATTACCAACAGTTGAACAAAGTGACCATCAGAAATCGGTATCCTCTTCCTAGGATTGACGATCTATTCAATCATATCAAGGGTACTACCATCTTCTCGAAGATTGATCTCAAGTCAGGATATCATTAGCTTCGAATTTTTGAGTTAGATAGTCATAAGACTATGTTTTGCACGTGGTATGGTCACTATGAGTTCACAGTCGTGCCATTTGGTTTGAAAAATGCACCCTCAGTGTTCATGAGTCTTATGAATGGGGTATTCGTACATACCTTGACAGGTTTGTTCTTGTGTTCCTAGATGATATTTTGGTATACTCTAGAACAATGGAGGAACATGAGGAGCATTTATGATAGGTATTGCAGTGTTTGCGAGATAATCAGTTGTATGCTAACTTGTCGAAGTGTGAATTCTTTAGGACTGAGGTTCAATACCTTGGTCATGTGATCTCTGGGGAGGGTATTTCAGTGGATCCTGCAAAGATCCAAGCAATCTTAGATTGGCCTGCGCCCACGAATGTGGCAGAGATACGTAGCTTCATGGGGCTAGCGGGTTATTATAGGTGATTTGTGCAGGACTTTTTGGGGCTAGGGCATCCTATCACCTCACTTTAGAGGAAAGGAAAGATGTTTGAGTGGTCTGAGAAGTGTGAGACAGCCTTTCAGTGTCTTAAGGAGAAGTTGACCAGTGCACCTATACTTGCGATTCCAGATCCTATTGGGGACTTTTTAGTTTGTACAGATGCGTCCTTGGAGGGATTAGGAGTAGTATTGATGTAGGAGGGTCGTGTCATTGCTATGAGTCATGAAATCTCAAGGATCATGAGCTAAACTATCCTACCCACAATCTTGAGTTGGCGGCAGTGGTTCATGCATTGACGAGATGGAGGCACTTTCTTCTTGGGCATAGGTTTGAGCTGCATAGTGATCATAGGAGCCTTTAGTATATCTTCACACAGCCCAACCTTAATGCTAGGCAAAGGTGATGGATGGAGTTTCTTTGTGAATATGACTTCGAGGTGAAGTATATCCAAGGGAAGGAGAATGTGGTTGCAGATGCCCTCAGTAGACAGAGGCATGAGATATCTGAGTTGACTCTTATTGTTGATTTGCGGAGTCAGATTCTTTCTACCCTCCCAGCTGACAGTTGGTGTCAAGATGTTAGATCAGTAATAGAGGCAGGAAGACCCCTTGAGGGTAGATATTAAGGATACTCTCTAGATGCTAATGAGATATTGAGACACACAGGACGCATATATGTTCCCCCATCATGTGAGCTTTGCGCTTTGGTTATGACTGAAGCACATCGTGCACCTTATTCAGCCCATCCAGGGGTGAAGAAGTTGTATGCAGATTTGCGTCAGTCATATTTTTGGCCAGGGATGAAGTGAGATATTGCGAGTTTTGTGTCGAGATGTCTTGAGTGTTAGCGGGTAAAGGCCGAACACCAGCATCCAACAAGGCTTTTGCAGTCACATTTAGTACCAGAGTGGAAATGGGATATAATCTCATTAGATTTCATTGTTGGTTTACCTAACTCTTTGAGACGGAATGATGCAATTATGGTAACAGTGGATAGGTTGACGAAGGTAGCACACTTCTCACCTATGCACTCTTCCTATACCACATCATCTGTAGCTAGAGTGTTCATGGAGGATATAGTGAGGTTGCATGGTATTCCACGTCGGATTATCTTAGATAGGTATCCTGTGTTCACCTCAGCTCTGGACATCATTACAGCATGCGATGGGAACACAGTTGAACTTCAGTTCAGCTTACCACCCAGAGACAGATGGACAGACTGAGAGGGTCAATCAAATCCTTGAAGACATGTTGCATATGTATTTGATGGACCAACAGACATGATGGGAGGACTATCTCTATTTGGTAGAGTTTGCCTATAACAATGGCTTTCAGAGTTCTATCGGTATGGCTCCATTCCAGGCATTGTATGGGCGACCATGTCGCACTCCCTTGAGTTGGGATCAGTTAGAGGACAAAGTAACTTTGGGTCTTGAGATGTTGCATGATATGGAGCAGCAGGTGGATAGGATTAGAGAGCACTTGGTGGTAGCGCAGGATAGGCAGAAGAAGTATGCGGATGTGCATAGAGTGGACCGTCAGTTTTCCGTAGGTGATAGAGTCTTCATGCGTGTGTGTCCACGAAAGAGTCCAATCCATTATGCAAAAGGCTCTAAGTTGGCACCTCGCTTTGTTGGACCCTTCGAGATTCTCAAGAAGATTGGTCCTGTTGCTTATCGTCTTGCTTTACCGCCTAGTCTCTCGCATGTGCACGACATATTTCATGTATCAGTTCTTTGGCCGTACCATCCAGACATTTCTCATCTCCTTGATTGGAATGCCTTGCAGGTAGAGGACGGGCAGCTGGCTTTTGAGCCCATGGCCGTGGTGGAGCTCAGAACGCTCTCTCTTCGAGGGCGAGATATTGATCAGGTTAGGATCCAGTGGGATCCTAGGGATGACACATCATCCACTTGGGAAGATGCAGCTAGGATGAGGGAACTTTACCCCTATTTGTTTGCAGGCTTCCAGGAGTAAGCCTGACTCTAGGGGGGGAGGATGTAACACCCCTCCATTTTATTCTTTTGATCGAACAGTGTTTGTTATGTATGTTTTGCTTTGTTAGCACGTTGGTTATAAACTTGATTACTTAGACTGCTAATTGTTAAGCAATGTAAATATTATGTTTTGATGTGATGGTACTTTAATCAGATGATGTTATTATTTCATGTTGTGGATTAAATTATCATGTATGTGAATTATTGATGCTTTATGCTTTGATTATACCATTGATGATTAGAGGCGTCAGTTAGCGATATTGTATTGGTGAAGGGGACGGGATCACATCACTCTCATACGAGTGCCCTGTGATTTCGCGATTTCCTCTTCATGGTGTGTTTTTATATTTATATATATATGCATGTTCGACACTCATGTTGTGTGCAGGATGCAGGTACATGACTTTGACTCCACCTGATTCCACAGGTCTGAGTATGTCCCTTGTTCAACGGAAAATGATTGGGAGATAGTAGCTTGGTTTTCTGTGTCCTGACATCACCCTAGCCATAGTGGGTTGTCGAGTTGTCAGCTGGGATAAGTTATTTATCCTGTCATCTCGTCTCTCCTTGCTTGCGTGATTTAAATTTCCTAGTGAAATGGTGTTTGCTTTATTTAATGTTATTACCAAAATGCATAAAGGAGTGCTTGTTATTTAATTAGTTAATTTAATTCAATCAATAAATTAATCTAATTATGCATTAGATTTATTCATTGATTAAGTAAATTAAATTAATTATGTTAGTATTATTAAATTTGAGGCAAATAAAAAAAAAAAAATAGATGGAAATTGCCTTGCATTACTCTTGTAAGAAAATAAATTAAAAATGTTTTTTTTTAGAATGTAAATTGTTAGATTCAATTTTGTGAAAGAAAGGAAATTTAATTGACATTTGGGGTGCAAATGGAATTTTGTTTTAAATAATTATCATGCATTTGAAAAGGGAAATAGATTTGTTTTATAAATTTTCAAAAATGAAAATATCCAAAATAGCAATAACTATGGTGGGTGACTAAAATTAGGGGTTTGAAAATTTGGAGAAGGGCATAAGGAAAATAGATTTTCTTTTTGAATTATCTTTCTTTAGAATTGGGTAATTTTTGGAGAGCAAGAAGAAACTTGAAATAGCTTGGAAAAATTCTTGGAAGGGGTTTTTGAAGATTTGTTGAAGCAAAATTTGAAGGAGAGCAACCTCCATTGAAAGGCTTCAAGTTGGAGAAAACACAAGGTGCTTGGTTTAATCTTTATGCAATTTTTGGTTTATGTTGAAAATCATATAGAAGTTGTTTTAAATTGTTCAAAGTTTCAAAATCGTGAATTAGAAGATAAACCCATCAAGAACTTCATTCAAATTTGAATCAAGATTCTCCAAAAATATTGTGAAAACATGGAGATTAAAATTGTGTTATCAAGCTTGCAACAGAAAAACTTGGACAAACATGGTTATTTCAATGCAAAATCTTGTTAGATTGTTGTGTGGTGTGGAAACTTCTTTTGAATTGGGAAAAGAAAGGGAAATCTCCATTTTAGTTTGATTAAATCCATTGTTTTCAATTTTATATCAAGTGTTGGGAGTGAACTTTTGCCCAATCTGGGTATGAAGAAAATCTGTGTATTTGCTTTTTTTGAGTTGCAAGTTTGGATATATATTTACATATATGTATATATATATACATACCCAAATCATATATATACATATATACATATATATAAATGTATATATATATATATATGTTAAATCCGAAATTTCACATCCTGAGTTTTACCAAAGATATATTTTTTTTACCAGTAAAAGTTGTGCGAAATTCGCAAAATGGAATCACCATTTTTTTTGGCGAAGGAATGGGGAAGGGGTTTCTACCCCAGGTAGCCCCATTGGTGGCGCCGGCGACCTGTGGAGGCAACGCCGATGCTGCCCACACAGGCCGCCGCCCCCATCAATGGGGGCTGCGTGCTCTGTTAAGGCAGGGCTCGGCCCTACCGTAACCCTTGTCTAACTTTGCTTTGGGGTTTTGTTTTAAATGCATTTTTTTAATTATTATTATATGTATATTAAATATAAAATATATGATATATTTTATATTTAATATATATATATTAATATAAAATTTGTATTTATTATTTTATTTTAATGATTAAAATATAATTAATATATATATATTTAATATATATAATATATATGTTAATTTGATATTACATATATATAATATATATATTATAATATATTTATATTATAATATATTTATATTATATTTTAATGAGTGCTTAAGTAATTGTCATTTATAATTAAAATTAATTACATATATATATTTTAAAATATATATGTGTAATTATATATATAGATATATATATATATCAAGTATATATTTATATATATATATATATATATATGTTTATTTGATTTCGTAGATGTTTAATAAATATAAATGAATAGTTAAATGTGAATTATGTTCTTAAAAGAGAGAAAGTATTTAAATTATAATGAGATATTTGTTAAGAGATAGATGAAAATTGGCTTATGAAAATTCATTGGTTAGCAAAGGAAAAATTGATAAGTAGGAGGTATTTTTCCACAGCGTGTCAAATTATGATATTGCTATCAGGATTCAACCGTGTAGTTTCGAGTCAAACTCATTGACCCATGTTTCATGAAACATGGGTCAATGAGTTTGACTCGAAACTACACGGCTGAATCCTAATAGCAATATCATAAAGGAAAAATTGTTTTTAAGACATTGTGTGTATTGCGCCAATAAGAATCAACAAACATTCAAACCCTTATGTGATTGTGCAAAGAATATGTTTATTTACATTGATTAGTGCACTACGTCATTGAGTGATTTGGATTTAAGAAATCCTAACATAGATAAGTTTAAATTACCTGTAATGCTTCCTTTTGACATGGGGCGTTTGTTCTTGGTGTGGGGCAATCTAGTCAATGTTATGTAAGTCTTCCAGATAGGACTTTCTTTTATGTGTTTTGGGTTGTTGATTTATCGGTCAACCCTGGTTTACCTTGGGTAGTGCGTTAAATGTGTCCAGTTATAACCGGTGATCTTGGTCAGGATACGTTGACCTTATGTCGTGTTTAGGGATTCATTATCCCTAGGTTGCACTTGAGTACCCTTTGGTGGTGGCATAGTTCCACGTGTTGTCTTAGAGAAGTGGCTTGCATTGAGGGCCGGCACACAAAGTGGTGCCAGGAGATCTCAATGTAAGTTGGTTAATTCAGTGAAAACTTAAACCAATTAATTAGTATAGGTGGTACCAACATTTAAAAAAGATTAATTTTGCCTCTCTCATGGACGCAAGTGCTTGTATAGACTGGGGATGGGACGAGAAGGCCTAGAATGGCAAGATCGTTATCTTGTCCCTTCGAAAGATAACTAATTCCGCATTGGTTTGCATGTGGGGCCGGGAGTTGTTAGAGGTTACTAGGATATCCCGAGATGGGGGCCGGGACCTAGGAAGACTTGCCAGGCTATCCCATGCGACATTGTGATGACACTTCTCTTAAGTCAGCATTATGTTGTATTCGTGATGTGTTCATGTATTTGAAATCTGGAAGCATTGTAACCCTTGTGTCATGTTGTGTTATGTTCATATCCTTTTTCCAGTTGAGTCATGTTGCCTATGTTTAGAGGTTGTTGGTCTTGACCTGAAATCCTTGTTACTATCTCCTAGCACGGGGGTGAGCCTTCGGGTATCACATGGTTGGGTGGAACGTGCACCATACTCCATTGTTTTGGCATTGGCTTATGTGGACGAGACTTTCATGTTGAAGAGCTCGTGGGATTCCAGTTGCTACTTGGTTTCATTTATGTTAGTTGCTCTTGTATTTTATTTACCCCTCATTTTTATCGAGGTGGAAATTGTAATAAACAATCATGTTATTGATTTACCTCATTCTGGGAATGAGAGATTTAATTGTAATTATATAACTTCTATCTTTGGTAACCATGAAGGATCTCAAGGTCTTAATGAAAATCTCATGTATGGAATGTATGTGCTTGAATTAGTTAAGTGAATGCTGTTATGTTTCATTTCATGCGTGTTGTTATAATTGGTGAATTAATTAATCTTTGTCTCGTAACCTTAGGGGATTGTTGGCTTTGTGTTGTAATTATACATGTAATTGTATTTAAAAAAAAAAATTGTTGTGAAATTGTTAGTAGTTTGCAACTTCCCCTAGGGTTGCGTGGCAGGGCATTACAAATGTAGTCTCATGGTGATGGAATGCCATGATGAATTCCATGACAAGAAAATTGCTATGGATTGTCATGGCATTCCATCGCCATGAGACTGCATTTCTTTTAGGCTTTTTTTCAAACAATTCACTGCCTTGTCTATGTTATTGCTTACTATTATGCTTTGGTATATTTTTTCCAAGCATCCATAGCTTGTTCGAAAGCACCTGTTTGAGGTTTTTACTTTTTAGCCATAGCATGAAGGCATTGAATTGTTTGATAAAATGCTTTGGTAGACATGCATGGAAATGTGGTAGCATAGAAAAGGTAGTGAACTATTTGAAAAAATGCTTCAAAAAAATGTGGTCTCATGGTGATGGAATGCCATAACGAATGCCATAACAAGAAAATTACTATGGATTGTCATGGCATTCCATCACCATGAGACCACATTTTTGTGAGGCATTTTTTGAAACAGTTCACTGCCTTGTCTATGCTATTGCTTACTATTATGCTTTGATAGATTTTTTCCAAGCATCCATAGCTTGTTTGAAAGCACCTGCTTTAGGCTTTTAGCCAGCAAGAAGGCAATGAACCATTTGATAAAATGCTTTGCAGACATGTATGAAAAAATT